>JAGXJF010005331.1:0-84855 GCA_019208055.1 Stipa capillata | reverse complement strand
CTCCCACCCACCTCTGTATTCAATACTCTTTTTCTCACACCCAGTTGGACTCTCACTGGTTGCTGCGCCCTGGCTCGCCGTCGAGTCCTCACCTTCTGTCAGCCATGGACACTAGCGCACCGCCGACCTCTGCTTGACCTCACGCCGCGGAAACTCCTAGCGGACGAGCCGGAGGCAGGAGTCCAGACGAAGCGTCGTCGCCACCTCCGGCCGCAACGGTCACCACCCGCGCCTCATCCGCCTGGGGGCTCGGCACCCCGCTTCAGCTACTATGGTCACTGATGCCGTCCCCATGCTCGCCTCTAGCGCCACCCCTCCAGGTCGACGCGCTCCCGCGTCGACTGCCGGCCGACCCAAGGCCCCGCTCTCACCCGCCGATGTCCTGCTCCTCCATGCCACCACCCGCCCGGCTCCAGCTGTCATCCTCCTTCACACGCAATCACACGCTCACCACAGCCCGAGGCCCCATCTTGGTTAGCAGAACCAACAAGGTCTACCCGCCTCAACCCTGCTTGCCGTGCCGAGCAGCAGAACTGCTGGCCCAACTCCCGATTGACCGTCTCGGGTTGAGGCTAACCAGTTCTAGGACTAGACAAGTCCTCACATTTTTGCTCAAACCCCCTTCTCCTCAACTCCTTCCTTAAATCCCGAGCTTTCCATTGTCTTCCTCCGCCGAGGAGTCCGCTCCAGAACCGCCGCCGCGCTCCTCTAATCTTCACTCTAATCTCCCCTTGAGTAGCCTAATCGATTTTCTAGCACCCAAGTCACCAGCTCAGCCCTCAGCAGACCGCCCACAAGCAAACCGAGTGGAGCGTACTCCGTGACTTTGAAACATGAATAATGTCCTACTGGACCCAACCCTATATATGAAAGCTAACAGCTTATAATGCTAATATGACCCTAATCATGCGAACTCTATTTCTTATATGTAAAGCCTTTACCTCATGTAATATAATTCCACCACACATCATTTGAAAAACCCTAGCCTCCTTCTAAGAACATGCATGGTTTTAAATGTTGCTTAAGTATATTTTGATTCGTAACTGTTCTGTACCTCGCACAGTTGTGATTCGCTGTTTTTTTCCCGATGTGTAGTTTCCGACGTTTCGAGACCTTGCGCGAGGGATTTCAGTGTTCGCCATATCGACTCAAGCTAGAGATCGGCCAATATTGCCAGAGCAAGCTTTCACCCTTGATCATGTTGAATCCCAAGATTTTGAAATGTTATTTGTTTACGAAACATGCATGCTATGTTCTACGACTTGTTATTTTATGTAGTGAAGTTATAACCGATGCTTAGAAAACCCTAGTCCGACCCTGAACGTCCTTGTCACCCTAAGGACTACGTATTCTCTGAAAGGTTAACGGAAATCTAGGTAGAGTATGTATGTATGCTTAGCCCAAAGCAGTAAGTGAACTAGTTTTTCATAAAGGGAAGGAATACCCCATTTCATGTGGTGAAAAGTTTGAAAAGGGACCGTCGTTCCAAAGGTGTAAGAAGGTAGAATATCCATGTGTGGGATGTTTTGTTGCCGAAAGAGGTTTTGTTAAAACCTGAAAAATAAATGGAGAAGATTTTGATCCGGGTCAGAAATGAAGGAGGAAAGCAGAAAGTTTGTTGAGCGAGGTAATGCCCGGCATGGTTCTCGCTGCCCGTGTTACGAGTGTGGAGTGAAGTCCCTCTCTGGATCACTTAAGGACCGAACTTAAGTACCGTTTCAGCCAGTCTTACCATACGTCCACATGTCCTTTATGGGAATGACTTGATCTAGTACCGCGGTCTGAGACTAGCATGAACCCGTAGGCAGGGAGAAGTGTGCCGATGAGGTTGTAGCCTCTGTAGAGAACAGTTTCCGTTGGAGCGATGTCTTGTTCGCCACAAAGTTGGAACACCAACCTCCTTGTAGCGATGATACTGACTCAAGCTAGGTTTGGGACATGTCCCTTCTGGCGGGTTCATGGCTAGGTTTACTCCGATAAAGAGTCTCGTTTGTACTAGCCCTGTCAGTATACGTCGCGAAGTATACCCATGGTGACCTACATCGTGTGGGTAAAGCCGTACCACCTCTGCAGAGGGTTAAAACTATTCAATAGGCCGTGTCCATGGTCATGGATGAACTTGGTTGGGCCACACTAAAGTAGATTGGACTTCAAAGCAAAATGAGTTGTGTGTTTAAGGACGCGATCCGCCGTATTCGCAGGTGACATGATAAGCTTCCCCGTCGTAGCGGGAGGAGAGAAGAAGGGATTCTCATTGTAGCGGGCAATCGTCAACATCCCCGTCGTAGCGGGTGATGCAGAGGCTCCCCGTTTGTAGCGGGTGATTATGAAATTTTCGTTATAGCGGAAATGCAGGTACAATCTCCTCCCCGTTGTAGCGGGAGGAATAACGAATGTTGTGATCAGCTACCACGTCTCGGTAAAGCCGAGACAGTTTATCTATTATCTGCTTTTACTATCTATTTAAGTATTTCATATGCAAACTACTTTTTTCGCAAAACATGAGACATAGGTTAGAGCCTGTTTCTTGATAAACCCTTGCATGCATATATCGGTGATAAACTCTCTAGTCGGAGAGCTTGTGAGTACATTTAATGTACTCACCTGGCTTGTTGATTTGGCCAGACAGAAGATCGCAGCTCGAAAGCAACGACGGTGTCCGCGAAAGTTAGGGCGAAACCCCCAGTCAGTTGCCTGTCGGAACGACATATTGATGGGCCAGCACCATTCGATTTCCGCTGCAAGATTTTGGCCGTTAGGCTAAGGTATAATTATTCGATCTCGAAGATCGGTTATATATCATATTCTAATAAGTGCGTGTATGACCTTGATATACAGGTTAACTTGTGTGCACCGGCTACTGATCATGGGACCAGTACAGTAAACACAAGGGTTTATCCGGCTTTAAAACTGGGTACGCCACAACCACTCTGACATTACTAAGAGGTACACGGCAATGCCAAAGAGGTTGTGCATGGAAGGTGTGGGCAAGGTGAACTCATGAAAAATTATGAAAAATCTCTCACGTGAAAGAACCACACACATGTGGTACATCACAATCATCCGGACTGCACCTAAAGGTCACGGCGAAGTACATAGTTACTCGCATCACTAGCGTGTTTGTGTTGACCCAAATGTTTCCCGTAGCTTCATTAATTGAGATGATATTTGCGATGATTCGTTACTGCCTGAAGTACGGGAAGGCATGGAGAGCTAAGCATTGGCGATGAAAATATTATGGGGCTATTAGAAGGAGGCTTATGGTCAGCTTCCAAGAATATGGGGCTATTAGAAGAAGGCAAGCTACAAACCCCGATTTGAGTACTACTTGTTCCATAGTACTGCACAATCGTTGAACACGATGTTGTCAAACATGTTCTGCAATGGGTATACTGGCACTTCTCGCAATGTAAGGTCGCCTTCTAACACTGCCAATCGGTCCTGACAGTGGATGCAACCTTTCTAACTAGCAGTACTACGATTGCGTGATGATTATCGTTGGTGTTGATGCTGAGGACTAGCTGATTCCACTAGCATTTGCACTCACAGAGAGGGAGAACAATGACAATGGGAGTGATTCCTATACATTGTTCGCACGAGGCTTGCCGACCCGCCGCGTGAGTTATGCATCATATCTGATCGGCATCAAGACATTGTTAATGCTGTGAAGCATAGGTACGAAGGGGTCCGAGACGTCCATCACCGTTGGTGCATGCGCCACCTAGCTGCTAATTTCTAGCAAGTGTAATCAGCTGGAACTCTTCAAAAAATTCAAGGTTATGTGCAAAGTGCTGGACAAAGATGATTTCAAGACAAATATAGAGAACTTGCAAGTTGTGTAACGCCGGGGCCAGAACATGGTTGGAACAGATGAAGCAAGGAGGAAACTCTGGGCTCAGGCCTACGATAGTGGTGGGCACCGATACGGCATGATGAACCACTAACATCTCTGAGGTGTTCAACTACGTGCTTAAGGGGATTAGAGCAATGCCTGTGTCAGCAATTCTGGAGTTCACATTTAGGAAGTGCAATGCCTATTTCGTTGACTGATGGAAACTCGCAAATGCTATGGCCTGTAACGGTGTGGTATGGGGTCGAGTTGCCCAAGAACAACTCAACAATGTGGAGGAACAGTCTGGCTCTCAGGTCGCGGAGGAGTTCGATCCCTGAATTGCACGTATGGCATGTTAGGTCTGCTGAGGGACTTCAATTGGTGGGGAGCATTATGACGGAAGAAACTATAGAGTTAATTTAAGTAAAGGTTCATGTAGTTGCCGTGTGCCCCAACTGCTTCACTTGCCATGCAATCACATTGTAACTGCCTGTCATGCTAGAGGAGTGACACATCTTTTTTGTACTCTTTTGAACTAACAAGTGGTACAAATGATTCTATGTCTATTCTCGCTTCGAGTCTATGTTGCTTCAGCCAAGTAGGCATTGGATTATAAACTTCATTCGTTTCCAAAGTCATCCCCATGCCACATCCTAATGAAACTCATGTCCGTTCCCAAAGCCATCCCCTTCCCATGCCACATCCTAATGAAAGTTGTATGTCGTCCCCATGCCCAAACTTCATGCAGATAAGCAGCTCCACTGTGCATGTAGCTACACAAGCAAACAAAGACCCTAAGATTAAACCATCGGGTTGTGCTGGCGATTGCGGCACCACAGGAGTGACGCCACAAAGCATACCTGCGGTGCCGCCAGTGTTTGATGCCCCCCCCCCCCCCCCCCCCCCCCCCCCCCCCCCCCCCCCCCCCCCCCCCCCCCACCCCCCCCCCCCCCCCCCCCCCCCCCCCCCCCCCCCCCCCCCCCCCCCCCCCCCCCCCCCCCCCCCCCCCCCCCCCCCCCCCCCCCCCCCCCCCCCCCCACCCCCCCCCCCCCCCCCCCCCCCCCCCCCCCCCCCCCCCCCCCCCCCCCCCCCCCCCCCCCCCCCCCCCCCCCCCCCCCCCCCCCCCCCCCCCCCCCCCCCCCCCCCCCCCCCCCCCCCCCCCCCCCCCCCCCCCCCCCCCCCCCCCCCCCCCCCCCACCCCCCCCCCCCACCCCCCCCCCCCCCCCCCCACCACCCCCCCACCCCGCGCACCCCACCCCGGCCCCACACCCCACCCACCCCACCCCCGCACCCCGCTCCCCACACACACACCCCCACCCCTCCCCACCCCGCTCCCCCGCGCCCCTCTCCCCACGCACCCCGCCCACCCCACACCCCGCCCCGCTCTCCACCCCCCCCCCTCACGGGCACCCCACCCCCTCGCGCGCGCCCCACCTCCCCGCTCTCCCCACCCCACCCCTCCCCGCTCCCCGCGGCACACCCCACCCCCCACCCCCACCCCCACACCCCACCCCAGCACGCACCCCCTCACCCCGCACACCCCATGCGTCCGCTCTCACCCCACCCACCCCACCCCACCAACTCCCCGCCCCGCCTCCCCACGCACCACCCCCCCCGCCCCACGCCCCCTCACACACCCCACCCCTCAAACCCCACCCCCCACTCACCCCTCCCTCCCCGCTCACGCCCCACCCCGCACACCCCACACACACCTACGCGCTCACGCACGCGCACCCCACACGCACGCGCGCACGCACACGCTCCTGCACACACGCGCACGCGCGCGCGCACACCCACCCACCCCCGCCCCACGCTCACGCCCACACACGCACGCCCCGCACCCACCCCCGCACGCGCGCGCACGCACGCCCACGCACCCACCCACAACGCACACCCACCACCACACCCCCCCCCCCCCCCCCCCCCCCCCCCCCCCCCCCCCCCCCCCCCCCCCCCCACCCCCCCCCCCCCCCCCCCCCCCCCCCCCCCCCCCCCCCCCCCCCCCCCCCCCCCCCCCCCCCCCCCCCCCCCCCCCCCCCCCCCCCCCCCCCCCCCCCCCCCCCCCCCCCCCCCCCCCCCCCCCCCCCCCCCCCCCCCCCCCCCCCCCCCCCCCCCCCCCCCCCCCCCCCCCCCCCCCCCCCCCCCCCCCCCCACCCCCCCCACCCCCCCCCACCCCCCCCCCCCCCCCCCCCCCCCCCCCCCCCCCCCCCCCCCCCCCCACCCCCCCCCCCCCCCCCCCCCCCCCCCCCCCCCCCCCCCCCCCCCCCCCCCCCCCCCCCCCCCACCCCCCCCCCCCCCCCCCCCCCCCCCCACCCCCCCCCCCCCCCCCCCCCCCCCCCCCCCCCCCCCCCCCCCCCCCCCCACCCCCCCCCCCCCCCCCCCCCCCCCCCCCCCCCCCCGTCCAGGCTGAGGCGCCACAGGTTTGGCACCGCAACCAGGATCGCGGCACCACAGACGAGTGTTGCGGTGCCTCCAGCTTTGGCGCCCCAACAGTCAGATGGAATATTCTTTCTCTTTTTTGACTCAACATGAAGGATCCATCTAAACCAATTAGCAAACTCTTGCTTCGATTTCTGGGGTACCTACCCAAAGTTCTTTGTTACTAAGGAGAGTTGGGATGATTTGTGGATTCCGAAGAGCTATGAGAACTAAACCTAGCAAGATATGTATTATGACCCAAGAAGTGGATGAGGCTCAATAGACCATGCGTTACTTCATACTCAAATTGAGAACTACGAGGAGACCAGTAGATCCCAGTACATTACATAATACAATAAGAACAGTAGATCCCAGTCCGATCTAATTAAAGTTTTTTTCACTTCAACATGTGTGAAGCCACATAGCTCTATCGTGCGTGCAACCCGGCCACTTCCTTCTTAATAGCCTCTAGGTCAGCTTCCTTCGCACATCTTGCCCTCTTGCGCTTCCTCTCTCTCTCTCTCGGCTTCACACTCCGCTCTCTTCAAGGCTTCCAAGGCATGTTCTCCTCGTCTCATGTTTCCTCTCGTTGCAGCCCATCCGTCTTAAGCTCCTCATGCCTTTCCTTATGACGCTTCATAAGATCCTTGTCACATTGCTTGTTGAGCGTGACATGCACTTTGTCACTTTTCCGGCGGCATCTCCGTGTCAATCTACTCTTCGAATCACATAGTAAAGGGATGAATCCTATAAAACTGGGTTAGCATAGGCCAAAAAATAATATGATTTTAATACCGCGTAAAATATAACTTCAATTGCTACATACATACGAAATTGCCGGAGCGCCGAACGACTGCTGGAGGATCAAACTCAAAGTTCGCACACACATCCAAATACCTCTGACCGTACGTGTCATATGCCTCCGATTTTTCCATCTTGCAAAGGTCACCACACCAACACATCGGCGGCAGACACCAGGTTTGACACAACCACGAGACTCATCCATCTCTTCCTATCTTTCAAAACAACTTGATTGTAACTACTGAGAATGCATAAAATACATAAAATCTATAAGTAACAAAATGAACCAAATGCACAAAATGATGGCGATATCTTTACGTACTAGGTCGGAGGACATGGTGACGCGTACGGGGAAGAGAGTCACCGGAGAGGTTCACCTGGGGTGGGGGAGGGGGAAGGAGGCTATGCAGCAGCGGGAAGGTCCAGACGGGAAGAATGAAAGAAGAAAGAAGGTTGAACCCGTCGGTGAAGGGGTATAGAGGTTGTGGCGCAAGGGGTCATGGCGCCACAGTCTGCGGCGTCAAGATGCCTGGCGTCGAGCAGCCTCAGCCACGTCATCCGCCACGGTTTACGAGCTGCGGCGCCGGTGACCGTGGCGCCACATAGTGCATCTGCGGCGCCGTTGGCTATGGCGCCGCTAAAAGGGTTAGATCTACAAAAATTTGCAACGCGCGTGAACTTTAAGATAGATAAAAAAGGATTAATTTGTGAAAAATTTGATATCTTTTTTCCTCCCTAAAACAATAAATGACAGATATTAATGAAGGACACAACATAAACAAAATAATGAAATTGCATTGAAAATTGAAAGTGTAGAAGAACAAATATTTTGAGAAATTTAGAAAGGTTTAAAAGACATCTATCATGAGTACTTTGTTTAAATTTATGTGTTCCAAATAGAGTAGTCATCTTAGATGCAAGTACAAGACATGGAGGTCTTAAGGTGTGTTTAGTTTAAGCCCAAATTTACCCTAACTGCTAACAAGGTTTTATTTACCTATGATTTGATCTATGTCGGCAAAAATGCATCGGAGTGACCAAAAGGACGTGGACATTCCAAAAGGTTTGGCAGCCATGTAACTAAGAACAAGAATTTGGTCATGACTAGTAATCTGGTAGGGTATATTTCGGCTTCAAACCAAATATACCCTTGTATTCAACTCACCTTGAGTCTAATCCATTTACACCACACATACATCACTATAGCAGTAGCAGCAGGTAATCGACGTTACATACATGATACATCATAGGGACGACGACATGAAGATGCTAGAGCATATGAAATTTATGCAAGCCGATGCTGGCTCAAAGTCTAATGTCTCTGAAACGTCGCACAAATCAGTACATCACCTATCTGAAGTCCGATACTTACATCCACTAAAAGATCAGAAAATATCCCTATAAAAACTAATATAAACGCTACGAGAAACATTTTCTTTTCGACAACAGCAAGAGCTAAAAAGAATTGATGAAACATGGTGATAAAACACTATCTACTACATTATCTATCAAACGAAGAAGCTTCAACTCTATAGATCTTGTAAGAGTTTGTTCAACAAGGTGGTCAGGAGCGAATCCCTTTCTCAGCTCGTGCTTCTTCTCTCATCCTTCGCTGTTCCTCTCGCTCCATCCATGATGTGCTCCAGCATCAGTCTCTCCTGCTCCAGCTTCTGCATTGACTGCCTCCATTTTTGTTCGAAATGAGCCGCTCCTGTGCACGTCTCTCCTCATCTCACGCCACTGAATATCCATATGTTGTTGCTGCTCAGGAAATCTTGCAGCAGATCGTGGATGCTTGAAATGGCCATCCTTGACTTTCCCGAATTCGTTGCGATTGTTGCCCCTTATCATCAGCTTTCCGCTTTCTGCTTCGTGTGGGCTTCTCATCATCACTTTCTTCAACATTGTTTTCCTCATCATCAGAATCCTCAGATGACCGGTCACCACTAGGTAGCTTTAGTTTCTTTTTGACAGAAGCTCCTGATTCAGACTGAAGGAGTTGGCGTTGCATATTTCTACCACGTGCAGTGAAGACTGCATGCAATTCTTCAAAGAAGGGGTACTGTCTACCATTTTCTGGATCAGATGTTTCCTTCCCCTGATGAAAAAAGGATGCATCGGATATGAGTTATTGCCCTATAAACTAAGCAATGAAGGTACTATACATCCTAGTGGCAATCTCAAAGCAAACATATAACAGCAAAGGTGCCTGAACAAGAGGGTGGAGTGGACTGTCTTCACAACAAGATAGATCAACTGTGAGCTCAATCAATCAGCCACTGCGTTGTAGGACCGAATTGATTAAGCCTTACGCAAAAATATTCTTACTGAAAGCTTGAAATTGGTCCCACCACCTACCAAATCCAACAGCAGTCATTCTCGACCTAAACATGGAAATTTCATACACTTATCTGGTTACCCAAAACCAGAGTGATTCTCAACCCAACAAGGAAATTTCATACCCTTATCTGTAAAAATATATACTTATCAGTATGAGTGTGTCCAATAATAGAGGGTTTTGCTTAGTTCTTTCTCAATAAACCTAGTTCAACCATCCTTATTCTGAAATACCCAACTGATGTTATCCAAATTTCACCACTAATTTTGAACAGCACTACTTTCAGTATTATAAATTTGAAGGTAAAGCATAGAAAATGCCACATTTTTAGCCAGTCCCAATGCAATTTACCAGATCGAATCCCAACGTGAAGCAACAGAAAATGTTGCCTTTTTTTTAGAAAACCTGCTCTGTGCTCACACAGATTCCATACCATAGAAAATGAAAAGTAAAGCTTTTATTCGACCTCCAGCTCTGGATGGTTTGCCACTCAATTCTCCCTTAAAGAAGATAGATTCCACCTTAACTTTTCTTTACGCTTCATTGTCTACACAGATTACACCATATTCACCTGAGATGACCGTATCTATCGATGAAAGGCCATGTCTGTTCCCATTTCTATCAGGACTATCCATTGTTGTTGATAGATACTTCTTTTAGTTATCCTCATACAGAATAGGTGTCTCATGTTGGATTAGCTTTTACCCCAAAACACAACAAAGTGGAATACACTTTTGTGCTTACCAATTACACACAGCTATACTCACAAAAGCCTCACTCCTAGTCCTAGAGCATATTTGTAAGAAGAACATGGAAAGTGTGAACTATGTTTTGGTGAAAAACGACCGCAAACAAATTACCCTGTATATTAGCATTACAGTAAACTGCATTAGATCGGCATGTATTTTGAGCTCCAAGTATTTATCAGATCTCTGCCAACACTTAAAATGTGCAATTGAACACACCATTTTCCAAATCATGCTAGTAAATTAATGCGCAACAACACAAGACTCTCCAAAACATTGCTAGTTCCAGGAGTGATAATCTATCAAACTTTTTAAAGAGAAGCCTAGGGCCGAAGAGTATTCAACTTCCCTTCAAAATTAGAATGGATGAACAACTTCCCTAAAAAAACGAACGGATGAACAACTGATTCAACAAGTCCAAAGATTTTTCACTGTCCTTCGTTGATTGAAATGCTACTGCCATTTAAACTGCAAAGAGAATATATTCCTATCCTACCAATCCCAGAAAGAGCTCTCGAGATAGAAGGGACCATTCGCGCGGGGACCCAGAGCCCAGGTATGGTAGCCATCGACGCATTGCAATTTGCCATTAACGTAAGAGCATTACTACATGAGAAATCGTTGCTCGGAGAGTTCAGAATTCAATGGCTAGCCTAGCAACACTAGAGAAGCAGAGTCTGGGAGCAAGGGAGCTGGCAGGGTATATACTACCTTGTAGCTGTTGACCAGGTTCTTCCACTTGCACTTGCACTGGTCGGCGGTGCGGCGGTACCCGCGCTCCCAGAGCCTGGCCGCCACCACCTCCCACAGCGTCTTGGCGCCGCGGCGCGCGGCGGCCTCCCGCTCCAGCTCCAGCTCCCCGCGCGCGGCGATCAGCTCCCGCGTCTCCTGCGCGCCCCACTGCGGCACCCTCTCGTCCCTAAATCCTCCCCCTCCCCCCGCCTCCATCATCCCGCCGCCTCCTCCAGCCGCGGCGCGACGCGCCTAGCAGCAGCAGTCAGCAGCGATCTCTAGTAAGTCCGTGACGCGCGGGGCGGCGCGGCGCGGGGGCGTCGTGTGCCTGCGGGCTGCAGAGCTCTGCTCGCTTGCCTCGCTTTCTTGCTTCGATTTGCTTGCTTGCGCTGCGACTCGACCTTCTGGGCTCGCCCCGTCTCGCCTCGCTTTTCTTCTCGCTTCTCGCTTCTCGCTTCTCGCCGCTGGCTGCTGCTGCCTGCCATTACTTTTCTGCCCATTCACACCGCTCGGCTCAGAGACGAGGGGCCTCTCGCGTTCACACTAGCTGTCTGTCCACCTGTCCACGGTCCACCTGAAATCCCATTTCCACAATTTTTTTAATTTTTTAGTTCATATATTTATGGGCTTTAGGCTGGACTTGACTGGACCGGGCCGGGCCCGGTGCCGCCCACCCACTTGCCACCCATCCCCAGTAGCAGGAGATATTCCATTCTTTTTTTCTGTAGCATATATTCTTTTCTGTTAAAACCCAACAATAATTTCAGTGCTAGAAAAAAAAATCAAGAATGCACAAGTCAGCTGGACCAGTTGTGTGACAGACTCCAATTACTGCATATTTGCGTACCAGCATGAGCTGATAACCTTATTAGATAGGCAATATAAAGGTTTTTTTTTCTTACATCGAATAGATCTGCTACACTGTACCCTATCTGCCGGATGTGCAAGCTAGCAGGTCACACGGTAACTTCTGTTACACATGGCGCTTTCTGCAGGCTGGGGACCTTCGTCGCCACAGCCATAGGTTGTCGACCACCGCGTTCTGTCACCTCAATGCCAAGATTGAACCGCGGTTCTTGCCAGTCACCAGAAATTACTGTAGGAGAGCTTCCTACCCCCGGAACAGTCAGCTGCTTGGAAGTGCCGGAAACCTTATCACTTACCAAAAAACAGCTCCTTCAGAGAAGTCGTGGGTGAGCTGTTGCCATAGGCACTGGTATCTCTCCAGAGGGTAAAACCTGACCAAACAACAGACAGCTTATTCCACGGTTAGAACAACAGTTCTGACTAGTTGCAGTTCATCAAACAATTCAGTTCTGTATTATTATGCTGCTTGTCTTCAGAGAGATCATCGTGGTGAAGACATTTAAACTTCGACTAGAAAAGAAGAAAGCGAAGATTGGGTAGAAAGAAAACCTAGCCATAGAAGCAGTCCGAATGTTGTGGCGAAGAAAAAGTCTCTGCTGATGGTATGGAAGCTGGAATTAGACACAATTCATGGGTTAACCATCTTGTAGAAGGAATGGAGTAATACATAACTCTTACTGTAAGTCAGGGCTGTCATAGCTGTGAAAAACGTACCAGTACATGCAGGCCAAGTTACCCCAACCTTGTAGGACAGATGCCCAAGCAGAACCAGTGAACCTAAATTGGTTATATAGGAACATCAAATAGAGATACACTTTCTACCTTACGATGAGATTACACTCAAACCTCCATGATTGTGATGTTAATAGTTTTCAAAATCGCAATTTGAGGATGCAAACACCTGACTAATTGTCTGACGCACTTGCTTGAGGATGTTAATGAACATGGTCTTGCTAGAGGATTTTGTTAAAGCAATATAAAGAAATTGCTTAGGTTAGTAATCTTGCCATATAACCTCTTCTCGTCTACAGTAGACATTTTCTATAGGAGTTATAATGTCAACAACACAAAGAAAAATATAACTTCACTACACTAAGAACTGCATCAGATATATTTTTTCATTAATCAGGTTTACCATTCCACATCTAAAGACTAAGCAAGTCTGTTCGATGAGCAACTGTGCAAAACTCTTAAGACGGTGATTAGAAAGATATTGATTGTTTCTGTTCACGAAGTAGAAAAGCAGGTTTTAGAATTGACTTTTGACATGAGAAATCAAACTTCTGTTGTAGATTCTCAAACAGTTGTGTTTGAATTTTAAAGGAGTAGGCAAGATCAAAGGAAAATATAATACCACATCAGATCTCTGATAAATACAGCACGAGGAATCATAAGTCCATTTCCAAGCATTGCAAGCAACATTGAGAAAGCTGACAACCCTTTGATGTTACTTGGGTTGAGGTAGTTTGTCCACTGCACAACCCACCAAACAAATTGTAAGTGAATGTCTTGGTGTTACCCTGTTAGGTGATTTTAATTTGTGAAGCTTCAAAAGCTACAAGTGTGAAAGTTTGAATACCATCTGTGCAACTGGCATCCACATGAAGAGAAGTGTGGCAGTCCAACCAGACAATGATCCCACAAATTTAGTCCCTCCCTCAGAAAGCTTGCCCATCCTTGCCTGAATTTAATGTACCACAAAATCATGAGCTAACATAAGCTAGGGCAATATAGTAAAAGAGGATATCGTGTCATGAGAAGTTGAGAATAAAATACTTTAGTCCTAAGTTGCTTAATCAGCGAGAATGCTATAAAATAGTCATATGAACAAAAGCAGAAAGGCTAGAGCAGAGTAAGTACAATTGGTGTTCTTATATCTAGAATGTCACAGACCACTATAAATCTTTTGAACAAGTTTTCCTTATGAAGCAACTGGGACCTGTTTAGAGTGGACAGATCAAAGCATCAAAGTGAAATACTAATTGAAGAAACATAGATCAGATTTGCATTATGCTGAAAATAGAAATAAACCCACCATACTAAAAGGAATCTAAAACACTTGTAATAAGAACTGTATCCTAACATGGAACCGGACTTCATTATTATCCACGCAACTATTTTGCAGAAAGTCTTTCTTAAATCCCCAGGCTATTTTAAAACCTAAAATCTAGCATGGGCAACTAACTAGAATCTCGCATATCATAAAAGATTGTTTATAATTACCTCTTAGTACAGTGCAACTTAGGACTTGTACATTTGCTAGTTTTCCTCCAGGCATTGGAGATGGTAACAAAGCAAACACACAGGTAACTTTGAAAAGATCACTGCTTAATGCAAGAGGATGTCTCATACCATCACAACAGCAGCAACAGCCAAAGAACCACAGATTATGCCAGGCAGTACGCTATTGGGAATGAACGGAACAAATGTTGACCACATAACCTGCATTGAGAGAGAGAGAGAGAGAGAGAGCCATAATCACACTTGACATCAACATTTGACAGCAGGAGCATCAGCTGAATCTTTAAGATGATACAGCACGAAAGTAATTGTCACCTGAGGGAGCACGGCAAGGCCACCGATTGTCATGAAATCCTCCCACAGCAGCCAGAGAGTTCCAGGGAGCCGCCCGAAGTAATTGAGGAGGTTCAGGAGAAGCCCAGCAGCCACAACGGCGGAAGTGGCCACAAACTGCGGTAGCGGCATCGACTCCGCCATGGCAAGCTGGACAATAACTGCATAGGTGGAGATAACACCCAGTGACTGCACGATGACAGCCTCCGTCTCCCTCTTCTTGGCGAAATAGGACATGAGCGACAGGTTCCCGAGCAGCCCAGTGAGCATCCCCTGAAGCCACCAACCAATGCTCACCATAAATCCATCAGTACGAACATAAGAAACCAAGAAGGCGAAATCTGAGATGGTGAGCGGGGACATACGAGCCACGGGACGGCGAAGAGGGCGCTTTTGTTGCCATCGAGGAGGTTGCGGGCGTTGAGGATGATCTGCGGGAGCTGGAGGAGGAGGAAGGGGACGTTGGCGCCGCCGGCGAGCTTGGCCGTCAGGGAGTCCCATTCCTGGTACTTCTTCGGGTCCTACGCGCCAATCGAAACCACCAATCCAAGCATGAGGCAGCTAGCTAAAATCACGCGAGATTCGCCTCCAATGTGGAGACGAGAAGTGGAAAACCGAACCAAACCAAACCTTGAGGACCGATTTGGGGGCGGCAGTCGCGGCGACCTCGGGCAGCGCATACCGGCGGCGGTGGAGGAGGAGCGCCGAGCGGTAGGAGTAGGACGCGGGCGCCCTGGATACGAGGGGATTTAGGAGCACGGCATGAGAGGGCGCGAGGGAGCTACCCGGGGCGGGGGCGGGGGCGGGGGCGCGTCGGGAGAGCGGCGCTGTGGGGGGAAGGGACGGGCGGAGCGGGACGCGCACGGAGGGCACCGACGCGGATGACGACATGGGCACCGGCGGTGGAGGTGGAGGTGGAGGTGGGAGGGGGTGGAAGGGATGGGTTGGGTTCAGGCGAGGGAGGAGGAGGCTTCACGAGGAATCGCGACGAGGAGTGAGCGCGTGAAGTACTCGTAGTAGGGAAGGGGGGGAGGGGCGGGCGGGGGGACGTGCGCCAGGTGCCCACACCGCGCGCGCGCGATCCGATGGACCGGGGCTCCGCGCTGCCGCTGCTGTACCTCTACTACTGCACTTCCTCCGTTTGTTTTGTTCTTGTTCCATCCACCTCGCCTTCTGGAATTATTGGGGCCTTTGTGATCGTATTGCTCGTGGCCCACGCTGGCCGTGTCTGTCGTTCCAGGTCTCGTCCTCGCCTCCCGCTCTGTGCTCTGAACCGGGCATCGCTTGGCCCAGTTCGGACTAGTTAATTTGGTAGCGAACCAAATAGGGAAGAGTTATGTAGGAATTAGCTTTTGGTAAGTACTTGTTGCCAGCAAACAAACGAGCTTCACCATGCATATAGAGGAAATTCTCCGTGCATTACCAATTATTGGCTGCAAACCAAAGAAAACGATGGATTCCTTGCTACAGATATCTACTTTAAGAGCCATCAGCCATATATGTACAAGTTCTAGCTCTAACAAAGAGGATCATACCTTGTTTGATGGAATATTTGGAAGGAGTGGAACCGCAGGACCTTCCATTACGTGTCTGCTTCGGCTCATCACGTGGCATACTAAAGAGTCCATTGATCTACGACTTGCCTTCAATTCACCTTGAGCTCGATGTTTGTAATTCTTTTTCCTTCTTTAGGCCTCGCCTGTTTCACCGCTTGTCGGTGCCTTGTACGTATATCTCTCTGTTTCAATTGATCAACAATACTCCTGCCAGCTTCTGCAAAAAAGGAAAAATCTTGCATGATGCTACCGCTATTGTTGGCATCCTGAGCTCTCCCCTCCCTCCTCCATTGCTTTCTTCCTCGCACAGGCTGCTATTTATGTCACTCCCAGCTGTGGTGAATAGATGAGCGTCCCAGCCTGAGGCTGAGCGTGCTTGTGCTCTCTTCTCCAATACACAGGTATATTTGGACCGTTGGATATACTTGGAGGGACACGATGGAAGTGGGGTGACGTGAGCTGAGGCAGCATTTGAACATTCTGTTCCTTGGAGAATCGCCCCCGTCTTCTTCCTCCCAACTCGCTCTCTTTCTTCACCACGATGGATTAGAAATCGCCGCTGCCTTTGCTGGTCCTCTCCCCACTGCCACCTCTTGAGCTGTAACCGCCTGCTGGCTTCGCCGCCTGTGGATCCTGACCCGCCAGCACAGTTCGGATCCCCGATGGCTCTTTCCGCTTGCGCATCCTCGTGTCCCCCTTTGCGTAATCATGGTGTTGGTTGGATTTCCACAAAACATGGACATGGGTGTCACTGGCGGTGATCGAGAGCGCGCCGACGTCCACAGCTTCTTTGGGACGGGCGGCGGCGGCCTCGGTAGCGGCTGAAATTGGTAGGGCCGGTGGCAAGCTCTGAGCATAAGAAGCATCATCATGTGTTGCTGAAATTTCTTCTCATATGTGTCCAATTTCTTCCCAGTTTGTGTTGTTTTCATTTTCGAACAAAAGGTTCATACCGTAGGCTCATCAGTAGTTCTGTGCTTTCCGAGAGAAGTACGTTGGGTGGTTGTTTTATGATTTATTCTATAGTTGTCTTCCGGAGAAGCCACTACCAGATGTTTTATTAAGAGAAGCACCATTTTAGTTCGGTTTGCTTCCATTTCAGTGAGCTAGTTCTTGTGTTAATAACATGAGCTAGCATAATGCATTGTTCTTTCTAATCATATATTTCAAAGCCCTCAAATAGAGGAGTACTTGTATGACAAATGCCTTAAGGGATAGTATCAGTGATACTTCATGCAAATTGAGGTCCATGCGAACGATTTCTTTTAGGAAGGTCCAAAGGAATTTCTGTTGGTGTAGTGGTCCAAACAAATAACCTGTATTCCTCTGAAGATACGGCAGAACAGGCTACAGCTGAGTCGTTCGGCATTATTCTTGAAGTATGTATCAGTTGTAGCAAGACAATCTGATAGGAAATAAAAATTGTTGAACCTCTGAAGATGTTAGCAATTAGTTAGAAGTGTCATTGCAAGCACCTGATACACGTCACAGCTCATTTGCTCTTTTTCTTTATATCACTAACGTTGTGCATTCCAGAACTTAGATCATACAGATTGATTTTGTGCATTCCAGATATTTTCAACAAATGGCCAAAAGGAATTTAATTTGTTGGAAAATTATAAACCAGATGTTTAAAATCCAGTCCAGACTTTCATCCCTAACGGTACATTTTCGGAACAATGAGAACAAATCTCAACACTCGAAATTAAATGGTACAGGTTCCCACTAAAACGACTTTACATCAACATCAATCAGATAAAAAACTTGACTCACACGTCTCAACAGAAATGCCATACGATGGTGCGATCCAGTGTTTGACTGAACACAAGAAATCAAAATCACCGCTACTAATACAGATCAAGCATTGGGATGCAAAACTTAGCAACTATCATTACGGATCAGTTCCGCAAGTCGTTGTGGAACTACTCCGAGCGTGTCCATCTACAAGCTTCAATCTTGGTCCAGAACGGGCCACGGAGAGAGGAGCCAATCATAGTTGCGGCTGTATCGGCTTCAATCCTGCGGCAGAAGTTATGGCGGCCAGGACAACTCGTGAAACGCGGCGGCGGTCCATCTCGAGAGAGGTGACGGCGGCCAGAACAGACCTGGGACTGGGGGGAAGGAGATGCCAGGTAATACGCAAGGGATGCTGGTTGGTGGATAAGACGAGGCGTTTGGATGCTACCTCGCCACACGACACAAGCGAGCAGCTGGCATTTCACGTGAGCAAACACCCCTTCTTTGTTCTTCGCCTGCTGATTCAGTTGTTCTTTTTTCCTCTCCATTCTTCTTACTCCCTCGATCATCTGTTGCAGGGAAAATACGGCAGTAAGTCCGAGGCATGTCGCAGTAGTTCACTGCTTCACTCAACGACATGCAAGAGGACAAGATTTACCATTTAGTAAGCGCCCTCTGCATTGCAGCAGGGTGTGCCAAAAGTATTACAGTGGTGATGCGATGATTATGTGGGTCAAGGACAAAGAGGAATTTTTAAGTAAGCGGCTGTTTAAACTTCTTGATGAAGACAGGATTTGGCAAAACCTTCTTAAGAATAAATACTTAAGGGGTAGACCTGTATTATCTATGTAAGGCAAACTTAGTGACTCCTATTTTTAGAGTGGGTTGGCTGGACAGTCCCTTAAAACCAAGTATCCCACCCTCTGCTCCAAAGAAAAAAAGTATCCCACCCTCTATGATATTACTAGGAAAAAACACGTCTCTGTTACCGATGTGATGAGTAATGTACCCATGATCATCTCCTTCCCGAGAGCTATTATTAGGCTAAAATTGGTGGCTACAATAAGTTAGTTCGGCGGGTGTCTAATGTTCACCTCTCATCTGAGCGAGATATCTTTAGATGCACTTGGGCAACTATCAATTCCAATTCCGTTCCAAACACTTGAGTCAAGGAATTATCTTAACTAAAGCTAATCTGGCCAAACGGATTTAGGATGGTAGCAAATTTTGTAGCTTCTACTACTGTGAGGAAACCAAACAACACCTCTTTTTTAATTGTTAAGTTGCTCGATTTGCATGGTATTTAATCTACATCGCTTTTAATATCCCCTACCTCTTAGTATTTCTCAATTTTTAGGAATTGACTATGGGATCAAGCAAGCTGTTGTGCTCACAAGTTTTAGTGGGTGTGGCAGCTTTATATTAGTCGATATGATTGTGCAGAAATAACATTATTTTTAATAAAAAAGAAGATGTCTAATCCTTTGCAGGTTATGTTCTTATGTACAAATTGGTTGCGACCTTGGCCTACATTGCAACGACAATCGTCACAGGAGTTGATGGTTTCTATTGCTATGAAGCTGGAGTTGTTTGGTAGGTGTATATCACGGTTCTGGTGGCATCCGTTTAATAGGCTACATAATGTTTGAGTTTTTTTTCTCTTTCTTATGTAGCTTGTCACCTTATTTAAATTTTTGTGTAACGACTTTGTAATAATTGGGCTGTATGTATCTCGCGCTGCAGGCTGGTGGAGGTTTTTCTCTTCCATCATCTAAAAAAAGGGACAAAGAGGACATGTTTGGTTTGATAAAAAAAAGTAACCAAAATTTTAAAATTCGGGAGCTTTTGCATAAAAAAGGTTGTGTTTTGTCTAATGACAATCCAAAACTCATTTGGTAAGGTATCTTAGGGCAGCATTTGATTTGCTATAGAAAAATTAGCCAGAATTTTTAGTTGGGCCAGATATTAGTAGCAAGCCTTACCAAAATCTCATGAGCATTACCAAATCTTAGTGGCAAACCAAATAGGGGCCAAATTCTTATGCATTACCGTGGTAAGGTATTTGTTCCTAGCAAATTAAACAATGCCATCTCTGCATTTTGTTGGAGGAGCGCAAGGATCCCATACGCATTACCAAATTTTGGTAGTAAAACAAAGAGGACGATCGATTGACTGCTGCAGATTCCTACTTTAAAAGCCATCAGCCATATATACCTTGCTTGATGCTACCGCCATTGTCGGCACCCTGCGCTCTCCCCTCCCTCCTTTATTGCTTTCTTCCTTGCACAGGCTGCTATTTATGTCACTCCCAGCTGTGGTGAATAGATGAGCGTCCCAGCCTGAGGCTGCGCAGTGCTTGCGCTCTCTTCTCCAATACACACACGTAAGTATATGTGCCAGTTCTTGTGCTTCAGTTTCCCTTCCTTAATCATTCCATCTTCCTCTAATTCTTTCTCTCTCTTCTGGGATATTTGATAGAAAGAAAGAGAAAGATCTGATCTTGCATAATGGCTTCTGCTGCTACTGCGTCTGGGGCATGGCTGCCCCGTGCAGCAGCGACGATGCTGGTGCTGGGTCTTGTGGTGGCGTCAGCCGAGGCGGACGATGTGGAGATGGTGTTTCTGAAAAGTGCAGTGACCAAAGGAGCAGGTGTGTGTCACTGCAATGCAGCTTCTGTTAATTCTACGGATATGCTAATTTACAGCTGACTGTTTTTGATTTCGTCAACAGTTGAATTTTTCTCACCAAAATCTCCTTCTTCCTCTCTCTTCTTCTTCCTGTCCGGTGGTGGCGAGCTCGCCAGAGCTGGAGACGGAGCCGCGGTTAACGTGCAACGGCGACGGCAGTTGAGCAGAGGCTAGCGCGAGGTAGACCCGCCGTCGATGCATAGCGGTGACAGGGGCGGAGCAGAGCAGGGATACGTCGGTCGCAGTGGTTAGGGTTAGGGTGAGGGGTAGGGGTTAAGTTTCGGGGTGGGGAGAGTCGCCCGCGCCGGAGAAGAACCGGTGCCCCCCAGGCTTAAGAGGGATGGCCGGTGAGGGACGGTCAACCGGCGGGGGCGGCGGGTGGTTAGGGTGGGATGGAAAGGCAGCAAGTCAGTGCTACCGGCCGCGGGGGAGGCAGGACGGGCGGTGGGCTGGTGCCGGAGGACGGTGGTGGCGGCGTCCGGGCAGAGCTGGGTGGTAACGGCTACGTCGGGGTATTTGGGGGAGAAGAGAGAGGGAAGAGTGGTGGGGATGTGTTAAGGGATGAAGGAGACGATCCTGGCCGTTGGATTAAGATCCTAGGCAAAAGGAAAAACAATCAACTGTCCGATAGATACAACCTAATTCTGTCTCACTGCCTAATGTCTATGCACCACGAAATCATCCTTGGGTTCTTATTCGACCATGGTTAAATTTTCTGTCCATGGATGATGGTGCAGTGTGCTTGGATGGGAGCCCCCCGGTTTACCACTTCTCTCCTGGCTCTGGCTCTGGTGCCAATAACTGGGTGATTCACATGGAGGTAATTAAGCTAATGTAATTCAGGTTGTACAAGATCGCACCAACCTAATACTTTTTTGGAGATAATGAATGAACCTAATCTTTTTGTACACTATTTGGAAGGGAGGAGGGTGGTGCGGGAACTCTGAAGGTTGTTCAATCCGGAAGGGCAACTTCAGGGGCTCTTCAAAATATATGAAGCCACTCTCGTTTTCAGGGATACTAGGGGGCAACCAGAAATACAATCCTGGTATACATGACATTTTTCTCTTTGCCTCGATGCAGCATTTCCCCCATCTAAATCTAGAAAATAAATGTAGTGTCCCTTACATTTGTCTACTGTAAGTTGTAACCGTGTTATCGAAAATTAACGCTGTTATCATGGCCGTGATTTTAAAAAAAAATTCGAAACGAGAATTGTGTAAATTAAATTAACATCTACTTACAGTGCATATGGAAGGTAACATGGTACTATGGTAGTGACGCGTTCATTGCGCTGTATCATATAATGTAGGTGTAGCACTGAATTTCTCGTGTAATCTGGCAGATTTCTACAACTGGAACAGAGTGAAGGTCAGATACTGTGATGGTTCATCGTTTACTGGTGATGTTGAGACAGTAGAATCTGTATGTTCTGAACTTGTGGATTGTCCGGTCGTTTATGTGTAAGATATTGAGATTGACCTTGTGTTTGCAACGTAGTCGACAAACCTGCACTACAGAGGGGCCAGAGTTTGGCATGCCATCATCGAAGACTTACTTGCGAGGGGGATGAGCAAGGCAGAAAATGTATGTTCAGTGCTCTTAACTAGTACTAGCAGACTAGTACTTGTTTAAGGATGCCAATATTTTGAGTTTTTGACAATAGTTGGTTAAGCAATATTTGCTTTCACTTTCTAAACAGTATTGAAGTAACTAGAATTAACATCACAATGCTTTTCTTATTTAACACATAACGGAAGTTCATTTCAACTATTAGGATCATTAACTATACTTGCAGAAGTGCACGACTTCTAATTTGCAGTCCGCGATCTTCATGCATGATCTTTATGATCCTGAAAAATGAACTATTGCATCACAACTTTCAGGCTCTTCTATCTGGATGTTCAGCTGGAGGTCTAGCAGCAATACTGCATTGCGACAGATTCAGTGATCTGCTTCCAGCATCGGCAAAGGTCAAGTGCTTTTCTGATGCTGGTTATTTTGTTGATGGGTAAGTTCTGTACTCTTAGTATTTAATTGGAGCTGTTATGAGTAACCGGTGTGCTAGTTATCATGCATATTTTGATATAATTCATATTGGAGATTTCATTACTTTTATGGTCGGCACTACAGGCATTATATCATGTTTTTAGTGATTCACATTTCCGCAAATTGGAATGTTGTTGTCATTGCAGGACGGATATTGCCGGCAACAATTTTGTCAGAACATTCTATAAGGATGTCGTAAACCTACATGTATGTTGTCTTCTCTTACAGTGGCTGTGATCCAAATTATCTAATATTTATCTAGCAAATACCCAAGCTCATAGTTCAGTTCACTATCCAAGGAAACTGCATTATGTTATTCTCCAATGAGAATTAGATAATAAAAAAACACCTTTTCTGTTCACCGGTTCTTCCCCATTATCACGCCAGATCACCTGAATAATTTATGGAAATGGCATGCAAGCTTATATTTCTATCCTAATAACCCTTTCAATCTCTTGCAGGGATCGGCTAAAAATTTGCCAGCCTCGTGTACCTCAAAGCGATCACCTGAACTGGTCAGTTTTATTATCTTAGCTAGGATTGAAGGCAAGACTCCTCTCATAGCACGTGCACTAACATAAAGGGAAAAATATGCAGTGTTTCTTCCCGCAGTATGTCATCCCAACATTGCGCACACCACTATTCATACTTAACGCAGCGTATGATTCATGGCAGGTAAATTTCATACCTTTTCCCACCACTCCACAATTCTAGTGTTTCTTCTGCAGTATGTACTCTTGCATGTCAAATCGGTTTGGTTAAGATCGATGTATCAGCGACGAAGAGTAACAAGTTGGCACCTGCATTGCAGATCAGGAACATCCTAGCGCCTAGCGCCTCTGATCCAAAGAAGACCTGGGCCAAATGCAGGCTTGACATAAAGAGCTGCTCCTCGAGCCAACTCATGACCTTGCAAAGTTAGTAATTTTTTATCGTTCGACATTCACATTTTTACAATCACCATTTCAGCTACTTGGGTGATGATCTTCCTGGGTGAGCCATCTTTGCTGTTCGTCTAACTCATTTCATAATTTTTGTTTGTCACAGATTTCAGGACAGAATTTCTGGCAGCCCTTCCTAAACCAGGGCAGTCTCCTTCTCTAGGCATGTTCATAGACTCATGCTTTGCTCACTGCCAATCTGGGTCCCAAGATACATGGCTTGCTGAAGGTTCCCCTTCCATTCAAAAGACGGTAAGCCTGTCCTCCATTCGTTCTGCGATATGATGAACAGTTTCTTCACAATTCAGAACATGACAAATTTAAAGAAAGTTATAAGACGCAAAACTTATTTCTGATCTGTACCTATCTGTTTTCAGAAAATTGGCAAAGCAGTGGGGGACTGGTTCTACGACCGGGATATATCTCAGTGGATTGATTGCCCTTATCCCTGCAACCAGACCTGCAAGAACCATGAAGATGATTGAGCCCTTCTTGCATCTGTACTTCAATTAAATGCTAATGTGCTATGCAAGCAAAACAATAAGGCGATCACCGTAGTTATAGGTTGAAATAGGTGATTCTCCATAGATGATTACTTGCCCATTCTGGGTTTGTGGATGATAGACATAGGTAAGTGAACTCAGATTTGGTTTGTGTTCCGCTACGGAGGATAAGAGGCGTTGTGATCATGCTGCGGCATTGTGGGACCCTCTGTTGCACGGATACGGCGCCAAAAAGCCGTATCCCGTATTCCCACATACGCGGGTATCCTCTGTATCTCTTTATTTTTATCTTAAAATAAATCAGATATACGTGGGATAGGGAATACATTTCAAGATACAGCGGCTCAGTAACATCTCTATCGAAAATCCATCTAAAGCCCAACTTGAAAAAAAGTGTAAAACCCTAGAGGAAGAGATGCCACAGTCCATTCCTATCACGTCGCCTCCTGCCCTCCACCCATCAAGCCATGATAAGAGAGGAGGTTGCTGGCACGCCGCCACTTGATTGTTGTGCGCCACACCACTATTTTTTGCTTGCTTGATGGCAGCTATTTGTTGATTGGTAAGGAAGGGGCAGGGGAGGAATGACATCTAGGGGTAGCGGCTCGGTCGACATCGACAATCAGTCTGTTTGTGGGACTAAAAGTGTGAGTAATGGTGCTGCTTTTGAGAATAAGGGCCTGTTTGGTTGGGCTGTGGCTGTTGACAAAGCTGCTGTTGGCTGGCTGTCTGGAAAAGCTGCTGTGGCTGTGAATAAGTGAACATATGGCTTTTGGTTGATCCAAATCATCAACAGCATTTTAGAAAATGAGCACTGAAGCTTCAACACATTGCAAAAAGCTGGCAGAAGGCAGCTTTTTTAAACAGCTGAATTTACACTGCAAAGCCCACAGCTACCGTTGGCAAAAGCTGCTGAAAAGCTGGCTGTTTGGTTGGGCTCCAGCTTTTTCCAGTGAAAAGCTGCTGAAAAGCCCAACCAAACACCCCCTAAGAGGACAAGTATGGCAACACTTTAATATCTCTTTTGGGCTCATGTTACATGTTGTGTTTTTTCTCAAAAGATATAATACTTGTTGTATCCTCGAACCGCTGCTCTTAAAAAATATCTTTATTGTGTATCCCTGTACCCACATATCGATAGGATACGTAAACGTAATACAATCTCTAACCATGAGGTATCACTACATCCTGCTTCTACCGGTGCCTCCAGTAGCGCTGGCAGCGACCGGGGGAGGAGGAAGATGCATGCGACAGCCAGGTTGCTGTCCTCATCGTTCCACTGCACCTCATAGCTGTAGATTCTAAGCTTCCTCCACTGGTGAAAGAGGCAGAAGTATGTGAGCTCTGACACAAAGGTAGAATAGCCCTCAAAATTAGAATCCTGATCCGGTTTGGCCCATATAGCTAGCCTTTCCGCAGCCTGACTTGGCCTACCCAGTCATAAGTCAAAGTAAAATTCACAAAACTACGTATTATCATTTGTCAGAACTACCCATAAAACTTCATATTTAAACACCAACTACTCAGGACTATGGATTTTAGTGAGAGTATCATAGATACTATAGGTTTAAGCATAGGCAGTGCCATACATAACGTGTGGGGTTAAGTGACTCCACAGATTTTTGCAAAACACTGCTATGTATATTCATATTTGCATGAAAGTTTGTCAAGTTTGTAAGATTTTAAAGGAGGCTGACTCCACAGGGTTGTAGTTCTGGCACCACCACCGAGTTTAAGAGTTATCGTGAAACTTTAACGGTTTTACAGTCTATGATCCATGCATAATATCTATAGATGAACGTACACCAATTTTGTTGCTAGGTCAAGTGCAGCGTTAGATGGTAGTTTAGCACGTCATTATGCGACCGTAACATCTGACTGAATACACAATTATGTAATTCTGCACAATTGTCGAATAAATCTGTAGTTTCGTGATATATATTTTTTTACTAAGTTTCATGATAGTTTTTGAAAGTGGGATTCATTACTGATCAGCAAACGCAGCTAAATCGCTGGCTGCTATTGATACTACAAAGTCCGACACCACAGGATGCCAAAGTAAATTAGACCCAGGCGAAAGACCTGCACCTTTTCTAGCAAGATTGTGAGCTACTTTATTACAAACACGATTACAATGCACTGATTTGCAAACAGCAAAAGAGTTAACGACAGCTCTAGCCTTGCGAAGCAGAACACCAAGTTGATTCAGATCATGGTCTGAAGATTGCAAAGCTTGGTTCAGGATCAGGACGTCCGTTTCAAGTATTAGATTGTCCAAACCAGCATCAGAAGCAAATTGGAGAGCACGCACACAGGCAATGGTTTCGGCATGCAAGGCGTTAGCAAGATGCTATAACTACCCATACCAGCAGCCTGAATCAAACCATCAGCATTCCGGATACAAAAGCCCCAACCACCATTAGCGGACTCTGCGCAAAAGGCCCCGTCGATATTCAGCTTCAGGAAATGCCGGGGAGGAGGAACCCAACGGGGGGTACCATTACTCTGAGAAGAAGGATTTTTTTACATCGCTTCACAGATATCCACCACCTGCCTTCGACATTTAGACACAACATCATTTGGAAAGGAGGAAAGATCTTCTGCAATGACAGCATTACGGGCAGACCAAATGTTCCAAAGAAGGACAACAGCCAGTATCAAAGTATCACTCGCTTGAGATAGTAAAACAGCTGTGACTTCAAGAGCACTAGAACAACTCAGAAGTTGAAGACGCAAAGGATCCAAAATAACCGCTCTCCAGCAATTCTTGGCGAACTTACATTTAAGGAACAGATGGCCTCCATCTTCATTCATTCTCCGGCACAAAGGACAGATAAGATCGAGAGCAATACTAGTTTCATGATAGTTTTGATAACACATTATAATTCCGCGGAATTTACTTTCAGCCAGGTAAAGATTACTGTACTACCGGGAAAGGAAAGCGGGTTGACAAAGGACGCTTCCGCCGTCGATGCGTCTGTGGCTCGCTCCGCTCGCTGCTCGGCCCGGCACGAGCCACAGCTCACACCGGATGAGGAGATGAGCGAGAGCTGCTAGGAAGAGAGGAGTCACCGAGAGGCGACAATGTCTCCTCCCCTGTGCGCCGTCTCACCGCCTCTCGCTCCCACCAATGCTGCCAATGCCTCCGCCGGCGGCAAGAGCAATAAGCAGCTGGCGGTGACTCAGGTGAAGAAGCTGTGTAAGCAGGGGCGGCTGGAGCACGCGCGGCGGCTGCTGCTGGACGCGCTGCCGCGCCCGCCACCGACGCTGCTCTGCAACGCGCTCCTCATTGCATACGTTGCCGGTGCGCTCCCGGACCACGCGCTCCGCCTCTACGCGCTCCTCAACCATGCCGCGCGCCCCCCGCTCCGCTCCGACCATTACACCTACTCCTCCGCGCTCACCGCCTGCGCCCGCTCCCGCCGCCTCCGCCTCGGGAGGTCCGTCCATGCGCACCTCCTCCGCCGTGCCCGCTCGCTCCCCGACACCGTCGTCCTCCGCAACTCGCTTCTCAACCTCTACGCCTCCTGCGTGCGGTACAGGGATTGCGGCGTCGATGTCGTCCGCAGGCTGTTCGACGCAATGCCAAAAAGGAACGTCGTTTCTTGGAACACCCTATTCGGCTGGTACGTCAAGACCAGGCGTCCCTGTGAAGCCCTGGAGATGTTCGCGGGCATGCTGGAGGATGGCGTCAGGCCCACGCCGATCAGTTTCGTCAATGTCTTCCCAGCAGCAGCGGGCAACGACCCCAGCTGGCCATTCTTGCTCTATGGCTTGCTTATAAAGCACGGGGTGGAGTATGTCAATGATCTCTTTGTTGTAAGCTCTGCGATTGGCATGTTCTCTGAGCTCGGGGATGTGCAGTCAGCTCGGAGGGTGTTTGAGCATGCTGCCAAGAGGAACATCGAGGTCTGGAACACCATGATCACTGGATACGTGCAGAATGGGCAGTTTTCTGAAGCCATGGATCTCTTTATCAAGATACTGGGGTCTAGAGAGGTCCCATTGGATGTTGTGACCTTCTTGTCGGCCCTCACAGCGGCTTCGCAGTCACAGGATGGCAGGCTAGGTCAGCAACTGCACAGCTACTTGATTAAAGGAATGCGTGCCACACTGCCTGTGATACTCGGTAATGCGCTTGTTGTGATGTACTCAAGATGCGGCAATGTCCAAACCGCCTTTGATCTCTTTGATCGGTTGCCGGAGAAGGACATTGTTTCTTGGAACACCATGGTCACTGCTTTTGTGCAAAATGATTTTGACTTGGAGGGCCTGTTACTCGTTTATCAGATGCAGAAATCAGGTTTCGTTGCTGATTCAGTGACGTTGACTGCAGTGCTGTCTGCAGCTTCAAATACAGGAGACCTTCAGATTGGCAAACAAGCGCATTGTTATCTCATCAGGCATGGCATTGAAGGTGAGGGCTTGGAGAGCTATCTAATAGACATGTACTCCAAATCTGGTCGTATAGACATGGCTCAGAGAGTGTTTGATGGCTATGGGAACGACAGAGACGAAGTCACTTGGAATGCCATGATAGCAGGGTACACACAGAGTGGGCAGCCTGAACAGGCGGTCTTAGTATTCCGGGCAATGCTCGACGCAGGTCTTGAACCTACTTCAGTGACACTTGCTTCAGTGCTTCCTGCGTGTGACCCTGTTGGAGGGGGTTTATGTGCAGGGAAGCAGATCCATTGTTTTGCTCTACGCCATTCTTTGGACACCAATGTCTTTGTAGGTACAGCTCTTGTCGACATGTACTCGAAGTGTGGGGAGATCTCTGCTGCAGAAAATGTCTTCGGTGGCATGACTGAGAAGAGCACGGTCACCTATACGACAATGATCTCTGGTCTTGGTCAGCACGGTTTGGCCGAGAGAGCACTATCCCTCTTCTATTCAATGCGAGACAGGGGGTTAAAACCTGACGCTGTGACCTTCTTGGCGGCGATTTCTGCATGTAATTACTCTGGACTTATTGATGAAGGACTTGCTTTGTACAGGTCAATGGAGACATCTGGACTTTCAGCTACTCCTCAGCACCACTGCTGTATAGTGGACTTGTTGGCTAAAACCGGGAGGGTGGAGGAAGCATATGACTTTGTAGAGAGCCTGGGTGAGGAGGGAAACTTCATCGCTATTTGGGGATCACTTCTTGCATCCTGTAAAGCGCAGGGCAAGCAGGAGTTGGCAGGATTGGTGACTGAGAAGCTGCTCAACATCGAGAAGCAGTATGGTCATGCAGGCTACAATGTTTTGCTGTCGCAGCTATTTGCTGCTGAAGGTAACTGGAGTAGTGCTGATAGTCTGAGGAAGGAGATGAGAGCAAGGAGGTTGAGGAAAGAGGCAGGTTCTAGTTGGATCAAAGTCCAGGATGCAGCGTTGCAAGACAGCTTTATGGAGAGAGGCCAAAATTACCCTGAACGTGAGCGCATGTTCTCGATGCTGGATGGGGATACTTACGGTACGGATGAAATCATTTAACAATACACGAGCACTTCTGGCACAGAAAGATTGTAGATTTATTGATATCTGTAGAAGTTTCGGGTGGTGAATAGCTCATGATGAATACATGGAGAGATCAAAGAACCACCAGTCTGCAGGTGGTGGTCAAAAGGTGAACCTGCGCAACGAGACAGCAATCTACGCATCCATCAGAGATCAGACAACAGGTTGAAAAATTAGTGAGTAGTGAACATTGACAAGCTATTGATATCACAAACGGTGTGGCACCATGCTTAGACGGCGTAAATTTTCTGAGACCTGACATGTGACTGCGAGTGAAGTGTAAAGTGTAAATCAGTGCTCATACTTGCTTTTAGGGGCAGAAGCTGTAAACATCCATGTAAAATCAGAGATGAAAGGAAACTATCACACGATTATACAGCCAAGGTAATAATGTAAATGTTTCTTCTGCATATAAATATGCATGTAATATCTCAGATGAAGATCACATGATTACAACCAATGCAAAGGTTTACATAGGATTTTTGTACTTTGGTAACAAATTTTTTGTGATATCATTAAAATCCAGCAAAAGACCCCAGCAGTGAAGAATGATATTATTAAAATCCATGATAACATCGACAATCTGAGGATCAATGGTGATCAATGTATCATTAAAAAGAAAACTCTCAATTCAATAAATCAGGCATCAGGATGGCAACCTACATGCTTCATTTGGGAATTTAGTCTCAAAATTAGTCTCCTACAAGATATAGAAGTTGCAGGTTGATGGTTCACTACAGCGATACTATCCATTGGTTTGCTCAAATATCTATTGCTTCAGCTGACTTCCCTTAGCAGGTACTCTGACCCTTTTGCTGGTGGGATTGTACTATCAAACACACCCACCAGCCTCTGATAAGATACGCCAGGTAATGTTCAAGATTGTAGCCTCTAAGCCCAGCTTGATCTATCTACTTACTCTGCGAATCACAAAATTGCCCATATTCACAGTCACAAAGATCCATTCTCACCTGAAATTGCAACCGAGAAATAGAGGGATGAGTAAAACAGGGAGCTCTTGAGTAAAGCAAGGAGGACACTTGCAACCTAAGAACCAACAAAATGAATATTAGCATGTCATACTATTGTGAACTGTTCAACCTTTCGGAAAGTGAAGGAAACCCGCCGCAAGTTTCTTTTAATGATTTGACCACCCACATCATCAATCTACAAGAGAGATCACATTAGAACTATTATACTATGTTGCATCGTTTGGTATGAATTACAACAAACGATTGCCAAAAATGCATGGTTATTTTATCCAACATTTACAGGGTTCTGCTGAGCAAAACAAAAGTTACTAGTTAGTTTATGTAACTTAACAATCTAATTATTGTATGTGAAATGCAATGTTTAGAGCAGGACCAAGACATGCTGACTATTTGATCTTTTATCCTAAATTTACAGGGTTCTGCCAAAAAAACCAAAAATGCTAGTTAAGTCGAATTATTGTATGTGAGATGCTATTGTTTAGAGCAGGAGCAAAATATGTTGACTTAAACATCACGTACCTTATGGTGTGGTATATAGTGATGCCAAGCATATCGGCCTTCTCCAGACATCAGTAACATTGACCGAGGAGGCAGGAAAATAGCTTTCCTTATGCATTGTGGATCTTGGATGCTAGCTTCATCAGTTCCATTGATGATTATTGGAGCACGCCAGCTGCCTTTAGGATATTGTCTGAACTCCATAATACAAGGTCCAGCCAAAGAAAGGCTAAAAATCATTTCTTCAAATGCTGAGTGCGTGTCTATATGTGGAGACAAACCTACACCACAAGGATATTCGTTTACCTGTAAATATAAGCAGGTTAATTGATTTAATTCTACCATTGTACTTCGAGAGCTAATGCTGTTATCGACAGATAAATAAAAAGAAATTCGTTGTTAGACATTGGACCAAACAAACAACAGGAAATTTCAGCTACAGTTCACACCTTCAATGGAAACCAAAACAGAAATTGGTAGGTATGTAAAAACTTACTGTCAATTGATTGACCTTGCTAGAACAATTCTTCACACCAGGGAACACCACAATTTTATCGAGGATTTTTGAAACAAAAGATGGCAGTTCACCCAAAAACTGCTTGGAATCAACATTCCTAGTCTGTACAAGTAAACAAATTGTTACAACGTAAAGCTGAGGCAGCCTTCAGGTCGCTATATGATTATTAAAGTGTATGAATGGCGAAAAAGTTATGAACTACGAAGGTTTGTTCATGCTACATAAACTATCCTTATCTGAAGAAGTTAAGTTGACTGCATTCTATCTTTTGGTGAAACTTCAGAAAGCAACCTTCTTCCGTTCATTTTTAGTTTTGAACACCAAGTACAGGAGTTGCCAAAATGACACTGGCAGTATGCAGGGCCACGTGTGGCGAGCATTATGCTACAGCGAGCAAATGCAGGCAAAATACAATTCACGCTTTTGAGTAGACACCTACAAGCACCTTGTTGTACTAAACAAGCCCATTTATCAGTGTAAAACTGCAACGCAACCAATCTCACTAATTGCGAAAGGAGGCTAAGAGAGAGAAGAAGAATCTGCATCCTCACATACTTACAAGATCAAACTTACTTCATACAGAAACTCATAACCATAATGCTGAACTCGTCGTTTCGCCAATCTTTTCCACGGCCTACTATCCACTGCAGCAAGAAGTTCCTGCATAAGGAGCAAAATGATGCATATTACTGATCACAGATATAGCAAGGCGACAAGGCAAACCACCTAAATCAAAGACAAGCAGCTGAGTGGACTCCAATTCACCCACCTGTTCCTCAGCGGCAGTCACGAATTCCTCGACCATGTAAATGCCGGGTATACCGAGCTCCGACGACGAGCGGGCCACCGGAAGGGCGACGCCGACCACCCGAGCCTTGGGCGCGGCGGGCACCGAGTAGCGCACGTGCAGCACGCGCCCCGCGAGGCGGCCGCAGGGGCGCCCGTGGAGCGCGGCCATCGCGGCCCCTGCGGCGGCGGGGTCGCGGAACCGGACGATGACGCGGGCGCCGCTGTCATCGGCGGCGTGGACCCCCTCGACCTCCCCGAAGGCGCCGAAGGCCGCGCCGATGTCGTCGTAGGTCAGCCCCACCGCCGGCCCGCAGTTGGCCACGTACAGGACGGCGCTGGGAGCGGGGCACGCGGTGTCCTCGGCGTCAGTGAGCGGTGGCGGCCGCGTGTACCCGGACTTCGCCATCGGTCAGTTATGCGGAGATCCCGGCGCGACAGAGCGAGACGAGCACGCGAGCGGCGGCGCGGCGGGCGATTGAGGGGTTGGTTTCACGAGTCCAGCCGTGTCTCGGCCGTTTTGTTAAGACCGACCAACTCAGCCGCCGACTCTGCTCGTCCCAGGGCAAATATTTCGCCTACCGAGTCCCGCGCGGAGCACCACAATTCGCCACACGAACACACAACACAAGGAGCTTGTATTGGCTGGCGTGCATTACCAGTTCCACGTCAATTTGCAGACATTTCACAGGAAACAATTCAATTTCCGTAACAACCAAGGAGAATTAGCACATACTAAATGGAAATCAAACTTCATGTACAAGCTTGAGAAAAACTTCCACCTCGTTTGGGACACATGAATTTCACATGCGACCGTTCAATTCCAGCAAGAATCAAGAAAAATGCTCGTGTTTCAATCAAGGCTTTCACGCAGAAGTTTATGCGGTCACCAAGGCAATGCGTTGCAACACGTTGGGATCTTCCTAACCACCCCACAGTCTACAGCACATAAAGAAAATTTTGGAACACAGATCAACAATGTAATCTGGATTAAACTTGTAATTCTGGGCAGCAGCAAGTCTGGCTGCCTGAGGCTTCGAAAGTTCCAGCGAGCGAACACAGAAAATGGTATGATGCTCGATTGTATTATATATCATATAGTTGGAGTCTGTCTTGACAATGGAGAACCTAACCCAATGGAGGAATGCAAGTGCAGCAACATTGCAAAGAAAAATTCAACAGCTAGAAGCATCATAACTCCGAATTTGCCAGTACAAATAAATTATACCGGCAATGAATGGCATTCCTCCAAGTCCGGACTAAAATATGCTCCCATAATCTTTTCTAGGAAGGGATGAAGGTAGCCCGCTCGTTGTAAACGAATGCCCACCTGTTCCTCCTGCAGATTAGGGACTATGGTTAATATTGTGCTTCTCTAATCCACTGAACGGAAGAATGAACAAATTACCCCAGGGTATTCCATCGCCCATGCCATAGGGAGGCCACGCAGGCTGCCCACTGTGGTGACTCCCCATAGGTGGCCGCATATGACTGGAAGTTGCCTGGTTGTGTCTGTGCTGAAGAAATGGCTGTCCATGACGACCACGGAGATTTTGCTGAGGATAATTTAGAGGGTTGTAACCACCATAGTTGATTGGAACAGAAGGACGGGTGCCCCCTCCAAGGGAGGACGAATGAAATTGTTGATCCGGTCTGTAACTAAAAAGCACAACAGAAGTAATCAGTGATTGGCACAGATAGAAAGAAATCAAGTAGGCTAGTCTGTCGTGTCTTAGTTCTTGAATTGAAGTACTAATCTTATGAAGAAAAGCATCTAAGTGGGGGCAGCTCAAAATATTCTGTCAGGTGGGTAAAACAGTAAAATCACTATTACTATGTACACTACAAAATAGTTAGGCTCTTGTTTATTCATCACAAAAAATATAGAACACAATACCTTTGGTTTGTTGGCAAATGGTTTGAGCTTGCAAAGTTGTGGCTTTGGATATGGGTTGATCTGACAGATCCGCTTGTCTGACCAGTTGCATCTCTAAGATGAAGATTGCTACTTAAATCAGCTGACAGTGAATTGTCTTCCTGCAATAGTGATTCATCACTGCAAAATAGAACAGCTTAAACATTAATCTTCAGACTAGCTTTACAAGAATTAACTTCAGTATGGATTTCCTTACCTATAATTAGGGTCCCAATCAGCAGGATCAAGCGTTGATGGAGCTGATGTGTCTGGTAAAATGTCCAGTGAATTCATAGGTGGAGCAATGTGTGAATGGAATGCTTGAGAAGGCCCGTGACTCGAAGAAGCGTCCAAGGAAAAACCACTCCCAGAACCTATTTGTGGTCTCCAACTAGAATGACCAGAACTAGGTAATGAATGCTGAGAGTAGCCAGAATGTCCTCGAACATGGGCATCAGAATGACTAAAACTAACACCATCTCCATGACGTCCTTGTCCATGCTGACATGCATATTCATGTGGTGGCATTGGCAAGTTCTTCCTCTTGCTGTGTTGGCCTACTGGTGCAGCTTTTCCCAATGGGGAGCCATGAAAGCTTCCACTCGCAGGAGAACCAGATCCATGCATCTGGTAGTTTGGTGGGGTAAACTGTGATGGACTGGCACCAAGAGACATAGGCCCCATACTTCCAGGGCTTAATCGAATGCCTCTATCATATGAGAGACGAGGTCTCAGTCTAATATCTGGACTAGAGCCAAGATGTGTAAATCCAGAAGGACCTAATGGTGAGTAATACATGTTGACATTACCAACATCACCATAACTTCCATAGCTGCTAGCAAGACCAGCATTACCAGCATAGCTTCCATGGCTACCGAAGCTTCCATAACTACTGCCATAAGAAAAAGGCATTTTTGGAGGATAGGGGTTATTAAGAGGCAGACATCTGTTCGAACTTCCGACCTAAAAAAATAAAGATATAGGACACTGCTGTGAAGGGATGGATAAGAAAAATGCTATAGGATAATTGTTTCCATAACTCAACTCAGGAGTCAGGAGCAGCATAAGAGAGTGGTTATCACCTGAGGGGAAAGACCTGCAACTAACCAGTGACCTCCTTCTGGATTGTGATCAACTGCTGCAGCACGAGCAACAGGCTGCAACACAAATTGAAAACAGGACAGGTTTGAGAAAGAAAGAAAGAAAGGCAGAATGAACATGTGTTTAAAGCTCAAACTAAACCATTTTTTAGAAGTTAAGCTAGAGAGTTTCCTTAAGTGATGCACAAGGCAAACGCATGGGAAAAAAATGCTCATGCTGCAGAATAACACCCTCCTGCATATAGACGGCATTCTATATATTTGATACCATATAGAACCTTGTGGTCATTATCTATGGATTGTTTCATTATCCTCGATCAGGGAATACACCAAAAAGATCAAGCCATGGTAATAAGTTTACTTGTCACAAACTAATCTTATTTTTACACAAAAATGTCTATACTTGTTATTTTCCCAAGATAGATAATTTTAACCACCCAGGCAGAAGCATATCATCTAGTAATTCAATTTCTTTTTAAAAAATAAATATGAGGTTAGACACTTGAAATGAGACCATACTCACAATTCTTGGAGTCTCAGAGACAGGTTCATATGGACCAGTGAAAGGTTCACCTGTTATGAATGGATGGCCTGAAGCCTGAAAAAAGAATTAGTGCCAATCAAGTCCTTCCACATGGATATGAACTCTTTGAGAGGGCCAATTTATGTGTAAGAAGAATAAATTGTGTGTTCATGAGTGCAAAACTAGTCAAGTTTTTTTTTGTACTGTTACATAAAAGCAATGATTCATCAACTTAACCTGAACACAGACTCACATGAGAAAGAATAAAAATGCAGCTTGAAGGCTCGAACTTTACAATAAAGGAGGCAATATAATTGTGCAACTAGCATGAGCATACCTGCAATGGTGACCATCGCTTATTCGGATCAAATTCAAGAAGTCCCCTCAAGAAATCAACTAATATCGAGCGATCTGCCTTTTCTGTCTCTGAATCAAAATGCAACACCTGAGAACATAATATCAAACTTGCAAGTTGTACCCTAAGAGCTATACTTTGCAGAATCACCACACCATTTCTATTATAATCAATAAGTATGATTGTTTATAAAATGCGAAGCCCAAACTCAAGCAAATACTCCTATGATAGCTATTCTCTGTACTGATGACCACTAACCTGAGCCAGGTGGTATACAGTTTATCGTTCATTTTTGTTACGGAAAACAGCACAGGAATGCCCAGCAGTAACAAGTAATCCTTATACGGGCAAAAGATAAATGCTGTCAAAACAGTGTGAATTACATAACCCAAGAGGCCACCCACATCATGTTCAGAAAAAAATAAGCATAAATATGGTAAATTTGAAATACTATAATTACCGCGAGCAGATTGAAAGTTCTCCGTCCAGTTCACAAGAACATTTCGTTTTATATATTGACAAGGTCTTCAAAACATAACTTCGACTGCTAATTTCTATCGTAATATATTTACAAAGCCGAACAAAATTATAATATTATGAAAGTAATTTTCGACGCAAATCAACACATATGATTTTCAATAATCCAATCAAAATATTTGAAAATATAAAGGTAGTCAGAGTGTCAAAAGTTTGTCTACACCTATGTCCAAAACAACATGTCTATGTGAAATTGAGGGAGTAACAAAGAATACACACAATATTGATCTGAGCCTATTCCAAAACAAGGGCTAAGTAGCCAAAACCTCATAAAACTAAAGAGCAACAAAAGGACAAACCTGACAACTCTGTATTGTCCCAAGGATAGGTATAGATTAGTTGGTCCAGCCTTAGTTGTGGGAAGTACCATTTCCCTACTTTTGGCTTTTTGGACTCCCTCTGCGTTTGGTATAGATAGTAAGGCAGTGCATTACGACGAGGTATAATACAAAAAAGTCAGCGTTTTTAGTGAAATCACAAGAAACATACCGCTTCAACCTCTTCTTCACTTAACATTCTGTATGCACTGCCAAGGCCATCTCGTGCTATGCTACCCGGATAAATATTACCAACATGTTTAAAAAATCTTCCAGAGTTCTTAGCTTCTCTTAGCAGGTCATCTGGTGGTTGCCCCCTAAATGTTTCATTCAAAGAAGCACCAAAAGAAAAGAATACAAGTATTATAATCCATGAAGTCCAATTGTGTCAAATTCTTAGCTGAACAAAGGAGCTAAAAAATGTAAGATTAACTACATTACACTCAATAAAGGCATTTGCTTTAGTCTGCTGCCGCGTACATAGTTGCATCCAAAATACATTAGGAGAGAAAATTATAGGTAAAAAACTTACCCCAGAATCTTGAGCATACGCTGAAGCACATCATATTCTGATGCTCCAGGAAATAAGGGCAACCCTATAAACAGTTCAGCAACTATGCAACCGAATGACCACATATCAATCGCAGTAGTATATCTGTCGATGTTAAGGTTCAACTAACTTGAAAAGGCAAAACGATAGCACTTCATTGGAGAAGGCATTACTCCGTTCAATAAATATAACAGAGCATTCCAGAAAATGCTGAGCAAGATGCTTATGGTTAATGAAATGAAACAGCTTGCCCTAGATATATAGGATACGGATAGCCAAGGAGAACTTCTGGAGACCTGTAATAACGGCTCTAGCAAAAAGGAAGGATCGAAGTCTCACTTTCAATGAACCAACATTACTTAAATAAAAATTTGAGAAATGACGTCACAGAAGTTCCAGAAAGAAAACCTGAATGTATGAGTACACTGTTTTACCCTCCATGCATGCTGATCCAAAATCAATTACTTTCACTGCTGCAGCTGTTGTGGAACTGTAAATTCATTCTAGAACCATCAAGCTACAGTTTGCCTGGAAACATAGCATCCAAAACCTAATAATGCAAAATCCAATATTCATAGGAGGTACTCACGTGGGAGCTAAGAGAATATTTTCGGGCTTTAGATCACAATGAATGATGCCACCATCTCTCATCACAATCATGGCATCCAATATCTAGAAACATAAAACAAGATCAGGCAACAAGTACTAAGTTAATATTTAATGGGAAATAAGATAGAGACCACACCTGTTTCGAGAAGGCCAGTACATATTTCACTTTCAGACCTCTTAAATGGTTCCTTTTCAACAGCTCATACCTAAAATGTCAAAGTTTATGGTGCAGTCTGAAGAAAATCTAATAAAGGAACGAACATTCTAGCAAAAAACTTCTAAAGAAGTTAACTTACAGGTTTTGACCAAGCATTTCAAAGGCAATACACAGATGATTTTGGAATAAGAGATAATCGAGCATCCGGACAATGTTATGCTGATCATTAGGATCAAATTTCTGATTTAGCTGCAAGCATATCCACAATTGTAATGATGAGCTGTCGCATATATCAAGAAAAATGATGTAAGTTCCTAATGGACTATCATACCGTTCTCAACAGTGAAACTTCCATGATCGCCTGATGGTAAAATGCAGGCTGGTTTTTTATAACCTTCACAGCAACATAGTCGTTGGTTTCTGTGTCCCAGCATTTGACAACTTGGCCAAACGTGCCTTGGCCAAGCATTTCCTTTACAATGAACCTGAGTACCCAAATGAGAAATAACGTACAGTTCAATGATATGCTAGCCATTACTCAGCATTCCGGAAACTCAGAACAGGAAATGTTGAGACAAATAGGGCAGATTTATTAACAAAACTTCCAAATGTGAAAAAAAAATGAAGCTCCAGTTCATCTAACTTCCATGCCTAGAAGTATAACCTTCAATTACTGCTCAACAAACATGCACTATCGAGAAATTTGTTTATGGATCACTGATCAGGATGCATAATGCCTGTTGCATATAATTGATTCTTGAAGAATAATTCAGCCCAACTAATTTAAGTAATAACAATGCACAATGCACCGAAAAGATGCACAGGAAGATGAAACAAAGCAAATGTGGCACATAGAACACCGAGTCTGAGAAAGATTATACCTCCGGTTTGATGTCTTGTTGACCAATTCCAAGTTGACATACAATATGAGGTCCCAGTTTGCATTGTCAACTCCATCATTGTGAGCTGGGGTTGAAGGATGGGTGAGAAAGCGCTTTGGGTTTAGCGCCTCTGAGTACTTAAACTCAGGGTTGCACCTTTCAAAAGTGTGAATTATGTCTGAAGTTAATCTTGCAACAAACTGCATGTTAAAAAGTGTCAGTCTCTTGAATATGGTATACCAAATCATTAATAGTGCATACTAAACAAACTAATAAGAATGTTTGCTGATAAATGCTTTTTGAGAGAATGTCGGCACTTTATTGATCAAATAAGTTTGCCAATAAATGTTGTGTACTAATGCTGGAATGGTGTCTTGTTCAAACACACATCAAACTTACAAAAAAAATTACCTACAACATTGCTTAGCTGAATACTAGTCAGAGAATTGACTAAAGATGAGTACTGTATCTCAGAACATTCTTAGTGGATAGAGCTAGCTAAAATTAGTTTGGTATGTATGCTCTATCTCCCCATTTGTGACCTCCCTTGTACTCAATGGAGGATACTCATTTAAGTTAGGCACCAAAACAATATACAAGCCAACTAGACAGACAAACAACACCGCCATCTTCTATAGAACGCCAACATTCTAAACCTGCTAGTTCATATTGAACGAGCTAAGTGTGCTTGACCAAACGTGCCAGCAAAAAGCAACCAGCAACAATTGTGACGGACTGGAAGCATAATGACCAAAGTCAAAAGCTACATCAGCACAGCAAGCCGAATTCAGCTACATCGAGGTTCTAGTTCCTGCCATCATCAGCAATTCATATCTAGAACTAAGAGAGCAAGCAAGAGAATGAGGCGTACCGGTTTCCTCCTGACGCCGTGAAGGTTGCTTACGCGGGCGGCAACACCATTGCCCGACGCCGACGGGGACGCCTCGGGCAACCTGCCCGAAGCCGCGGAGCCCGCGAAGCGTCGGAACACCGTGGCCTCGCTGGGCATCCACGGCGGCGCCTCGTCCTCCTGCCTACCGCCCTCCTCCATGCGGACCAGCTACTCCGAAGCTCTTACAGCTGCGGGGGGAGATCTCCTACCCGACGTCCACCACCACGCGCCCCCAACTCCAGACCCAACCCCAGTCGCGACGATCACAGCATCCGCGGGAACAGCCGAGCAACCGCCGGAGGAATCCAGCTCCATCCTAAGCGGCGGCGACGGCGGCGGCCATCCCGACGCTCCGATCTCCCCTTCCTCTGGCGCGATGAGATGCTGGGCTAATTCTGCGCTCCGGGCTCTGGAGAGGCAGCAGAATTCGGATTGGCGCTCGCGATTCCAGGGGGATTGGATGGCTCGCACGGTAGGGTCTGTTGTAATTACAACAGAATGAAATACCAACAAATTTCGCGGATAAAGATCAGTCGAGAGGGTGGACTCCGGATTCGGATTTGGGCTCCCGATTCGGCGCCGCGCGTCACGGAATTTAGGGATTCGGTGAGGAGGAGGGCGCGATGCAACGGGGCGTAGCTAGGCTCAATCCAGATTCCCCCTTCCAAAAATTCTTCGATTTCTTCCTTCCTCGTCTTTCTCCGCCTATATATTTTTTCCCTTCCCCACTCTTTTCCGTGTAGAAAAAGATATACTCTTGATTCTGATTAGTTGTTTCGACAGAGTAATTAACGGGATGGTGATAATATGTACGGAGCATGTATGAACCCGTGTCCTCCAGTTTCCCGTTTTGTTTATCTCCTAGGCGCTGCGAGTTAGTATTATAGTATTATTTATTATTTTATTTTATTCCGGCTGGCTGCGCTGTTGTTTTGCCTGCACCCATGTGGCTCTGTCCATCTGCGTGTGGGACCTAGCAGAACCGGTGATCAGTTGGAAAGATCTGCTGATGGATCCAACGGCGAAGAGAGGCGCGCGCTTGGGAACGAAGGGCTGGATACGTGACCTGCAACCTCCGCGCGTCAGGCACGTGGAGATCACGTGGCACGGAATGGGGCCCGTGTGCTGTTCCGTGGAACCCACGTGTCAATGTCGTGCGCGGGACGGATGCGACCTCCTGCTTTTACCTATCCCACTTTACATTATTTCCAAAAGACTAACTAAATACACATGCGTTACTAAGGTACAACATAAAAAAGATAGAGTTATTAATTAAATATTATATTTCGTGAATACATGTGTCAAGGAATCGTGTCAAATATCGATGTCTTTCTCCTATTTTCTCCCTCTCTAACGACCACTATACATCACTCCAGCAGTTTCATGGCCGACGTCTTTCTCCTATTTCCTCGTGGGCTCCTTATCAGCTGCGAGATGAGTTCAGTGAGCTCCAACCACTACCTCACAGCGATAGTAGCGACTCACTTTTAACACGTCTGTTCATAAAATAGATTGACATTTTTATCTATGTCTTTATAAATCGAGCACCTGCGAGTAGGAGAGACAAGACAGAGACCGTAAGGTTATGGATTAATTAGTTTTATTTTTCTATTTTTGAGAAGTAAGGCTAATTTTAGTTTTGTTGTTGAGAGAATCAATGATTAGTAGTTAGATTTATTTTTCTTTTTTTGTGATTAAGGCAAGAGTTAGTTTTGTTGTTGAGATAATCAAGGATTAGTTTTTGTAATGTTAATCTTTGTGAGGAGAGGAGATGTGGATAAATCACCACCACCAACTCCCGTATTATATAGTAGAGATACCTTTATACATTACGTTTCCCTGTTAATCATGTAGGCAAAACTAAATGTTGTAGTTATTTAATTGATGTGCAGACCTATTACAAATAGGTCAGCTTACTGACATTTAAAAAAAATTATTTGAACACTTCTCATTTTCATCATGCAACTCCAGTTTCAGGAAGAAAGTTATGACTAAAATTTGTCACTTCAGAAAAACAACACCATCACCACTAATTGGTTCAAGAATTAAGATAACGGGTAGCTTCAGAATATATGTTCTTAACATTTTCATTTGAAAAATAACACAAGGACAACACAAGGAAAAGAAAGCAATATGTTTTCCTGTTTTCCTGAGAGTGTGATAAAGAAAGAAACCAATATGTTTTCCTGTTTTCCTGAGAACGTGATTAGGAAAGAAGCCAACAACTACTTTTAAGAAGAAAAAGATTCTTTGCTAACTAATTCCCAGCAAATCAAGGTAAGGATAATGTGGCTGGCTGTAGACTCTTCATTCATCAAAATTCAAAATATATGGCAATTAAAATGCAAAATCTATGGCAACAAGGTTGTCGGGTGGCACATTGCAAAATCTCAGACGTATGGTTATATGTCAATTATTTTTTGTTTGGTTACCTCTTTTCCAGATATATATGACACCATAATATTTATTAACGAACGCCTCTGTAGATTCGCCCTCCGGTGCTACCATAGCGTGAATAACGTAAGATCTCGAGCTACCTGCATCTCACCAAGTAAGATCTCGAGCTGCTCTAGGCTCGTTGATTAGAAGCCATCTGCAAGATAAAAAGAGCAAACATGGAGTGGTGCTTTCCGGGGATACGCTTTGCAGTACCTTGGAGGTGGACAGAAACACCAAGATTCGTTAATAAGAATTGGCAGGACGCCACACTGGAGGTTGGGTGGTGAGAAGAGCCAGCCTTCGTAATTCTGTTCGAAACAGAAAGCACAAGAAAACAATCTGTTTTCCTAAGAACGTGATGAAGGAAGAGATGAATGTGTTTTTCTAAAAGCGTGATTAGGAAAGAAACCAATCTGGTTTTCTGTTTTTGTGAGCAAAGTATTAATTTATTTTTGTGAGTACAAGATGAGGAAAATCTGTTTTTATTTGTTAGTGGTGAGGGTGTGACACCACTATAGAATGTGTGACAACACCATCACCACCAACTGAAATATTATATATAGTAAAGATACTAGGTGAAATTGTGCGCTACGCCACGCCAGAACAAATATCATCAAGAATAAAAGAGCCGAGTTATATAAATAATAAATGCCTCGGTTACATTAAAACTTGCTCGTTTGAGTGTTTATTTTACTACAATTTCACCAAATAAAACGGAGGAAAAGAATATCATGATAACATTTAGGCATAAAATGTCATTTTTATTACCTTTTAGATATAATATGAAGTCATAAGAGATCAATAATTTATCATTTCTCAAGTGGTATATTATCCAATAATATCTATAAAGTAACACAAGCAAGATAATAAAAGTGTCTCCGGTAGCACCTATAAACCACTACGAATAATATGATTGTCCATCAGTTAGGTCCTTATCAATATGTCATCCAAAAAGAACTCTACAATAGCCTCCATCTACGTTTATCCATGCTACTCTTGTGTACATACACATACAGTTCCCCAGCTATGCTGGAGAAACCATAAAATATTGATAGGATGAGAGAAATACACCATACACAATATCCATTAATAACTTGATACAATTTCACTAGCAATGCTGAGTGACGTAAGAAGTCCAGTTTGGAAAGTCGTGAGGGCTTGGGCCCTTCAATCAGACCAGCCAACTTCATTTGAGCAGCAACAAAATAGTCACCTTCTTAAGCTTGTTCCTCTACGCAGTGATGATAATATCAATAAAAATGAATTGCATAACTATATCCAATCTGGCAAGTTATGCAACAACTACTCATCAGCATGCATCAGTTTTAGCACACTATAAAGCAAAATTAGATGTAAGGAAGTCATCACGTATTCTTTTTCCTACCTCTGCATTCCATAGGTGATAGGTCTATTGATCCAAACTTCAGAGCTTCAGTGATATGATTTCTAATAAATATTTTGTGGAACAACAATGATAGCTATCAAGAGCACGATTTGGTTTTAAGAAATGCACTCTCCCATCCATTTGACAAAACCTGTCAGTTGGTACTCTCAAGGTTGATTATTAACTCAATTTAGAGAAAATTGCACTATACACTAGATATACTGTTGAGATTGTCACTTTACACCACCCTTTGCGACATTAAACACTTTACACTAGGATCCTGTGTTTAATTTTGCATCTTACACAAGCCAACCACCTTTGGCCCAAACCCATAACTCAACCCGATTCCCGGCCCATCGGTCGGACGGCACGATGGTCTGACACGGTGGCATGGTCTCCACGTCGAAGGTGGGTATAGGGAGGCTGCGCAAGAAGAGAAAGCAGGGTCGGGGCCATTTAGGGTCTGTTTGGTAGCGTGGGTGACCTGAGAAAATCCCACCTCATACTATTATACATCTGTTTGGTAGGTTGCATCACGTACTGGACATGCCCACCTCGGCCCGAACTGAGCCCCCAGCCATGCCGCAGAGGGAACAAAAATTCGGGCTTCGCTCCTTAGCTCTGCTAGGGTGATCCCGCAAAAAATCTCCGCGTGAGCCCGCAAGTCACAGCCCGCCCGTGCCTCCCGTGCCTCCTCATTTCACACCACAGCACCCCGAAGCCCCCGAAGCTCGCTGCCACCCTCCTCATCCCGAGCCGCCGCCTTCCCGGACCACCCGTCCGGCCGCCGCCCTAGCAGCCCGAGCCACCGCGGACCCCGTCCGTCGACTTCGGCCGCCGTCCTCCCCGGCAACCCTAGCATCCGCCGTCCCCGACCACCCGTCCGGCCGCCTCCCTAGCAGCCCGAGCCCCCGTCGACCCCATCGCCTCCGGCCGCCGTCCTCCGAAGCAGCCCGAGGCGCCGCCGTCCTCCCCAGCAGCTTGAGGCGCCGCCGTCCCCGAGCACCCCTCCGGCCGCCGTCCTCCCCAGCAGCCTGAGGCGCCGCCATCCCCGACCACCCCTCCGGCCTCCATCCTCCCGAACCACTCCTCCAGAGCAGCCGTGAGTGGGTTCTCCCCTCAAATTTATAATTTTTCTTCTTTTTTCTTGCTCAAGGCACAAAGGGATATGTTCTGATATAGTACTTGCTTCTGCCTCATTTTATAACCTCAGTATGAAGTCTCATTTCATATATGAAACATGGTTTATTGGCAGATGCATCAATTGTGTATATATAATATGGATGACAATGGATGTTGAACTTTCATATATGTGCCATTCTTCCGATTTATAACATTGATTCATTTCTATTTGTTTAGATGGATGAGTTGAAAAAAAAAGACAACAATTGATTGTGAGAGGGGCGGGCCTAGTTGCTGTGATGTGTGCATATATGAGCTTCATCCTAAGAAGAGATAGGGAAAATACCCCTAGGATAACAAGTGGCCCTAGAGTCGATAGTGACATAGCTAGGGAGTCAAACTTGAGATAAATTTATCATTCTACTGATGCTAATTGTCTAAATCAGCTTAGAATGACAAGAGCTCCTTTTTTCAACTTATCTAATTTGTTTAGAGAGAGATAGTTGTTGAAGGATAACATCCATATCTCTATTGAGGAACAAGTAGCCATGTTCCTTCTAGTACTCGGCCACAGTCATAGGTTTAGGGCTATGCAACCGACGTTTAGAGGATCCATCGAGACAATTAGTAGGTACTTTAAGGCGGTGCTTTTTGCTGTTGGAGAGTTGCGAGATGAGATGATTCGGTCTTCCTCCACTGAAATTCATCCTAAAATTCAGAATAGCAGCCGCTTCAATCCTTACTTCAAGGTAAAATGTTAATAGTTCAATGTATATTCAAAAGTATCATATGTCAATAATTTAATAGTTTAAATTATATTAATAAGTGCTTCTGTTTATTAATTAGGATTGTATTGGTGCAATTGACTGGACTCATGTGCTTGCTAGAGTTCCAATAAAGATCTCGGCAGCCCAAAAATGTCATGGCTGCAGTGGACTTTGATCTAAAGTTCACATATGTACTTGCCGGATGGGAGGGGTCAGCCCATGATGCCCTTATACTAGCAAATGCATTGGAGAGGGATGATGGGTTGACCGTTCCTGCAGGTAATGAATTAAAGCCTAATAGCTAAATTTTATTGATAATGTTGGCACATAGCTAATAGTTCCCATGTGCTAGGAAAATTATATCTTGTTGATGCTGGGTATGCTGTGAGACCGGGATTTCTTCCACCGTACCGTGGCACAAGATACCACTTGAAGGAGTATGGTGGAGGGAATTATCCTCAAAATACTAGGGAGTTGTTCAATTTAAGGCACTCGTCTTTAAGGACATCGGTTGAGAGGGCATTTGCTGCGTACAAGAATCGTTGGAAAATTATTTTCAACAAGCCGTTTCATCCTTACAAGACCCAAGTTAAAGTTGTACTAGCATGTGCCATTCTCCACAACTAGGTCCTTCAATATGGCGAGGATGATTTGTTCTCATCTGAGACCACATGGAGCCTAACCCCACAAATGGAAATCACAATGATTCACTTCCCAACAATAGTTCTTGGTTGGCATGATTTGCTCAAATCTGAGAATGTATCCCCCTAGTTACTAGTATTACCATATGACATATGCATGTGTGAGATGGTATATGTAACCCTCTTATATAGTGAAGTATGGACACTATTTTGCTAAGTAGAATTTGTTGATGGACTATTATATATGTAATATGGATGGTTATGGATGTTGAACTAATATATATGTAGTATGGACTTGTTAATTGTGCTGAAATCTGATTTATGATACAAGATTGCTACTGAAATTATGCAAAATTATTGGTGAATTTTCTTATTTAATGCAATATATATGTTATTGATGTACAAATATTATTGAAATGTTTCATAATTAGGTTTTGTAGTGCTGAAATCTTATTAAAATGGTGTGTAAAATCATTTTGTCAATACATGAGCTAGTATGGTGGTATCCTCACTATTATATGGAGAAGGTAACAAAATTCAAGGACATACAGGCTACCAAACACAGTCTCAGCTTAACATATTATAACTCATACAGACAGCCAAACAACATCTCAGCTCAACATGTCTCAACACATACAGGCTACCAAACAACATCTCAGCTCAGCATGTCTCAACACATACAGGCTACCAAACACAGCACAGTGGTACCAACTCAGCATGTCTTAACAGGGATAGCTATGTCAGGAACATACAGGATACCAAACACACCCTTAGGTGCCAAACGGAGACACAGGTCGAGCACAGGAGGAGCAAGCACGCGCTGGATGGTGCGGGAAGAGCAAGCGCGAAGGCGGAGGAGCGAGCACGATGTCGATGTTTCATTGGTTGAGGAATGGGTCGGACAGCGACTTCAACATTGCGATGAAGGTAATGTTTTGACGACAAATGATTTGTTGATTTTGGGGATTTTGGGGTGAAATTGGATTATTCTAGGGTCAAATTGTCACATACATGTTGGCTTGCGGTTCAATTCTGTGATTTGGGATTTAGAGTTTGCCTATATTGAGTTGTGTGACCCTGCTCAGTATGCAAAGGTAGATGGGTTGCTTAAATATGAGTTTGATGGTGCGTACGATGGCATCGGGCACGGGACTAAGCTTACCTGCAGGCACGACAAGACTCCTGCTCGTAGGGTTGCATGTGAAGGAATGGGCATTGGGAGGAGGTTTTTAGGTTGCACGTATGAGGTAATTTGGGTGCTAAGAGTATAAAAGCTCCAATTTTTTGTTAGCTTTTTTTTTCCTCCGAGTTTTACTTGCCATACATGCAACTTTATCTATTGGATCAGTCCAAAATGGAAAGGAAATGCAGAGAGAACAATCCACATTTTGTGCAAGAAGAAATGGATGCGTGGCAGGCTGCCGGGCCAGGCCTCCTAGTCTTTTAGCTTATGATGCACGTGTGTACCTTTTCCGGAGTTAATAGCAAGCAAATATGCTAGATGAGAACAATGGCAAATAATATTCAGCATGTAACATAGCAGTTTCTCAACCTGCTATTCTGAAATACATGATATGAAATGACATGTTAGGTGAATGTTTAGCCCTTTTTAGGTCGTGTAATTGTGAGGACAGAGAGGAGTCAGGGGGTGATCAACAGTGTCACCACATGATCTCCTTTTTCTGTTTGAAACCATCGATGCACGATCATAACCACTAGCGCGCCCAGGATTTGAAGTCTTTAGAAGCAAATTTGTAGGATAAAAAAATTAAGGACACGACACTATTCCATTCAACATAACCATGGTTCAAAATAGATTCAATTTCTCAAGATCCACGAGATATAACTACGAAACATAAAAGGAAACATCATAGAAAGACCTAGAAACTACTAACATGGACTCTTGACACTTGAACTGCTCATCGGGGAACACGGGGTGGTTGAGGTAGATGACCTCAACGATTCTTCATGGCATGAAAATATTGTATAATATTTTTGTCATCAATTTTCATAAATATCTCTCGCTCAGTATAGCATATCATCATATCATTCAATCATCCATCACCTATCTTCCGAGGTAGCATACTCTTTAATTTGTTTCTGGATACCAGGATCAGTAGCAACATTAGCTAGATTAAATACTTCATGCATGAACTCGAGCTTGGGACTCATCATCTACCACTATTAGCGTAGTTCTGTAATGAGATGGCAACTGTTTCATTTTCATATGAAGTTCTTACAATATTAAATTTGAAACCAAATTTGAGTATTCTACATTTCTAGTTTATATTAATATAAAAAGCACAAGTTAGGACTAATTTTTTTAATCCAATGTCGTAATTTTTCATCCGATGGTTGTGGACCAAGATGAGACCCTACCCTAATCACTTCTATATCTACTACCTCGATAATTATACTTCTTGCCTTGTACTTATTCCCCAGTTTCAAATTGCACACGTGAGAATTCATTTTTTCATGCTTACACTTTTTTATTTTAGTTGTGCTATTTCTCTATTCAAAAAATATAATGCACGGTCTTTCATTCGAGTTGTTTCTCACATATCTAAGTATATATTCCATGTAATAAATATTATGGAAATGCATGTGGGTGTTGCTAGTTACTCTAAAACTTAGACAAATATGGCATGGAATTGAAAATTTTAGAGAGGAAAACGGGCCAAAGGGGAAGAACCTCCTCGATGTTGTCTGGCCACTTGAGATTTGTAGCTGTGAGACCTGTGCCCTTGCCTCTCGTGCTGGTGGCCGTGTTGGCGTTGCTGCATCCGGCGCCATACTGTGTCGGCAGCCACGTCAGAGCTGCTACCTCCTCTTCATCCATCTCCGCTAGCCACGCTACTTCCTCACCCTCCAACTTGCTTGTTGGGTGTCGGTGGCTAGCCAGTCGGCCAGGTCAAGCCTCAAGGAGTGGCGGCGTCATAGGTCGAGCAGTGAGCCGCATCATTGAGATTTGGGATTAAGGGAATGGGCCTGCAATGTGAGAGAAAAAGGGAGTAAAGGAAGCCAGGAAGGAGCATTGTACTTCTTTAGATGGGCTTTTCACTTAACCCCTTGCCCCAGGCCACGAAACTCCAATAGCCATTTTTTTTTCCTGACGATTTTCTGTCGCCGCTGCCTCTGCAAACCAGAGCTTGGATTTGGAGCTCCCGTGGCCACCACATAGCTGAAGGTAGAGTGTGGGGAGGGGGGTGGTACCCTGCTCAGCACCAGGGGATCCAGGATGACCATCCCTGCTAGCCCTTATGGTGACGTTGCCTCTGATCATAACTCCATGAAGTCTACGAGCCTCGTCACTAGCCCCGGTCCATCGTATCGGCATTCTTCAACTTTTCTAGCCTTTATGAAGTAGCGCAAAGAGTAAGTCTACATACTTGCGATGAAACCGAAACTACATAGGTGCAAATCCTTTTGAACTCGAATTAGGTAATTGTTCTTTATAGATATTCTATTTTATGGTCAACTGTAACTTAATAAATGCCAACCTCTTCAAGACGATTTGAGATGTGGTGCACGAAGTAAAACTACATAAAAGTTGAGCTTCCAAATGAGCCGAGCTGAGCCGAGCTGCAGTTTCAGCTCATTAGTTCAACAAACCGAGCCGAGCCACTTCTTTTATAGCTTTCGCAAACCGAGCTAGTCAATTGGAAAAATTGGATTGGGCCACAAAGCTCTCAGGTAAGTCCATCCCCCACTCACATAAACTGGTCATCTTCATGACTTCATGGCCCCACTCACATGAAGTCTTTTGTTCTCAAGCCACCTCGTCGTAGTATCGTCTCTCTCTCTCTCTCTCTCCCCGGCTCCCAAAAAAGGAAAAGAAAAACTCTCTCTCGACGGCCCGACAGCATCGCCACGCCATGGCCGCCTCAAGCTTTTCCCGTACAGGTCCCTAGCAAAAGCTTCCGCATGCGGCATCTCCTCCTCCCGGCACCTTGCCAAGCATCATTTCCTCCCGCTGTCCAAGCCCTGAGCCCCAGCGCAAGCCGTAGTCCCCAGATCCCCACTCTGCCCATGGCGGCGCGGGCACAGGCGTGGCAGTTCGCGGCCGCCCTGGTGTTCTTCCACGGTTCTGAGTACGTCCTCGCCGCCGCCTTCCACGGCCGCCGCAACGTCACCGCCAACTGTGAGTGAGCCATCCGCTCCGCCTCCCCGTTCCTCTCTTGTCATTTGAGGCGGTGCTTGCGAAGTAGTCTAGAATCTAGATACTAATAAAGCGTTGCGGAAGCACATGTCTTTGTATGTGTAGATTACAGCGCTCTATTTAATGGCTGAAACAAATATCTGTGGTTATAAGGATGACGGAATGCGTAGCTGCAACTGATCCGACGAGATTGTTTTTGGTTTGGTTTGAATTGTTTGGATAATTAGGATCGTTTAAGAGGAATTGGCAGGGTGCTTACTTTGGTGTTTTCCATATTAACCACCTGTGCTGTCCGATCCATTGCAGTTATAGGAGCTATCTGTTTAATTTAACAGAAACAAGCTACCAAGTGCTATACCGTGATGAATTTAGGGGAGGGGAGGAACAGCTAGCAATGGACCGACATTCAGGTTGTGGTCAAGCGCCAAAATCAGAAAGTACAATCTGAGTGGATCAACAGAGTAGTCTTTTACAAATGAAACTTGAAGTTATTAATTAATAAAGGGTGCGACCAGGGCTCAGTCGACTCTGGGAATTTCTTAATTCTTAGTCGACACCGTGAACCTTAGAATCTTCATCCAAAAGTTAACAAAAATAAAAAGAAAAAGGAAAGGAAAAAGAAAAAAATGAATCTTAGACCTAGATAAAAACAAAAACAAGTCTTGAGGCTAATTGGATAGCTTAGATTTAAGAAATTCTTAGTCGATTTAGCATTAGAAAATCCATTAATTAATTACTTCAAAGTCATTATATGTCTTTAATTGTATAGACTTTGGATTAGAGCTAAAATAGTTATTTAAACCTGGCTTGCCCGACTTGCATTTTGTTAGCTCGCTTAACCTCGGAGTGTTTCGTAGTTCACTGCAAAAACAGAACGTGGCTTCTCATTGTGAAACAGTATAACTCTAGAAATATAATCCCTGAAAACAAAACTTTACCTTAATGTTGTTTTTTTCTGTGAACGTTAGTTATATTGTTTTTCTGATTAGGATGACTATTCAGTATCGCAAGGGTTTTTAAGTTGTACTGTTTTTGTTGTTGGAAACAAAATGTTCAATGCACAAAAACATAAATGAAAGGAGATTTTGATTGGATAGTAACACAATTTGAAGATTCATAGCCATAGCCTATCAACTTGACTAAGATGGTCAAACAGTATATGGAAAAACACCAAGAAGGCACATATTGGTGATTGCTAGTTTTTGTCCTTTTCTTCTTTCTTACCATTTATTTGGAATTTGCATTATCCTAACTTCCTGTGTGGCCGTGTTGTGAGCTAATTAAGATGCTTATGGTGCAGCACTTCTTATCAGCAAGCAGTACGTTTTGGCAATGAGTTTTGCAATGCTGGAACACCTGACAGAAAGTCTTCTCTTCCCGGAACTAAAAGGGTATTGGTTTGTCAGTAACGTTGGCCTTCTGATGGTGCTTATTGGTGAAATTATTCGTAAAATCGCTGTTGTGACAGCTGGACGTGCCTTTACGCATGTTATAAGAATTCAATATGAAGACCAGCATCAATTGATTACTCATGGGGTGTACAGGTAAGTGACTATTTACTTATGTTGCATTACAATTCAATGCCCCTGGTTCTTGAATAATGTTATTGCACTTTTTTCGAGTTCCAACTTACACATTACTTTTCTTTGTTTGCAATACTGTGTAATAGTTTCAGTTGCTAAATATTTTGCTTAATTTTACAGATTTATGCGGCATCCTGGGTATTCTGGCTTTCTTATATGGGCAGTAGGAACTCAGCTTATGCTGTGCAATCCAGTATCCGCAGTTGCATTTGCATTGGTGTCGTGGCGATTCTTTTCAAAGCGGATACCGTATCCTTCTAAAAGAACCATGTTTTATCCTTATACTCTTCAATACCCCGGTGAATATGAATATCTTCGTAAAAGAAGTATATTAGATTTTGTGCTTCTCCTATGGTTCTTCTTGTGATTCCTTCACTCAAAAGTAGGTATGAAGAATTTTTCTTGAGGCAGTTCTTTGGTTCTCAATACGAAGAATATGCACAAAATGTGCACTCCGGGTTACCATTTATAAAGTGAAAGTTTCAAACTGCAAAGTATGTTATTGAGTCCTTGCCTTCCAACATTTCATTTCATACTACGTGTTTTGCATAGCAGGTTTAACGAACTGCTTTGTCACATTCTTCTTAATTCTCCAACCATGAGGTTTCTTCACTCTACACTGGCAGATACCTGCATTGTAAATAAAGCAAGAAAAGTTGAATGCTGAAGTGTCATAATTTTGGATCTTTTTTCCTTTGAAGAGTACATGTAACTTCAAGTAGTTTGAATGCTTGATCTAGTCGTCCCAGAATCTACTGTTTGTGTTATAGAAATCTGCCTTACCACCTGTTTGTACACAATAACCTCTCGCAGCTACGTTTTTAGATTTCAAGCACCTTCTGGTACTAATTTTGGAAAGCATGTTTGGGCCATGACCAAACCTATCGTCGTGGCATGGCATCTCACATCTTACACATGACTTCTTCAACATTCCTATATTTTAGCCACATTTATCGCTTTGTCTACTTTGTGAAGAAAAATAGTTCAACTTACGACACATTTGTTCGGGAGGCACAATTTCTTTTTTAATTTTTTGAGATATTGTGCTCCGTTAAGTGGGACCTTTCATTATAAGCAAAAGACTGTACAAATGTTTATATTATACATATCCGGGAAATGCAAATCTGTAAGATAATTACAAGGATTACTCTGTTGCAGACTACGACACGAAGTAAGTGGTATTTGCTGATTGGCTTCAAAGGTTTGAGTTGCTTGCCCCTTTTGCCAATCCATGAGCTGCGTCATTGGCTTGTCTTGAACCAACCAGTATTTGGAAGTATGTGGCATTATCACCACTTCATTAAACATGTACTGCAACCTGCCTGTGTGGGGGTCACTAGCGAAATGGACGTTTTTGTTCCTTTCTATAATGCAAGGATGAAATGAATATGGAGACCTGATATTAATGCATATACTTGTTTTTTCTATAGATATGCTTACCTCCTGTTGTCCTTACCATTGTTATGTCAAAGTAAAGCAGTTAACAATATGAAATCAAGAGATACAAAACAAGCAAGCTATGTCATGGATTTCATACAATACAAGACAAATCTGAAATTTAGTAGTCTGGAATCAAGCAGATGAGTTATTATTCATCAGCTCATCAATCTGGTGGAGATGTCAAAAACTGTTGCACTGGTCATTTGATGTAAATGGTACAGCTAAATTTGTGGAAGCTCTGCGTTCATTAGATTTGAACTGGATATATTTCACTTTTCAGGGCAATGTTGATTATTTCCTGTAGGTTCGTTGTGCAAAGCTTTTTGCAACACAATTGTATCAAGTGTGGCTAAAGTAATACTCCACAACGGAATCTGAAAAGCATTTTCAGTACATGCTGTAGTTCTTTTGACTTCGATGCACAGTTAAGCATGTGATTCCCATTTCAGGCCAAATTTAACTGTGGAACCAGTCATTTGCACAGCTTTGGAATGTGAACAATCTTGAAAGATGCCATATTCTGCCAATAGAAACTCCCCGAAGTTACCTGACGGACGGACGAACCGTATATACTGCAGCTATTACTATCAGGATCTGTTGATTTGGGAAACTTTTGTCAGTCTCAACAAGTTGACATCAGGTGCCTGCTAGGTTGCTAAGAGGCCTTGTCCGCTCCAAAAGCAGCTATACATCCTGTCACTGCTCAAGTCTACTTTGACGTTTCAACTACGCCGTCCATTTTAGTACTGTAGTTTTGTACAACACCCGGACTAATTCGAGGTTGTCCAGGCCTCATCTATCTCCAGATTCGGACCTCAGCTGGTGTATAAATGTTTGATTGGAAAACGCTCGCCTGCGCGCAAGTTTGTGCTAGTTTCGCGCTAGTGAATGATCTAAACCTTCGTTAACATCCTCATATGAATCCCTTTATGACGGTTCAACTTACGACGTGCATCTGCCATTTCGTAATGTTCACTATCCAATGTTCGAGTTGGTGATGGTGACTAGGTGGTGCTCATTCATTCAACCTTCTCGAACATTTACTGAAAAAAAAACTCCTCCCACCAACATAAATACCTCAACTAGATGGTGCAAGCCTTACATTTGTGGACGGAGAGAGTATTTTCTAACTAAGAATCCGACGTTTAATTGAGTTCTAGGCAACATCATCATTGATTCACAACAGATGCACATGGGAGCAAATAAATACAACGGTTAATGTCTTTCCGGATGCAAATAACGGTATCCAAATGCCAACCCATGTTCATGCTTTGAAGCTCTTAGATGATGAGAAAATTTGGGAACTTTTTAGTACCATTTGCACCATACAAAAGGTCTGCCAAGCCCGGATGCGGATGAGTTTGTAGAACTAGGGACAAAGCTTGCAAGGGGAGGCCGGTGGTCCGTACCTTCGGTCCTGGAACGGGGAGCTCGCAGCGGTGGAACTGGTGCTGTGGTCGTCGCTGGTCGTCCCAGTTGTCCGAGTCACCGTTCGGAGCTCCGCAACGGCCGGCTCGTGCTTCCCCAGGATACGGCGCAACTGACGGCCTCTCCTTCCTCCATGAGCAGCAACAAGCCCCTTTTCTTGTAGATCTGACTCCGGTAGCAAAGAAAAAGCACCAACAAAGAAGATGAAGTGGGATTTGGGAGGAAGACTCGGGTCTTGCGACGAAGGGAGGGGAGTACCGTATCGCTGTTGTGGATGGATGGCTGGCGACGGATCTCGGCTGCCCACGGTCGGTGCGGCGAGGGGAGAAGGAACGGCAGCTAAGTTGAGCGGCCGAACTGCTCCGAGCAGGCGCGAAAGAGGAGGATTTGCTCCGAGGCGGTTTGGATCTGTGCGTATCGAAGAAACCCTAGACGACAAGTGGAGGCGGCGCGGAGAATGGAAACGGGTGCGACTTCGAAGCCGATGGAGACGACAAACCCCGCGACGACAAACCCAGCAGGGCGACAAAGTCCGAGCGGGCGCGGGACGCAGGGTGGAGGTGAGATGAAGCCGGGGATTAATGGATGGGGAACGGAAAATGCTTGTTTAGAATTGAGGAACGAGGGGCGGCCGATAGAAACCGAAATAAATGAAAAATGAGAAAATAACTCGGTTGAAGGAAGTGTTTTCACTGTTTTTACTAAAATTAGAGATACGGAAGCATACGGGACATTAGCTGGAGATCTCTAGACTCACTCTTATTCAACCCAGTCGCTACCCACCCCTGGACAACACCACTTTCTTCCTCCTCGCCTCAGCTATAAATAGCCACCATCATACACCGCTGATTCCTCTCTTCTCCGCTGCACTGCCTTCCTTCCACTCTTTACGCTTTCATCAAGGGTTAAGGGGTTTCGTGTTAGTGCTTTCGTACGCGAGCTCTCGTACGCGAGCTCGCCGTTGCACGAGCCGGTGGTGGAATGGCGGCCGCCTCCGCTTCCTCGCTGCCCCCGACGCCGAAGTCGCCGAACCTGCAGCCGCCGTTCCTGGAGCTCACGCAGGGCCCCTGGGGCCTCGAGAAGATCGTGCTCCGCGAGGCGCGCGGCTTCTCTGCAGAGGTAGTCATTTCTCCTCCCACTCCCACTCTCACTCCCTTTCCGAGTCGTTTTGGGGCGCATTTGCGCGGATCCGTTGGGGGTTTGGTCGTGAACTTTTTCCCCAGGGGATTGAGTGTTCGAGTTTTTGGTGCAAGGCGGATTTTGTGCTTCGGAAGATGAATTGGTGGCACATTACGCGATCCATGTTGATAGGGTTCATCGTCTGGTTAAGTGGCGGCGTGCTGGACTGCTGGCATTACAATAACTCAATTTCGCGTTAGAAAAGCAGTTTCCCCCTTCTTTTGTTGGGAAATAATTTTTTGTTTTCTCACCTTCTGATCAGACCGTTTAGTGGGATGTTTGATCGTTCAACAGTGTTTTTGTAATTAGATTCCGCGAGTTGGCTCCAATGTGAAAAGGAGTGGGAATTTTGTGAAATCAAGGGATGCAGTTTTGGTCGTATTGTCACTATAACGTTCACAACTTGATAGCTTGGACCGTAAAGTGTGATAGTGATAACTGATAAAACTTTAAAACTAGGCAGACAATTATCTAGTGCTGGGACCTAGTAGACTCACCGACTATGCAACTTGAAAGCGAAAGGGACTAGGCTATCCCCTTATATTTCCAAGATGGATAAACTTCGATTTGTTGGAATTTGGTATTACACGGGTCTGAGGTTCCTTGTAGGGGAGGTGCTATCCTCCTTGAGTTCTTTATGACAAGTTGTGGGAACCACAGGGAGTTCATAATTTTAGTTCTGGCGTGTTAGGCCGAGTGGACCATATGCACATTTAACTTGGATTGATGTGTTCCTTTGTTATGTTTGTAAATATAATCTCTGTAGTTGTCCAACTAGAGATGCATGTAAATCCAGTCCAAGCTTGTTCCCGCTGCTTAGCATGACAGAGTGTTGCTGGACTCAGGCGCTCAGCTCTTGGAGGTGTTTGAACATGTGAACTTAGCTATGCTAAAGACAACTTTAGAATTTCAAGACGAAGTTGAGTATGTGTTGTTCTGTTTCCCAGTCATGCATTTGGAATGGAGGGGCCAACAGACACAGCCCGGTAGTTTTATGTATGGCATCTAATTTCCTAACATGAACATTTAATTTTGGGCTAGCCTAATTAGTAAACATTTACTCCATAAAAATTGGGTAAACATCCCTTAAGACCGCTACTACTTCTAGTACGAAACATCACTAAAGACCACTACTAGTTGTTTCTTTCGGGGACTGCACTGTTTTTTAGGTTATCTTTCATCAGTTTTCTACCCTTTTTTCGACAACTATTTTTGCGAGCAAATAGGGGGAAACACACATAAATCCTAGATGGGAAAAGATGCAATAGACTATGAAAAAATGTACGTATGCAATGGACAACCACTGGGAAAGCAGTAAACAAATAAGCAATAGACAATTGTCAACAATTGCAGTAGACAACTGACAAAAAAATGTAGTAGAGAAATATATGCAGTAGATAATAACAACAAGAAAATATTGTAGACAACTAAAACTATGCAGTACAACTGTAGCACCACATGAAATCAGAGGAAAAATAATCACACAAAAATGTAGTAGACAATATTATAGAATGTGGTAGACAAAAAAAGTCGTCAAAACATATTCAATCAGGATCTAGTTTTGAAGACCTTATCGAAACGAGCACAATGGTGAAAACAAATCTTGATTTGGACGCACAGTTTGAGAGTAGTGGCTTTTTAAAGTTTCAGAATCGATTTTAAAACACTGACATCAGTAGACCCAGAAGCTAGCTGCCCAACCCAGAAAAGGTGCGCTGGAGGGAATATGACACGTTTTCAAACCATGTGATGCACTTTCTAACCAAAATCTGACGCATTTACTGCCTAAAAGGGACTCTAGGACTACAAAAAACTAAAAAAGGAAAGCGATTATATGCCCATTAGCATTTTGCTTAATTTTCCTTCTAAGGCTCCGACAGTATATATTTTATTAATATAGAAAAAAAGAGATATTTACAAAAGTATGTACAAAGGGATTTACAGGGAAGAACACCCAACAAAGGGGGGAACAGGAATCTAAACAATAGCTCCTATGGAAGAAGACCACTCTAGGAGATGAGCTCTAAGCTCGTTACTAAGTCTAATGCTCTGAATGAAGAGTTCCTGTTTGAAGTTGTTAGGCCAAGATTTCAAAGAGGGCAGAGCCTTCAAAAATAAAAGCGTTCCTGATCTTCCAGATGTGCCAAGCAGCCGAGATAAAGATTTCCATAAAGAAAGGAAGGTTGGTGGAAGTTCTAGCTAGATCTAGCCTCTCAGCAACTGGAAGAGTAGGGTTCCAGATGAAGCCGATCTTGTTCCAGCACCCAAGACTGAAATTACATGTGAAAAATAAATGATCACTGGTCTCGCGGACTGCCTGGGTGCAGAGGACTTCCGAGCTGGAGTTATTGCTGTGCCGACGATATTGTATGCCTCTCTCAGTCTCAGAAGAGCCCCTGTAGCCTATTCATAATCACAAGATAGAAAAAATGGGTGAAATTTGGTCTCATTAAAAGTAAGTTGCCATTATATGACATTGTTAAGTATATCAATGCTTAGTGGTAAGAAAACACTGGTTGTGGGCTGTGGAACTATCATTACAAAGAAGCTAATGTCAGTAGCAGGTGCGTGAGTTGTGCCATGATGAGTAGGTGAGCATTTAGTGTTATCCAGCTCTTTAAGTTAATCCTTTTTTACTCTTGTCACAGCAGTACTTACTTTATCAGGTAAGGAGGTTCTAAACTTCTGTGTGGTGTCATGCCTCATGCTTGCATGCAACTAGGATTCGGTTACCCATTTTAAATTCTGCTGCATTATTGCTGGTATAAATTTTTCACCTTTATTTTATATCCAAATATCAAGGACTATCTATGCTGCAAGACAAATATTTAGGGTTGGGTCCCTACATGAAATGTATTATTGTTAATTTGTCATCGTCTTTTTGGACTTAGACCAGGCTTGCTAATCAATTATCTTGTCTTTTGCTAGGTCCATCTATATGGAGCGCAAGTAACCTCTTGGAAGAATGACCATGGGGATGAGTTGCTTTTTGTGAGCAGCAAGGTACAGAACCATTCATGAGGTCATGGATGACCTCATTGGCTAAGTCGCTAATTTGTTATATAGATAAACTTCTATAAGATGCATCGAAGCATCCTTGTCATCCTTATCCCACTAAATAATTTTGTTGTTGGTTCGTATTTGATCACAATCTTCAGGTGTCCTTTTAAGCATAGCCATAAGTACTGCATCATTTTCTCATTTGTTAGCAATTTTTAGCCATTTAATTTTTTTAATTTCTCTTGCTCCAATGGAAGTTTAACCCCACTAAATGATACATCCATACTCTAATACAAGCAATTGTTGCTTAATTATTTATTTTTTCTGTGTGTTACTGCATTAATTATAGCATGACTAAATCGTGGTTTCAAAATAAATTCCTTTTCAGGCCATTTTCAAGTCCCCAGGAGCAATTTGTGGTGGCATACCCATTTGCTTTCCCCAAGTATGGCAACTTCATCTGTACTGACTTTCATAAATTCATGGTAAATTTTTGCCTGCTCCAGTATCCAAAAGAACCATATGAATGCAGTTTGGAACGCATGGAAATCTCGAGAAACATGGATTTGCAAGGAACCGGCTATGGTCCATTGATGATAATCCTCCGCCTTTCCCAATAAACACTGCTATTAAAACTTTTGCTGATCTTATTCTGAAGCCTTCTGAAGAAGATCTCAAGATCTGGCCTCACAGGTTTAAGAACAACCATCTAGAGATCATATATGTGTACCTTTTTTAGTTGCAAATATCTGATTCTGCTCCTTGTATGTCTTTGAACAAACTATGACTTACAGCTTTGAATTTCGGTTAAGAGTTGCTATTGGTCCTAAAGGAGATCTGATTCTCACTTCTCGAATTAGAAACACCAACATTGATGGAAGACCTTTCTCATTTACATTTGCATACCACACATACTTCTCCGTATCCGACATAAGGTGTGTGTGAATTTTTACGCTTCCTTTTCCTCCTCTCCTTTCTCAGCTTTTTTTTCTCCAGATATCTAACCTGAAACTTCTCCAAGGGTTCGGAATTGGAACAGTGAAATTTTGTTTGTGTAAGCTGTCCATTGGTATATGTGTTCAAGCTTACTTGCTAATGCCTTCAATAGGCTTATATACTTGATATTTTTGTCATCAGTACTGAGCCAACTAATAAGACCATGACTTCCAATACATTCTTTCTGGAGCAGACAGGGAAAATATGCTGGTTCTTTACTCTGGTTTTCATATTGTTAATGCCAGTGTAGAGGCTCATATACGTGATATTTGTGGTGTTGGTATTGACACCAAGCCTGGTGGGTGCAATACATTTTCTCGGAGCAGAGGGTAAAATATGCTGATTTTATAATCTGGTCCTCATATTGTAAACTCCGTCATATAGCAAACCCTTTTCGAATATTGGTAGTGTTTTTATTTCTGAATTCTACGTTTTTTTGATAAAGGGGAACTGAAAATACGAGAGTAAAGGAATGCATGGTGTGAGTTCTTCTCTATTTTTTCTTGTTCTGATAAACATGTTCAACTAGTACTTATAACGTCGCAGGAAGTAAATGTGCATTTGGGTGTTAACTTGTTTTCTCTCTTTCTATAAGAGTCAGTCAACAGATAAGGACAAACTAGTAATCTATCCTAGCTCGTTTAGGGATATTGTGTCCTCATTGCTAACATACTGGACATTGCGGAGGGTTCTACACTTCTACTTGAGTTTACCGTAGAGGTGTTGATAAATCTGTAATCTGAAGTGCTTTGTTTCAGTGCAAGCACATGGTTGCACAGTTGCTGTTGTTGTCAGTAAACACAAATGTTGATTCTAAATGCACTTTTTTGTGAATAGCGTTGAGCATTTCCGGTTTTATTCTCTATAGCTTCACCTCTTCCAATGGTCGGGAATTCAAAATTTTATTATGTGCTACTGAAACCGCAAACTTCTTAGTGAAGTGCGTATTGAAGAGCTGGAGACATTGGACTACTTTGACAACCTGAAGGGAAAAGAGCGATTCACAGAGCAGGGTGATGCTCTTGTGTTTGAATCAGAGGTAAGTAAACCACTTCAATGTTACATATGAAGCTACAGCTGCTGACCTGTATGTTTTGAAGGTTGACAAAATATATCTGGACGCACCACCAAAAATTGCAATTATTGATCATGAGAAGAAAAGAACATTTGTCCTTAGGAAAGATGGGCTTCCAGATGCTGGTAAGCTTATTTGGTAGATGAATTTTGTACCTATCTGTGCCGATTTTCATTTTTCTTCGTACAGCATTCATACTTTCATTATCACTTTGCCCATTGTAGTTGTATGGAACCCATGGGACAAGAAGTCAAAAACCATGCAAGATTTTGGTGATGAAGAATATAAGCAAATGGTGTGTGTGGAGCCTGCAGCTGTTGAGAAGCCCATTATCTTGAAGCCTGGTGAAGAGTGGAAAGGAAGGATGGAACTCTCAGCTGTTCCTTCCAGTTACTATAGCGGTCAGTTAGATCCGGAAAAGGTTCTTCATGGTTGAAAATTCTCACTTGGTGCATCATGTACAGGTAATGCTTCACTCGAGCTTTGCAAATTTTTGGTCACCTAGTTGGAAACTTAGAACTAGTTTTCCTACATAATGCTGCTGTAACTGTAAGGGCAGATAGAGATAAGTACAACAAAGTTAACTTGAGACTTCTGCGGGTTTTTCAGTTCAATTTGTTTGTATGCTTGAAAGCGTGGCTTAAGGAAATGTGCTAAAGGCTCCAGTTATAGAATAAATTCAGTTGTTTGATTTCAGTACAATGGGCAGTTGTATCTGAGCCCTCTTCTTCTTGCCTAACCTATGCTCCCACAGAAATGCACAGGGATTTCCAGTGTTTGCGCTTTGTAAACTATCAAAGCACACTGTGCAGTAAGCACAATCAGTATTGGCTGTGAAGCAGTCCGGCAGGTAGCCAATTGCATATAGACTAAATATAACCCTCATGTTTTAGGAGTCGTGTCAAGAAGAAGCTTGAACACTTATGTCATCAAATGGTCCACCAAAGTTTTGGACACATCAGCACAACCTCAGTTTCTAAAAACTTGTCACTTTTGACCAGATCTCGCATAAAGCTATATCTATGGTTCGAATATAATAGGACCAAAAATACTTTCAGTAATACCACATGCACAAATAACGAGGTATAAAGAGGAGGACGATGGGTAGAGTTATGGGAAATTTCACCTCGTGCTTGAAAAAGTGCCGCATGGTTGGGGAAGAAAACCTTGGTCAAAACTCAAAAGTCCCAAGTATTTGGAAATGGAGATGGTATATCCATAAAATTTCCGAGCATCGATCCCATCCATACATAGTATTTGAGTAGTTTTTTATTATTTTATAATCTTCAGTTCTAGATAGGCACTTCTGATGTCATCCTCATGCGTAGCTTCTGCTTTTGTTTTTAACTTGTGACTCTTCGATTTCTCCAGGAACACTTGATGCCACTTGTATTACCTGGTGTTTTGGCCTGTATCAACTTGCCGGCCTTCTTTTCCTTATCATTTCCACCTCCGTATGTTTATTACTTTATATGTAGAAGCAGGCAAACACTAAAATAACAAAACCATCCTGTTGCTGCACAATAACAATAACTTTATCTTGGAATCTGTCCTCATGAACTCAATTAGTGAGTAATAGCATGCCATAGTTTAGTACTGTTTGCTGGCTATGTGGATGATGGGTGATTCTGCATCACGGGCTAGGATATCTACCAATTATTTGCAGACTGTTGTCTGTATTTTTCTATTAAGATCTGTACAGATACTATCTTGGAAACTTTTGGAACTTCCTGGTGGGAGATAAGTAAAGGGACGTAATTTAACATGTTGTCGATGTATTTGTCCATGGGTTTTGCTCCCTTTCTGCATGCAAGCCACTTGTTGCTTTTCTGGGTCTTCAACTTCATGTACTGCTCATAATATAAATGCGTTCTAACCTTAATAACAGGGGATTCTGATATTTCTTATTTATTAATTTGTACTCATCAAAATACTGGAGCATAAAGCAATGACACTGTTGACGTTGCACGATCAAATTCTTCTGGATTTTGAGAACAAAAGTGATGTGATTTTGGATGTAAGATTTTAGGCATTGGCTGCCTATATTTTTTTTTGAGGAAAGGATTCTAGACTTGAGGTTCTTATGGAAAGAGCAGCCATAATCATAAAGAACAGTAAGATTCCGCACCAGGTGCAACTGCTTCCATTTGTCTGCATATGTTGTGTGAACTGGGCCTCCTAAGAGTGGACCAGCCGGTGCGCCGCGTCCTTTTAAGGACTATATGGTCAACTACTAAAGTATAACTATTACATAGATGATTTATAAATAAAGGTTATGGTGTTTGTTTTTTCAACAAGCAATTGTATTCATGAGATCCAATCTAATAAAAAGAAAAACATCACTTTACATCTTGTGTTCATATCTATTTTACCTTTTGCATTGTGATGTGTGATTGATCTATGTCGACAACGAGACGTCCACGAGTTCTGTAAAACGTTATCAGCCCGAGATTGCTCGGGTAAAGTCAATTCTTTGTTGCTGTACAAATCAATATTGTGTTTTTAAAACGCGATGCGCACGGATTTTGTAACAATCTGAACGGATCCCTCGTCAACTCGGAACAAAAAAAAAGGAAAGAAAGGAACAAAGGTGTCTCGCAAGTAGTGTTATCAATATCATCCGTGTCAGCATCTGTATTCGTCTGGATGAGATTTATATGCGTCTCCAACCACTTTACATATTTGATTTTCGACTTGTTAATAGATAGGGTGTAGCTTGTGAATGTACACGGCACAGAACCGAGATAAGCTCGGTTGGTAGATGGCGTCGTGGAATGCCCGCTGACTAGCGATTCGAATCAAAGTATTCGAACTGGCTGTCTATCTCTTCTTTAAGTGAATGCCAGAGCTTCTAGTAAAAAACTCAATAAGAAAAAAAAGGAAAAAAAGGCCCAAATATAAGGTGATTGTACACAACTCATGCATCTCTTCCAAGTCTCAACAGGGTCGACAAATTCTGTATCCATACTTATTGCCAATTACCCTTCAAAATGGTTAATGATGACGAAAGTGTATATGTACGAGACAAATAAAGAACATGCATTTGAACACAAACAAGAGAAAGAACCGAGGAAGTGAAATTTCCCACTTTTAAGAGTTTATTTCCTGCTTCCTTTTCTTTTTTCACTGAACTTTTGTGAACTGAAGGAAACCAAGAAGTCTGAAAGATCCAACAAATGATTTCATGCTAAAGAGAGTAAAAATAATACAGAATGTGCCTGCATGGATAATCTTTACACTTGAATGCTGAACAAGCACGCTGCTAGTTGGTCTTCAGCGCGACGGATTTGCAGATAGGGCACCAGTTCTTCTGCCGGAGCCAGTGCTGTATGCAGGATATGTGGTAGTAGTGTTTACATGCCATCTTGCCCACCTCCTCACCAGCCGAGTACTCCTCCTGAAAATAACATGAATTACGCTTTTTTCTCTCTGTCTTCATACTTGCAGAAAATTTTGGACTAAGGAGAATTCAGCGTGATACTGAAACTCTGCGCATGCACTTACCTGGCATATGCTGCATTTTCTGTCACAATCTTGGTGAGTCTCTGTGGGCATGTACGTGCTTCTGTTCAGACACTCGGACAATGTCTCGTCTGAAAGGCCGGTGTTCACAGTGCCGATCCGATCACCCAACGCAAGCAATTCCTGCAAAATAAAGTGTCACAAATGATCTAAGAACCCCAAAATAAAGCACGCCAGACAAAAGACTCAATGGACTGGAATGTGCCAAGATGATTTGCGATGAAAATCAGAGATATACCTCGTAAGACATGCCGTCGATGTCCATTCTCATTCCCCTGTGCCGATCACTGAATATGAAGTAGTTCTCAAGCTGCAAAGCAGAACGTAATTTCATAGTTTAGATACATTGTCTACATAATTCCAAGTCTTTGGGATGATCATTACGTAATGCGTGACAGAATGCCGGTACCTCTTCACTTCCTTCCATGTCGAAGCGCCAGTATCCATTCGAGTCCTCCGTGGCATCCTCCAGAGACTGCAATCCTCCGAGAAGGCTACTTCTGTATCTTGCCAAGAACCCAGAGAGAAACCCTTCAGTAGGCCCCTGATCTCTTCCTGCCTGCTCAACCATCACCAGATCATCGTCGCTCCTCTCTGAATTTCTCCTGGCATCTCCACTGACATCTCTGTGCACACTGCCAGCTCCTGCATTTGCACCTTCATCTGCTTTCCTTATCCGGGACGCTGCCCGATGCGACGGCCTCGAGATCGACCGGGTAGTACTGCTCGAAGAACTAGCACTGAATCCATTTGGTGATGAAGGGCTGTTCTCCCTAGCCAATGATCGCTTTCTTGATGCATTGACCCTCTCCTTGAGACGAGCCAGAAAATCACGCCCAGCACCAGGGTTCTCTCTTGGTCTGTTGTCGGCTTCGCTACAGGAGCCTTCTGCATTGCTGCTTCCCTGAGGAGGCTTCCTGAACAGTTGTGATCTCCGAGGGGTAGGTGTTGCTGGTGTTGCTTCCTTGGCTGCTGCTGCCCTGTGCATTTGCCTGTCTTTGTCAGCTGAATGTCTAGTAGTGTTGCAACCGTGGCGCGAGCAAGTACTGGCCTTGCGACGCGAGCTGTCTTCTCTGAAGAGAAGGATTGAGCCCCCTTGGTGAAGAGAAGCCCGCCTACCGTTCGTCTTCCCATGTGTTCATCCATGTTAGATAATCACCTGATAACGGAAACGATCGAGGAAATTACATATGTTTATTAGAACAGATTAAATTAAGCAGGCCATGACCCATTTGATAAAAAGAATAACATCTTTGCACTGATAAGAATGGTGAATTGTGATAGCAGGCAAGATGCTACTTTCAGTGCTGCCACAACACTACTCAACGATACTGACATACTGTCAGGTCTCATGTAAAATGCAAGATGACATAAATACTGTTGGTACAACAAAATTGCTAAGATTGGCATGCGTGCATAAGCAATTATATCTCCCTGCTTTATATCACTAACTGAATTAGGTGATCCCACGAAACTCTGTCTACTCATGTATATCATTATCAGGAATCGCTCCAACATTCATATGACAATATACTCCTCTAATTTAAGCCATCTTATATGTGTCTACTCTTACAAAAGCAACCAAAACCTCTTCTGCGTCGACCAAAGCAAGATGCTAACTGCAACCTGTTCCTTTTCTCGTTAAAATTATCGCCTTTTCTGCAAGGTCAAATCGCTTATACCCACCCCAGCACGGCACAGCGCAACGCAGTACTGTATCGAAACCGAAAGGTGTACTGATTCCGCCTTTTGGAAGATCGGATGGAAGGGGAGGCAGTTGACACGTACGGATTACATGGGATACTTCGTACCCCAGAGACCCAGATAGATGAAATGGTATCTACGTTTTGTAACTGAAAAGAAAACTGGAGAAGGAAAAAAAACAGAGCAACTGGAATAGAAAATCGTTGGGTTTCAGACCATGCAAGCAATCGCAACATGCAGGGAGGGAAGAATATATTAGCGATATCTGAGGGTGAAGAGAAAGGATTGGATTACAGAGAACAAGAAATCAATCAAGAACTTTCATGGCGCCTCCGGCCTTCCAAATCCCAAGAAACTGGTCCAGGGTTCGATCAGTATTGTTTTTCTGAACTTGTTGTGATAAAACTCGCAAGGAACTAAGTAGTCATACGAAGCCCAAAACGGGAGAAAAGGAGGAGCTAAACGAAGCCGTGTAATTGCCTTCCTCTGCCCTCCTGAATTCAAGAGACGAGCCGCACCGCACACCCACAGACCAGTTCACAGAGGGGCATGAACAACCACTAAACCAGAAGAAAAAAAATCTAGAGAGATAGGATCATTAAAATAGACATAACATCTGAACAACCAACCTTGAACCTTCTTTCTCTAGCCTTCCTCTATTCTGATATCCCTCCAATAAAATAGGCCAGGAACAGATACCAGATTAACTCCAAGAAACACACACACACACACACAGAGAGAGAGAGAGAGAGAGAGAGAGAGGGAGGGGTAAGAAGAAGCAGTGGAGTTCTTATATATAGATGCCAAGAAACCAGAGAGGGAGAGAGAGAGAAGAAGAAGAAGAACAGAGAGAAGCTTAAACAGAAGGGGGACAGAGACCGGGAAGACAGAAGAAGAGGGCACAGGCGTTGCGGGCAGGAGGGGCGCGGGGCTCTTCCGGATCGGATCAGGGCCGTCGGATGAGGCGCTAGAGTAGGATCGGACGGAGGGGGGGGCGTCAGAGATGGGCGGCGCGGGGCCCGCTCAAACGGAACAAGCCCCACCACCGGTTTTCCCTTGGCCGCCCGCACATACAAGTACATCCAGCATACGTGGACCGGCACAGGGGCCGACAGGTGGGCCCGTCGTGCTGCCCCCGTATTTTCCGTGAAGCAAACCTACTCAGCCTTTTCTGCATCGTTTTAGGTCTTTTCCCAACTGCAATTAGTCTGCATCTGTCCGGCTAAGATATTGTTTTATTTATTCATTTAGTTTTGGGCCCGTACGAAACATAGTACTCGTAGTTTTATCCCTATTTTTTTGTGCAGGAGATATAGTCCAAGGCATTTCCTTTTTTCTAAATAAAAAGACAGTGACCGTACAGAGAAGTCGTAATTTCTGCAGAAACCAATCACTCGGTGACATGATGCTGGAGGCAGAGTGTGCATGGTGTGGTCAACATGATATAGAAACTTGCCACATAACAGAAATATGCATCCCTTGATATGATTCAGACATCCAGTTTTGGGTGGCACCCCATGTTGCAAAGTGAAAAACAAAATGTTGAGCTAGTACTTACTTTTCTCGGATGAGCTAGTTACTTTTTGTAGTGTTGAATCAGGGTTTTGGTTATTTATTCAGGACGATCCGAGCTGTTAGGTTACCAACTTGGATGAGGGCATCAGGCTGTAAAGTGCAAAGCACCATGCATGCATACTCATTTCTGCAGTATTAATTAATATTTTCCTTACTGTGTTATATTTCAGTATTTTCTCACTGAAATTCAGATCAATATATCTTAATGGCATATATTAGTGCTAATAATAGGATGACAGCAACTGAGCTTTCATTTGGATGCACACATCACGCATACTATTAAGTATTGACCCTCAACCCCTAAGAACTTATCTGCAAAATATTCTAATTCTAAATTCACAAGTGATGGAGATCGGACCTTCCAGGAAAGTAATGGATAATTGGCAGCCGCTAGATTCTTCAAATGGAGGAGAGAGGAAAGGATCGAGGCCTTTTTCGTGTCCTGTTAGTTTGTGACTCACGGCTTGCTCCGACTTATACGGCACAAATTTGCTTAGAAATCGTTCTCATACGGGTCAGGTACGTGGCTTGTGTATATGATCTATCGAGTACCATCTTTTCGATTTCAACAGAAAAAGAGAGAGGAGTACATAATTATTTCTTTTTTTCACTTTTTTTTACGAAATTCTTTTTCACTTTTACATCTATCTAAATATAGGGTCAAATTGCTGAGTATAATCTCAATAGTGACAAAAAAAATTATAATCACATTATGTCGCATACCAGTGCTACAGCGTACAAGAACTGGTCAATACAAAACTATTCCATGTCAAAAGAAGGGTCTCGTTAACAAATCTAAAGAACAGGCCAGGCATAACTGTTTCAGCGAAATTAGGATGTACAAGCATGATATATAATGGTTCTTCACTTTATCTTTTGTTTGGTGTAAGCTACTTAAAGTTAAATGGCGTGTACGTGTACGTGTATGTGTATGGTCGGCTTGGAGTTGGAGTTGGACTGAACCGTGCCACTAGCATTATTAGTGCGATGATGATGGTGCAGTGCAGTGCAGGCCGGCACGAAAGGAAGGCGACCCAAGAAAAGGGGAGCCGGCAGTTGACGTACTGGAGTTGCTGGCCGGTACGCTAATTTAACTCCTTTGCTTTTCCTTGTTGATTTGCTTTTGGGGCATTCGACCGGTTGACAACTTGACACATAAATAACAATCAGAGAACCGGGAAAGTCCGGGGTGCACACGGTCCATATGTATCTATTATTTTAAAATTTTAAAAATTACATATTTAAGTTCTAAAAAATCTGAAAAAATTTATACATGTATATTATGGAGTGAGCCATGCATGGTTAAATTTTTGTAAAATAATATACCAATTTGTGACCTGTGCAAAAAAAAAGAAAACACCCTGGGGTTATGAACAGTACGCAGTCGTGAACAGTACATATATTTATTTTTTACACAAGTCATAAATGGGCATATTATTTTTAAAAATTTACCTGTGTATAATTCATTCCATCATAAACCGGTATGAATTTTTTTCAGATTTTTTTGAAACTTATACATGATTTTAAAAAATCAAAAAATCTAATGAGTGCACATGCCCTAGGTGCACAAAAGCTATACTCGAAGAGAACCCCGATAGTAAGATTATCAACAAAACATGACGCAACAACAAATGTATGTCCTGTAGTGGTCAAATCTGTAGAAGCGCTGGGAACCAAGCGCTGCTTAGTTGGCAAGACATATCATCGGCCACCCTGTCCACCTAGGCAGCCACTGCTTTAGTGATTTCTAGAGCTCTTATGCAAGTTTCACGAAGAGAAAGATGAAAAGCACTTACATTAATACCACTTTTGATTTTCTAAAAGCTGTCGTTTTGAATATGAATAGAGTTAACTTTTTAACTTTGACCACTAATAGCTTTAAAAATATTTAAAATTAGATACTTGAAAATTATATGTATAAATATGTCTCGAAAAATATTTTTCAAATACATAATTTTATTGGATTTTATGAATGTATTGCAATAAAATTAATGGTCAAAATTGTGTTCTAAAAACCATGTAGATATCTAAATCGATAGCTTTTATGAAATCGAAGGAGGTAATTTAGAACTGATGAGTTTAGGAGCGAGAATGTTCGACCCACCTGCGCATGTTTGATCCTAGGATCGACACAAGTGCTATAGAGTTTCAAGGAAGTCAGGTTGGGTGCTAGCCACCTCTACCCCATGGAAATTCCTTCCATTCCTAGTATATTTGAACACTCGTTTGTCTTTTGTAACAGAGGACCTATACATAAACCACTAGTTTAACCCCTGTTTAACTTTTGACGAAGCTCCGCCGTTGTTCAATGGTAAAGTGTGAGCCTTCTGTGTCTCCTAGAATTTTAGGAACACCATAGCGTGCCATGTTTAATCAAAGTATATACACTCGCAGCATTTAGTGGTCAAGTGTTGGGCTCTCGTACTTCCATAATATTGCTAGGTTATGTCTGAAATGTAAGAATTTTAAATTAAACAATTCGATTTTTGTAGAATTGAAAAAAAAATTAATGTCCCTAATAAAACCCCAGTGAACGCGGGGCGCACCCGTGTCTGTGCATTCTGGTGTGTCAAGTGTCCCTGTACTCAAACAAAATATTGATATGTTAAAGAAAACACGTACCAGTTGGACTACCAACCGAATAGTTTGTACTTTTAAGTAAAAGAAAAAGTCTATAGTTTGTAGATATGGAAATACGCACATGATGCACCAGAGAACTTTCACCCGACTTGAGCATCACAGATCTCGAGGGCCCTCAGAGGAAGTTGTTCAGAGAGGTTGTAATATATGCCCTGTAGAATGTATGGAAGGAGTAAAATTGCCGTATTTTTTAAAACGCCTCGATGAGCGTGCTGTAGGTGGCGTATTTTGCAAAGGGAGATATAGACTAGAAGAGATTATCTATATTTCACGTGATGTAATCGGTCTCCTATTTTATCCTCTTATACATAACTTTTCTCCTAATTTAATGAAATTAGCAGTGTCTGCCTTTATTTCAAAAGAAAAACTTTCGCCCAACTTTTCTTTCGAGTTCTCCATGTGCTTTGTAGTTTTTGGTCTATTCTAACTTGTAAGGCCGACTATATTAATTTTTATTGCCTCCATGCTGAGATCGACAATTTGGGAAATTTCACCCACACTCCTTGCATATATGCATCATAGCAGCCATGGACTCTGAAGCCTTAGGCCTCACTTTTTGCATCGCCTTTGTGTCAACATGATTACATAAGGAATCAAATAAGCAAGCTACACAATTATACGACTAGGAGCCTCCCTTTTTTTAATGTACTTTGTGTTAGACAAAGTCACACACACAGGGATACCTTTGTCTTAGCTTTACTTTGCATCCTCATGGCTCTGACCATCTTGTACTTATTATATTCTCCTCGTGCCGTATCAACATCATACTACCATAATTATATTCAATTCTTGTTTTCACTCGTACACAGGCCGTCCAAAGCTTTCATTTATTTTTTTCATTTTTCAAAGAGAGATTGATGGATGGATGGCAATTGGCAATTGCCTGTGTTTCAATACCGTGGCCTACTAAGAGGCATACCTCTATAATCACATGATAACACAATCAAGAGAGCTTTTTTTTTCCAGGTTTTGTGCTTTGTTTTTTTTATTTGAAGTGCCTTTCAGTGTGTTGTTGGTGTAATAATTGGAACACGGCACGGAACTACATGAGTTGGATCGTGGCAGTCTTCTAGGTCCATTTGTTTAGTTCTCTCTACACTTAGCTTCCTCAAATCAATCATTATACTTAGTGCTTGATGGACATCCTTTCAGTCGCCCCCTTGTTCTTCCTATTTAGTTCCTTTCTTCCCTAGAAAGTGAAAGGATCAGAGTGTAATGGTGTTTAGAGTTTAGTCTTACAGTGTTTGAGCAGAGAAGATTCCAACGTGTACTGTTGTTTCTTGCTGTTTATATGTAACTGATATCTGCTTCTTCAGGCCATTTGTCCTTGAAAGAAGGATATAGGGATTTGAGGTTTCAGATTTAGCAAATTTGGAAGCATCTTGTCAACATTACATCCTGAAGTCAATCAATAATTTCACTTTCACCAAACCTTCAAGTCGACGCCATGTCGGTATACTCCTAAACTGTTAGATTACAATAGCCAAATGGTATAACAAAAAAGGTTTTGATTCTTATACGCTACATATTTCTGTCAACTTCAAGATGAAAGGAACTGAACAAATTGCTAAAAATACAGATTAAAATATCATAAAGAAGCACCCCGAACAATAATTTCTCCGTGTTGGGTATACTCAAACTTATCTTATGTTGCAGAAGTATGAGTGCTTTAGTTTGTTTCTGACAATTCTGGACAACAAGAAAAAAATGGTCAACTTATCTGCATGGAATTCAAACCTAAAATGTACTTCTAGTCATACTTGACAACGGTCCAGAAACCAAATTCTACTGCCACACTATATTAAAATGGCTAGTCAATTCATAAGCTATGGTCGCCTCTTGGCAAGGGAATTAACGGCCCATAATGTGTCGCTTCTCTTCGGTTTGCTCAGTTCTGTTAAGTGTCAACTTCCGGCATGAAAGAAACTCCGCAAGTTGCACCTGTCATGATCCTACGCAATGTTGCTAATCGGTGTCCTTTCTTTTGCCATCCTACATAGCGTCAAGAAAGTAAGCAAGGCACATACCAACGATCAGTCAATTAGATATTCTTCGATAGCAGGTAAAGGACACAGTAAAAGAGGACAAGAGCATAAGATGAGGACATGACCTTTTCGAATACGATCGTTATTATTGTTCCTCAAATCCCAATTTCAACAGCATGTGTCAATTCTCGGGTAAGCTTGTCTCTACAAGTTAATAATATTTTTACGAAATTTATGCTATTCCCTAATGTGCTATTATATTCAGAAATAAAATACATGATAATACTTAGAGCAACAAGATGATGATCAAGATAAAGATTGGCAAATGCACATGTGAAAACGAGGAACGGCTACCCACCTTCTACAAGCAAGTGATGCCTCCATGCATATTTGATGAAAAGTGATTGATTCTACACCTATAGAAAAATACCAAACATTCTAGCCACCTACTCGTTTTGAAAATAATAATTAAATAGTTAAAGGGTTGCACACCCTATGTTGCGTAGCCCATGTAAGAGTCCAAGAGGAGGAAAGAGCCAAGTTTGGGTGTCACCCTAGCTGCCCCCTCGTCCTATATATACAGCACCACCCCTAGGGTTTTAGATAAGTGTGAGGACCCGTATTTTTCTAAACACTAAGATTAGGAGTTGAATTCTTTGCATTCATGCATACCAAAAATTTGAGTGAAATTTAAATTTCTGATATATCGGATGAAATATCTAACATATATATATATATAATATTATATAGATTCCCTAATCTACAGCTGAGAGTAGAATAACTAACCTGCGTGCTGACCACCGACCGAGCCAACTAGCCCAGACCCACCACGCCCCTCCTTGATTCACGCCCGCGGACAACTTTTTCAGCACTGACCGTAAAACTATTCAGTAGATATAGTAAATCCATCAAACTATATTACTGTCGAACAGATCCCTCACAGTCACGTAACTTCACATGTAAAATACGGTAATTTTATGTCTATCGAGTAGTAAAACAACATGTGTCATCGTAAAATTCAGACTGTCGTAATTTTGTATAAAGCGTGTCGTAAAATTACTATTATATGTACATGATATTACAATCTCGCGGCCATCATTTTACTGCATGTCTGATCGTTCCATACTAGAAAGGAAATATTTCTTCTATTTATTCACAATCACTTGCATAGTCTAGTTGGTTAGAAGAGAAGAGCAACGTGCATGAAGTGCACGGTTCGAATCTCACCACCTCCTTATTTATTAAATTATTTAATTAAAACGGACTGTGCGCGACTATGAAAGTGCTACCAAAAAGTTGTAAAACTTAAAAAAAAATTACGATCTGAGATGCGCACGAGACAGTAAAGTTGTGTATAGGATGTAAAATCTATCACCAAATGTAGTAATGCGCAAGACAGTAAAGTTATGTATAGGATGTCGTAAAATCTATCACCAAATATAGTAAAAAGTTATCAAACTCAGAATTTTTTACGGTCGAGATGCGTGAGGTAGTAAAGTTGTGTATATGATATCATAAAATCTATTATAAAATGTAGGAATTCTGAGTCACACCAAAATCTCAGCAGTAAAATCCCGTCCGAAAATTACTACTCGATAGACATAAAATTACTACCCCTTTTTTTCCTTCCTTGGTTCCGTGGCTGGCTCGGTCTGGCGCATTTCGGCCGGAGCGCAGATTAAGCAATTCTGCGCTCTCGCGCATATTAGCGCTGCCGTGTATATATATATATATATATATATATATATATATATATATGCAACAGTAAGAAGATGCACAAATTCCAAAATATACATGAGTGTCATGAATTAATTCAAGGAGACATATATATTCAAATAATTATGTTACAATTACAAGTGTCCAAAAATAGAAGTTACAAATGATTTAAAAAAAATTACAAGGCATAAATGTTACAAGAAAAACAAAGTCCTAACAATTTCTAATTGACATCTTCACTCTCTTCCCTGATTGTTCCTTCTTCAATTCTTTTCTTCAACCTGCACATAGACAGAAGAAGAAAACTCCAAAAGGAAAATGTTGGTTAAGGTTAAAATGTTGCATTTCCAAAAAGAAAATACATTTGTTTAGGAGGCTAGTTTTGTGAATCTAGAGAACTGGTTCTGGATTCAAATGCAAGTAAATTGACTTAGGATTAATCTTCAATTAAGCAAACGGCAATAGCTCATAATAAGCAATAGGCATCAATCTTAAGGCAACATGTCCTAGAACATAAGGCAACAAGTGTTTAGACATCTGAATTCGATTAGGCAACCAAGGCAACAGATTAATTTCCTTAAGTCAAGTTCTGTTTAAACTAACCTCCATTATGCAACTGATTTTGTTTTTAAAAGGAATTAAGGTCTGCTTTCAAGTAGTAATCCAGCAAGACCTAAGCATTCAAAAAAAAGCTAAATATCTTGATCTTAGCAACAGCCAACATACAGCAGCAATAGGCAGCATGTGACCAAATCCACTTTACCTTCAACCTGCCAAGGGGGGATGAGCCAGCCTCAAGCTGCTGGTGGCAGCAGCCTTGCCACCTCAAGCTTGAGGAAGATAAGGATCGAGTAAAAGCTGCCATGTAAACAGCTTATTCACTCAATCATGAGATGAGTCACTTAATAGGTGTCAAACTCCAGCCATTTTCGAAGTTCTAGTGTACCAGCACTTCAAAGCCTATAAATAGAGCCTTATGTGCTCTATTTTCCATCCAGCACCACCCAAGAACAATACCACATCAGTAGTAAGAAAATCAGCTAGTAGAAGGATAAGCAAGATAGCAAGGAGGAGCAGGCGTAGCCTGAAGAAGCAGGGTTCAGAATACCTCAAGACCAAGCTTTAGCTTGCTCAAGGTAGGAGGAAGTAGGAGTAGAGTTGAATAATTAAAAGGAGATAGGTAATGCCTAGATTCAGCAAACAGAACCTGCGTTAGGCTAAATAAAAGTACCTAACAAACCAAGCATAAGTGATCTGTTCTTATCAGTTTAAAGAAGTAGATTAAAAAGAGAGAGAATAAGCTAAGCTTAGGAGTAATATCTGTTCTTTAAATAGATAAGGGAGGGGAGATAAGAATCATAGAAAGAAGAGCATAGATTAAGGAAAATATAGTAGTATGTTCTTCTCAGTTTTGACATCAGATAAGAAGAAGTTAGAGAAAAATGGGAAGATTGGCTAGAAGGTTGTGTAGCATCCCTTCTTAGTTCTTCTACATATAAAACAGAATAAAGGATTCCTCATAACAAACACCTATATCAAGGTAGAATCTGTTCTCATCAGATCAAGCTCTGAAGTAATTAAATAGCAAAGAACTTAGGATGTGTATCTGTTCTTATCAATTAAAAAAAACAAAGCAACCAATTCACATGTATAAGTAGATACCTATTCTTATCAATATTGACCTAAACCAAGACACATCCAGTGTAATTTCTATTTAAAGCAAAGCTAAGCAGAACAAGCTATTTTGTAGTAACAACTCACAGATAACATCTTCGGATCAAGACTAGTAACAAAATGTTCATAAAAATCAAATTTAAGTCTTAAAACATCAGCATAGAGCATCGCAGAGCTTCTCAGGAACTTAGATCAAATAATAGAAACTTAAATCAAAGATTAGTCTAAATTTTTAGGCATCACAAAATATAGCAAAGACCTAGAGGAAGAAGAAGGAGGAGCTAAAGGGAGTTACTCACCAATGGTCTGGAGGACTAGGCGGCGGTGAGGCCGAGAGAGGCCGGCGGCGGAGCCGAAGAAAGAAAGGCAACGGCGGCGAGGCCGAGAGGGGCCAGCGGTGAAACCGGGGGAAAGGCGTCAGAGGTGAGACCGAGAAGGGCCGTTGGTGGAGCCGGGGTACCCAAGACGGCGGCAGAGGTGAGGCCGAGTGAGGGAGAGTAGGGGCGGCGGCGGCTTTTGGGGAGAAATTGGAAGCAGGATTAAGGGCATGAGGGAGGTGGCGGATGAGAGAAATGAGAGGAGGGCAAGAGAGGATGCGGGAGGGGAGGCCGGCCGGTTAGGGTAAACCCTAACCGGTTACGGAGCAGACCGAGCAGACCTTCATGTCTACATGAAATAAACAAGCGCACGGTGCAAGTCCCAAAATCAAGAACATCTTTGCTTGCGTCTTTCACTATTGCATCTACTATGGTTGCCACACCCACTGCTCTGAGCGTCACACTGCCTTGAGCTTGTGACCCATCACCATCGATAATACCTACATCACCTGAGTTGATCCTACATTTGAGCACTCATCTTGAGATACATACACTTGAAGTCATGCCTATCACTGAACAAAAGGAAAGTTAGATTCTTGAGGAATAAATTGATATTAATTTGCTATCTACCAAATCTGATGTTACTGAGAGTTTGCATGAATCATGTGATATTTTGAATGTTCTACATGTTGAATTAAGTGCACCACATGAAATTGACTTACCTGCCGATTTTGATGCACCATGCAACATAATTGATTTACATGCTGATTTGGGTGCATCATGTGTTAATATGCTTGAATTGCCCACTATTTTGAACATGTCATGTGACATACTAGTTGAATATAATTTGGATCATGTGGAATTGGTTAGACATGAAGAACTATTAGCTAGAATTGTCCCTACTGATTCTCTGTGTTACGTTATGTTGGATCCACCTATGAACTTGTCACATGCTATGGATAAGCTCGCGGAAGCCACATATTTGAGATCATTTACTAATGCCTACACCCATGGGTATAAATTTAATTTGATTAGTGATTATGTTGTATGCAATTTTATGTGCATCAGATATGAATCACATGTATAACCTTACTAATTTGACTCTTGTTGTTTTGGGTGATAATAATTATGTGGAAAAGCTTATTCCAAGGTGTTGACCCATCGAAATTGTGTGATATTTATGTGAGAAATAATTTGCTACAATTTTTAGTGGTAGAATTCAACATGTTGTAGTTAATAACTTGAAAGCTATTAGAGTTGTGTCACCTTCATTGGGATGCTTTGGTAGTACTTGCTTATAATCTGATCCTATGAATGAACTATGTATGCCAATATATCCAACTGCAAATTTACAAATTTAGATATATGAATGTTATGAATACTTCGCTTATACTGGCAAAAATCATTGCAATAATTGTTGTTTCAAAATTTCTACTATGCTCATTTATATTTGCGCTTATTCTTTGAGAGATCATACAATGAGCTACTATGAAGGCGATTGTCTAGTGACATTAATTGTGTGACATAGAAGAGGTGTTAAAACAGATGACATACACATATACTATGCATATACTTGTCTTCTTTGTTAGCTTATTTTCAACTTAAGCAACGCCGAGGACGTAACAACTTTGTTTTCAAGAAGGATAAGATGATGAGGACATGACCTATTCGAATATAACCATACTTGTTCCTCAAATCTCAATTTCAACAATATGTGTGAATTCTCAGGTGAGCTCGTTTCTAGAAGTTAATTATATTTTTATAAACTTTATGCTACTCCTTGATGAATTTGTTGCTATAATATTCAAGAATAAAGTGCATGGTGATATTTGGAGTAGCAAAGTGATGATCAAGATAACATATGGCAGATCCGCACATGAAGACGAGGAACTCATATGTCTATTACAAGCAAATGATGCCTCCATGAATATTTGATGAAGAATGGATGATTCTACACCTACAAAAAGATGTCAAATATTTCAGCCACCTGATATTTTTAAAATTAATAATTAAATAGTTAAAGGGGTTGCACATCCTATATTGGGCCTAGCCCATCTTATTTATCTTGTTCTTGTTTGTTCTTGATTGGTCACAGGAATTGATTTTCGTGATCAGGTCAATCGTGCTTCTAGCAAGGCCGATAACGACTTCGGAGTTGATTCAACGATTGCAAGGTGCAATGGTCGTCGTATGGTTGTAGCCGGCTCATGAGAGTCACCTCCACAAATCAATATTTATCGTCTCACTGAAAGATCAGACGTCCATTGTCACATCAAATAGAATGCACTTGAAAAATAAACCCCTCCTGCTCCATCTTTTTTCCTGAGTTTGCAAAAATTCAGCGCAACTGATATGTAACATGTACAAAACATTCAGACTTTTAGAAAGTTACAACATACTCCCTCCATTTTAAAATAGATGTTCTTTTAGCTTTTCTCAAAATACTTATCCTTCTACAATTCTAAGTATTTTTGGTCATTTTGTTTTTATTTTGCCTTTCATTAATACCATCAAGAAAGGTGCTAATTACTTATGTGGCTACATGCACTTATATGGAACATTTATTTATTAAAGATTGATATTGATATTTCACTAATACCCTTATACCAAATTCTAAAAGAACATCTATTTTTAAACGAAAGGAGTACTTCACAATTTTGACGCTGCTGAAACTTTTGCTCTTCTCCCGGAAAGACGGGCAGGGGGATGCCTGATACCTGGCATTAGCAATTAAGTGCCAGACTAATAGCTATCATCAAGTACTAAATTGGTGTTCTTATCTTCTTATTAACCGGTGCCACCGAACCAAACTGCCATACCATGTCTTCGTCATGGTCTCTATTGCGCAGCCGCAATCATCGACGATGACCGGGTGGACCACACCGACGGCGGCCTCCAGGCCTTCTGCTTGCGCCTTTTCGGGGCCTGCGGCTCCTCCAGTTCTGACGTCAGGATCTCGAACATCACCTGCGCGTCCTTGTATCCACAGGTCTGCACATCCTCGTGAAGCTTCAGTATGCTGCCTCCACTGCCTGCACGCACGGGTTTCAGATAAGGATTTGGTCACTTTCATGGATTTTGTCCCAAAGAGAAAATATGAGAGAGAGGTGTGTCTTTTCCTCCGCTTTGTTAGTGGAGAAAAAGCATGAAGTATGCTGGCTAGTTTTAGACCTTACAATTTTGGGGAGAGATGGAAGAAATGTGACATTTCAATGGCAAAACACTTCTGCCGGTTGTATACATGTCTTGTTGTTTCTTTGTCTCATTTCTTAACAAGTTGAACAACTTGACATCATGGGCCTAGCACACAGGGCAAAGACATTGAGCCTGTGTACTACAATTCTACATCTATTAGACCTTGGGGGCCCATACACAATAATGGGCTTTAACTGGCAATCTAATCGAATTGCTGAGCAAGGGTCTCCTTTTATTCTTTGGATAAAAAGGCAGTGTCCTTGCTTGCTCAACAACACAAGAGCTGAGCGTAACATTATTATCAGGCTCCAGAAACCCAGAAGCTATATAGACAAAGAAGCAGCTCTCAAAAGAGGAAGATGAACTAGCATCTCATCCAACAAAAGGTAAAACAAATGGTAAGAGACACACTGCACTTCCCCACCACATTCGATATTCTACTGAGACAGCTACGTGCACTCCATCCTTATCTAGAAACAAACCAAATGAAATCAATCCTCTCTGCTTTTCCTCAGCCAAGAATATTCCTTCCTCGGTTATTACCAAGAAGTTTATCCACTTCTTGCTCTAGCAGTAAATAACTTTACCTGAAACAGGCACAGGAGCATGGCCTTTATTCGATCAGGACACCAGCCCCAACCAAGAAGAGCAAGGCCAGTTACTGACATAGCGACATGACTTTATGGCGTTACAACGGACGGCTGGGGACAGAGAAAGGAGCTCCACAAGGATACAGAAGAAAAATATGTAAAGGTCATCATCACCTATCCGCCATCACACACACTGCTCCAACAGCAAAAGGCAGTAGGAGCCATGGGCAGTTCCGGTGGTCTGCAACGCTCTTGCAAGAAATTAACTGCTTTCCCGGGGCCCCGATTTGGTTTCTGCATGCACTCATGGAGTCTACTCCTACAGTCCTACAGATGAAAGAAGTAAGATCGTGTCCTCCGGAAACTCAAGCTCGAGTTCTAGACAAGTTGGTGGTTAAAAGTTTATGGCTTTTTACTGGAAAAAACTACAGTCTAACCAAACAGCTAGCTTTTCAGTAGTTTTTGCCAACGGTAGCTGTAGAATTTGTAGTATAAATTCAACTGTTTAGAAAAGCTGCCTTTTGTCGGCTTTTTGCAATGTGCTGACGTTTTGGTGCTCATTTTTTTAAATGTTGTAGATGGTTTGAATCAACCAAAAGTCATATGTTTATTTTCCTACAACCGCAGCAGCTTTTTCAAACAGTCAGTCAACAACAGTTTTGTCAACAGCCACAGCCCAACCAAACAAGCTCTGACTCTATTGTCGAGTGCCACATTTGCTTAGAAACGTTTATAACCGCAAGAATCTTTTGGTGCAGATCAGTGGCAGTGGTAGACCACACCTCTGCATCGCCGCAATTGCAAAGCTCAGTTCATACCGCACGAGCTGAATTATTGGAGGGCACTAACACTTCACACTTGCAGCAGGGACAAGAGCTGAAGATCAGATAAAATAAGCTGCAATAAACAGGACAGAACAAGCAGAGGAATCCACTTGACACATAGTAGTACTTTTTCACTTGAGATTTGCATGGTGTCAAAGAAGATCTGTGCAGATATGAGCTAAAGATTAACTGATTGTAGGGGAAAAAATTACTCCCTCCATCCAAAATATAAGGCACACACGTATTTCAAGATTTACTATTAAACTTATAATATTTTAATTATGTGATATAAAAGTGCTATTATTGGATTTGTTTTTGAAAGTACTTTCCAATAATATCATTTTTGTATCATATAACTAATATATTATAAACTTAATTTTAAATTTTAAAATACGTACGTTGTCTTATATTTTGGGACGGAGGGAGTAGATGGCACTAATTGCTAGCAGTAGTACTGGTCTGGGACCCGAGAAATATCCTTTGCACCTGCTGATCTTTAGTGCGCCATCTACCTCGTGGTACTTGGCGGCACATATTGAATAGGGATGGAGTACTGGCTGGCTGCTGCAAGTATAGATACTGCTAGGTACTAGTGTACCAATGACAAGATTGCACACCTGTTGTGCTGCTAATTCCTTGCAGTCTACTGTTTTGTACCGACAGGGAGGTTGACTATCTTGCACACTGTTGTGCTGCTAATTCCTTGCAGTCTCTACTGTTTTGTACCGACAGGGAGGTTGACTATGTAAGAAGAGCATTTAGTTTGGTGCCTGACTGCCTGTGCAAGTTGGAACTTTATTGGTTGCCTACGAGGAAATACCTAAACCCTTTGAAATTCCAAAGAATTTTTTTGGCATGGGTTATTAGCAACCAAAGAGGCTTATATCAGCAGCCTTTTCATCCTGGACCCACATGTTAGAATATGTCAGGGAGATTTTTGGGGAATGTTAGTGCGAGCTGATGAGGTGTAAAGAAGTAGTTTCTAGATTGAACCTCCAAAGTCCAATCTACCTTACCAGCATTGTAGTGGAGAAGAATCACATTCCACAATGGGTGAGTATTTAACTGATGCGAACGAAATTGACGAGTGGTCAATGCCGTAAGGGTAAACAATGGGTGAAAGAACTTCGGAGTAACTTCTGAAGTGCAGAAAACAACATCAAAATTCAATGTTTTTTAGAGGCGGATATAATTTGTGCAGATTGAATTTCCCAGCCGCTTCAAGAGAATGACCGAATAGAATCTCGTTCTTGGTACCAACAGTAGAAAAGAAAGGGGAAAGAGGAGCAGCGAAAAGGACCAATGCATTGGCGATTTGTTTCCATTAGTATCATGTTTGGTTCAAACAGTCACTAAGGAGTTTCTGAAAATTTGAATTAAAGACAAAAGAAGATAATAAGCAGAGCTACGAGCCTATAATTGTCCTGTTCAATGTACAGTACTTTGTTCATCTAGTTAGATGCAGTTTAACCTGAATAGAACTCCAGCAACTATCATGTTACTCATCCAGAAGCTTTATCTCAATAGATCGGTAAAAGAATCCACAAGTGAATTCCAGTATGATCAGCAAAACAGAACTAAATAAGTAGCCCTCTCTTTGTGTGTCTGTCTGGCAAGATCAAGAACATCTAAACATGCAGTGGGATCTGGCGTCGCATCCAGAAAAGAAAAGAACGCCATGCATGAACACATCCAGACGAAGGAGATCAAGCCAACAACTAACGGTCTCCAAGGAATTTCTCTACTCAATACTCATACGAAAGCATGGTTAGGGTGTTGATGACGTATGTACGCGCGCGTACCTGTATTGCGCGCGCGGACGCGGGTGGAGACGGCGGCCAGCACGCGCCGCGCCGGGAAGACGACCTTATTCCGCCACCAGGACATGACCGCGCGCACCGGCGCCGATATCCTCGCGGCGGCCAGCCTCGACGCCGACGCCCTCGCTCCTCCGGGCTCCGGGCTTTGATCTCGATTCAAACGCGCTCCTGCCACCGCGCTAACACTACCGATACTGTTTGGCTGCTGTTTTTGGCGTTGGTTCGGTTGCGGTAGTTATTGGCCGTGCCGTCGGCTGCGCTTCCTGCGCCTTGGACTTGTGCGCTCTGCAAAGCAAGGGCATCTTTGATTCACACAAATTTTATAGGGATTTTTCTGTGAATCAAAAGAGTCGGACTTGATGTTCAGAGTTGCAGAAAACCCTAAACTTCTTGAATAGTGTCGATTAGCCCAAGTTTCTTTGTCTTCTGAAGAAATAAATGAACAAGAGGTCCCCTCGCGAACTTAAATTTGCTCCAGAAACTTTGGTTACAAGATCAGTGAATATTATCTATTGAGACAGTGTAAGTCGTTAGGATGAAAATGCATTAAGGAAAAGAGTTTTTTTTAACGAGAAGAACATGGAACTATGGCTGTAAGATTCACAAAAACCCACACTAACCTAATGTATTAATTCTTACGTCTAACCGTCTCCACCTTGCTAAGTCTTCGACAGCTGAGCCCTTGTAGATCTTCCGGTTATAGAGCTTCACCAGAGACTTCCATCCAATATTAGAGAGCTACCGTCTGCTTATGGTCTATTTTTATGAAACATTATGACCATAAACATACCACAAGCCAAGAAACAAGTTTTCCTACAATTATAATCATAGTTAAGTTTGATCTATATCTTGTGATCTTTGTCAGTAATAGTACCATAAGTTTCATAACATGTGTAGTTTCTACAAGACTACACCATCATAAAGGATTTAGGGTTATTACTTAAATTTAACCCTGTGCTTTGTTGTTTTATGCCTTGGACTAAGTACGTGCTCTAAGTTCTGATCACGTAGTCCTGCTCGTAATATTCCCATCAGATATTTTAGACCTGCATAATGCAATTGGTTGGAAATAATTTTGGTTTGTCCTGGTACTAACCCTTGGACCGACCTGTCACTGTTGTAATCATGATCACATCACCACCGCTTACGCGTGGCCACAGCATTTACAGGCCCATCGCACGAGGCTTTTTCCTCCGCCTCCTAATGTGGCACGTGGGTAACTCCGCCTATTTGTTGGAGTTAACCGAGTCTTTGCTTTTGAGACCAACGTTTCTGCACAACTCGAATGTTCTTCTGTGGCATTCAATCTCCCCGAATGGAACAGCTCTCCCATCTGTATTTTTCTTCTCTTTCTCTACAAATCCTTATTGTAACTTCTCATATGATACATGTACCAGTATGAACGTGTGACACTATTCCTCTGGCCGTACATATAGCAGATAAAGTACGTACAAACAAATATCTCGATGGAAAATCTGCCGACGTAGACAGAGCAGCATAAACAACAAGACAGCCGGTCACACTTCCAGAATCTCCCAAGTCCCAAACAGATGCGCCGTGGCGACAGGTGAATCAGACACTTGTGAGCTGCGAGACGCGTGCGTGTGGTGCGGATCCTGAGACAAGGAATTGACCCCAGTGCGAGCCGCATCACCTCTTGCAAAAATGATATCATCATGTTATATCTGTTAGAATTAATGGGCCTAAAGCCCAGGTTCCAATTAATTCCTGAAAAATCTCAAAGGCCCATTTGATTGGATAGCATGAGTGAAAATTTAGTCCCATATTGCTAGTGGAGGTGGGGGGAGACCAACTTATAAGGAGTTGTGTTGCCCACCTCCTTAAGGCTTGAGAAGAGGACTAGTTCACGCGCACGTCCTCCTCCGCCGCCCCGCCTCGCCACGTCGCGCCCGACTCGAACGTGGAGTCGTGTGTCCCACGTCCTAACCCCGAGCGGCTATATGAGGAGGAGCTGCAACCCTAGCCGTCACGCTCAGATTGCATCTGCTTCCTCGTGCACACTTTCCACAGCCGCCGTCTCCGTTCCTTTTGCTGCCGCTGTTTACAGGTCTCTCCCATCCCGGCGACCGCGTACACGGCCGCACGGGAGAGCAGGCCTCCGGAACCCCGCCTCTCGAGAACCTGTACCGGGTGAGGGGCGATAA
>JAGXJF010005330.1:0-227897 GCA_019208055.1 Stipa capillata | reverse complement strand
GGCGTCTCCCGTTCGAAAGAGTTATGGTTATAAATATGCAAGTCTTTGCATATCTATAACCGTAACTGTTTCGAATTGTCCACTTTTTTTTGGACAGCCCGAGGATGTGTAGATTGGGTTTGTTTCCATGCTCTACTCCGATCCGAGACAGATTTTCGGCAGCGTCTCCCCGTTGTTCTCCGGATACACATTCTCTTGGCTTGTTGCTGAGACGTGTATTTGGAGAACAGCAGGGAGGTGCTGCCGAAATTCTGTCTCGGATCGGAGTAGAGCATGGAAACGGCCCAATCTACACATCCTCGGGTGGGATTAGGACCTATCTTTACCTACTAGATAGCTGATGCATGTCTATTCCCACAATATCAGAAGATGGATGATCGTGAGTGGATGTACACTGGCCGCTCTAGTCAGGGATTGCTGAGCGATGAATGGATCGAGAAGACCGATGAATTCTTGGAATTAGCATTCGCTAGTGCGAAGGGACCTCGTAGAACTTGGTGTCCCTGCAGTATTTGCGAAAACGCGCGTCAACAAACAAAGGAGGTCATGGGTCAACACCTTTGTAAGTATGGGTTTATGCCATACTATACTACGTGGACCTACCATGGTGAGTCCGGACGTGCCAGAGAGGAGGTGGTGCGACAACGCACGGACGACTATGATGCCGGAGTCGGAGACATGCTACATGACTTTCATGAAGCACATTTTGATGAAGCACATGTGCCACCTATGGAGGAAGTGCCGGAGCCAACTGCAAAGGCCTTTTACGATATGTTGTCTGCGGCACAGCAACCCCTTCATGGGCATTCCAAGGTTTCTCAACTTGATGGCATCGCACGCCTAATGGCCGTCAAGTCCCAGTTTAGCTGGAGCCGAGAATCCTTTGATGTAATGCTGACAGTAGTTGGTAGCCTTCTCCCGGAAGGTCACATTCTGCCAAAGAGCATGTACGAGTCGAAGAAAGTCCTCCGTGCACTTAAGATGCCATATGAGCAGATACATGCTTGTCCAAAGGGATGCATCTTATTTAGGAAAGAGCACGCGGACGCAAAATACTGCGTAAAGTGCAATTCCTCTAGGTATCTTGAGGTAGATTCTGGTGATGGTCAGAAGAGGCAGTTGACAATCCCCGTGAAGATCCTTCGGTATCTTCCATTCATACCGAGAATCCAACGGCTTTATATGACCGTGGAATCTGCCAAACAGATGACATGGCACAGAGACGGACGTCGATACAATCCTGACAAGCTGGTACATCCATCGGATGGTGAAGCATGGAAGAGGTTCGATATGATTCATCGTGAAAAAGCTCTAGAGGCTCGGAATGTACGAATTGCGATAGCAACTGATGGGTTCAATCCATATGGTATGACGACTGCCTCATACAGCTGTTGGCCCATGTTTGTTATTCCTCTCAATCTCCCCCCCGGCGTCATCTTTCAACGACAGAACATATTCCTGTCGCTGATAATTCCAGGGCCTGAATACCCGGGGAAGAATATGAGTGTGTACATGGAGCCGCTGATGGATGATTTGGTCCATGCTTGGGAGGACGGGTCTGGACATACGATCGAGCTACGAAGAGAAACTTCAAAATGCATGTTTGGTACCAGTACTCCCTGCATGACCTACCGGCGTATGGGATATTCTGTGGCTGGTGTGTGCATGGGAAATTCCCATGCCCAGTATGCAGGGCGGCTGTGAAGTTCATTTGGTTGACGAAGGGTGGCAAGTATTCTTCCTTCGACAAGCATCGACAATTTCTTCCTCTTGACCATCCATTCAGACAAGACGTGAAGAACTTTACGAAAGATGTAGTTGTCGAAGGCTCAGCGCCAACTAAGATGACCGGTGCCGCGGTTCGTGCTCAGTTAGATGCTCTCAAGACCAATGACTCGGGAGATGGTTTTGTGGGGTATGGTGAAGAACACGCCTGGACCCACAAGCCATGCTTGTGGAATCTCCCCTACTTCGATGATCTCCTTCATCCACATAACATTGATGTTATGCACACTGAAAAGAATGTCGCCGAGGCCATTTTTGGCACAATCATGGACATTCCTGAGAAGACGAAGGATAACGTTAAGGCTAGAGTCGATCAAAAGAGTTTATGCAATAGACCAAAACTAGACATGGCCCCTCCCAGGGGTGGGAAATCGTGGACGAAGCCGAAGGCTGATTTCGTTCTTACAAGGGCCCAAAGGCGGGAAGTACTGGAGTGGTTCCAAACCTTGATGTTCCCTGATGGGTATGCAGCGAATCTGAAGAGAGGAGTGAATTTAGCTACTTTGCGAATCAACGGGCTCAAGAGTCATGACTATCACATATGGCTTGAGCGGCTATTACCGGTGATTATTCGAGGCTACGTACCCGAGGATGTTTGGCTAGTGCTTGCGGAGTTGAGCAATTTCTTCCGCCAGCTTTGTGCTAAGGAATTATCTCATACCGTGGTAGCAGACATGGAAAGACTGGCGCCTGTGTTGCTCTGCAAGTTGGAGAAGATCTTTCCACCAGGCTTCTTTAATCCGATGCAACATATGATTTTGCACCTCCCGTATGAGGCACGAATGGGGGGCCCCGTGCAGGGCCGTTGGTGCTACTCAATTGAGAGATTCCAAAAGATTCTTCGAAATAAATGTAAAAATAAATGCAAAATTGAAGCATCCATAGCCGAGGCATACATCCTAGAGGAGGTGTCAAACTTCACAACAAAATACTATGCTGACAACCTTCCCAGTGTTCATAATCCACCCTCTCGTTACAATGCTGGCAACCCTGAAGATGAATCCATGCTTAGCATCTTTAGAGGGCAACTAGGCAGTGCAAGTGGTGCGACTAACAAGACCTTGCAACATGAAGAGTGGCGCACTATTATGTTGTATGTCCTCACCAACCTTTCCGAAGTGGAGCCGTACATGCGGTAAGTGCTCAATCAGCCGTACAATGCGGTATGGTGCACTATTATTGTGCCTAACTCCGCTTGTTTTCACTGCTATAGGGAATTCAACGAGCAATTCTGGCATGAGTCAAGGGAACCTACCCTTGAGGAAGCTTCTGCCCTTCTTAGAGATGGTGCGGGAAATGGCATGCCCGATTGCATTTGTTGGTTCAAACAAAAAGTACGTTCTAACTTGGCTCGTAGTTAGTTTGACATCTCAAGTTTGTCTTACATGTGAATGCGACTAATGCACGAAGCTAAACTTGTAGGGAACAATTGACGAATCTATGAGTGCCGACTTGAGACAAGTTGCTGATGGTTGTGCCTACAGGGTGAGGTCATTTAAGGCTTACGACGTGAATGGATATCGCTTCCATACGGCAAGCCACGAGCAGAGTCGACCTAATCGAAGAACAACAAATACCGGAGTTTTTACTCCAGGTTCAGATGGGGTTGAGTACTACGGAAGAATTGAAGAAATATACGAACTGAATTTTGATGGGAGCAAACCTCTGAAGCCCGTCATCTTCAAATGCCATTGGTTCGATCCAGAAGTAGTGAGACGGACCCCTAATCTTGGGCTAGTCGAAATTCGACAATCAACCGTCTTACCAGGAGACGATGTCTATATTGTAGCTCAACAAGCCATACAAGTTTATTATCTCTCGTACCCGTGCAAAACCGTGGAGCGTCTTAAGGGTTGGGATGTTGTGTACAAGGTACCGCCACACGGTAAACTACCTGTCCCAAATGATGATGATTACAACATAGACCCCAACACATATGATGGAGAGTTCTTTCAAGAAGATGGGATGGTCGGGAACTTCATTATCGACTTGACGGAAGCTCAGGAAATCGACAATGAATGTGGTGATGACGAGGACAAAGAAGACGAGGTTGAAAATGCGAAGGACTTGGAATTACTTGAGCGGTTACATTTAGGCAATGACGGTGTGGATGCCATTTGTCACGGACCCGGGAATTTCATATGATTAGGGGAACGACTAGTCGCCAAAGACCGAGAAGCCACCCAACATACCATACGCAAATACGTCGTATGTATCCATCACCGTTGGGCAACTCGACACCGAACCCACATACCATACGCACTTACGTCGTATGTATCCATCACCGTGGGTTAAGCCGGCCAGAGATGACTAAACTTCCCAGAACCACATACAATTCCCAAACCCGGTAAAGAGCTGACGCTCCTCTTGAGTCACTAGGCGAAGTAGTTTCGGAGGAGCCCGACCATCGTACCCTCACCCTAACCTAGTCCGAGGACTAGTGGGTCGCTCGAGAGCCCAGTACGATAGCCCACACCCTGCCTGGCCGGCACTGCATCTCAGCCAGCGGGTCACTCAACCGAACACTCCCCAGAGTGAACACTAAGAGAGGACATCACTTCTTTACGATCGATTCCATATACTTCAAACATACACGCACTGTATATGGAATGATCACAGATAACAACTTCATATCCCAGTGCAAACTCTATTGAGAAGGGATTACAAGATACTTAAATGTTTACTTACCCGAGAGGGGTTCTAAAACACATCACTTCCAACTCGAAGGCTGGGTACAGTACTTCGAAGTTTTAAAAACAGCAAGTAACTCAAAAGATAAACCCTGAGATGGCAGCCATGCCACCTCCAAAAACATCATCATAACCCACATTCTTATGACCGAGAAGGATAACACTAAGCTAAGCATCCGAAACATCGTTCCCCTCGTCGTAGTACTCACCGATACTGGGATCTCCTGCAACAAGTTCGGAATTGAATTCCGTAAGTACTTTCGTACTTGCAAGCCACATTTATATACTCATCCCCATCCAATTTCAGCAAGCTATTGATAAGGATAAAGTACTCATATTGCATATAATCATCAATGTAAAACATGGCATGTTCATACTTGATACTACCCATATCAATATGCTAACAACATGACCACTTTTACCTGCACGTATTACATGGACACATCCATTTCAGATCTGAAATAGCATGGGAAACAACCATACGATTCCACAATATCATCACAAGACAACCAAGCTTGATGATTTAAAGATAGTCCACAAAGACTATATCAAATGTTCTGAGCAAACCACAAAGTTTGACCAAAGGGAGCACTTCCGAGAGACCGTTAGTCCGAGGTTGGCCGACCCCTACTATCCGGTCGACTCGCAAAGCCTCCCGTCGTGGGTGAAAGGTTAAGCCCTACGACACCGGCATCGAAGGAAAAGCTATGGTGCTCGAGATCACCCCCTTCCTCGATCCATCAGTAGGTGATAGAACCCCGGCTCTCACATCTCACCATTAAGGTTCCATAATTTAATTAGTCCAATTAAAAGATCCACGCTGATCTTAGAATCAAACCCTAATCATGCTAGTGATATCGCCATCACAACACAGTTCAAGAAGTTACATACAACATAGTATTTCATCTCAACCAATAGCAAGACATGATATGCATTAAGGGAATCTTAATGAGCATTTGTGAACTTGCCTTGCTGATATTGTTCTGGATCACAGTAATATTCACCCTCCGGATACTCCTCTCCGCTTGGTTCTACTCAAAACCAATCCCCGGAATACCGAAACAAAGCAATAAAAGAACTTCGATCAAAACCAGAAGGTATAAGAATTCAAGAATGCATGATATGCAGCTTAATGTGTAGAGGATGACAATATGAAACTAATGCAATTGGTTTCATGTCATTCGGAGGTATAGAATTAAAGTTAGGGTTTTCCGAGGGTGTGCCTATATTAGGGTTAGGGTTTTATCGGATCATGCATCAATTAATTAACATGAGATAATGCATAAGAGATGCTAAATATTTAGAGCATAGGATGTTAGTTAAATCATCATGTGCTATAATGTTTGCCATTTTCAAAATTTGGAAGGAAATCATAGAATTAAACTTGGAGATTAAGTGTTAAAGGGCATTTGGACATTTCCAGGTAGGTACAGCAATGTAACATAAATAATTTTTACACTATCATATTCTACTCATTTTAATGAAACTAGCAAAACAAAAATCACTCAATTTGGAGGTAGCATTCAAAAGTTATGAATTTTAGAAGTTTTACTAGTTTTTAGCACTTCCTGAAAATCCCAGAATTCGAAAATGGGTAAAACTTTCTCACTTATCTCAGACCTAACCACAACCAATGACACACAGGGCCCAGGGATCCGGCCCACGCCTTCCCCCTTCTTCTTTCCCTTATTTCTTCTTAGAGTATTACAGCTGGGCCCCGCCTGTCAGCTTATCCCCTCCCTTCTTTTCTTTTTAGCCCAAAGGGTACAGCGCGGCAGGGGCTCCGGCAAGGCCGCTCGGTGGCAAGCACCGACGAGCACCCGCGCGAGCTCTCTGGTAGGGAAAGAAGGGGGATGCGGGCGGCATTAGCTTGAGAAGCTCACCGCGGTTCCGATTTGCTGCTCAGCTGCGGCGAAGAGGGGCGGAGGAGGTGGGTCGGCGGCAATGGCGGACGGCGGTGCTCGAGCGTCGGTGATGAGGCGGGCTGTGACATGCGAGGAGAAAAGGGTGAGTCAAGGGAATAGAGGAGAGCATCAGGGAGCCGGAACTGCCATCCATTTGGGTCGGGGAGCTACCGGTCGCGGCAATCAACGAAGCACAGCGGATGACCGGCGGCGGGGAGGAAGCTCCAATGGGAAGGCCTGGCGGTACAAAAATCAAATTAATACGGTAGGGAGGTGCTCGGTACCTTGGTGGATCGATTTGATGAGAAAAGGGAAGAAGCGGGGGTACCAGAGGTAGGAAAATGGTTGAACGTCACGGCTTGCTCGCCGGGCTCGGGGAAGACGACGGCGCAAGGATCGTCCCGAGGAGACCCTGTGCGGATGGAGGAAGAAAACGAGCTAGTTAGGGTCAGAGTGACCTCGCGCGTGCGTTAGGGGAAAAGGAGAAGGTCTTCGCCGGACTCGACGATGGGGGCGGTGCCGACGTGGATGCTCCCGGCAGACCGAACGCCGGGTCTTTCTCCGGTGGTGTGGCTGGGTCGCGAGCTCGACCGAGGCGTGGTAGGGGTGGCGGAGCTTGCGAGGTTAGATGGCGAGGGGAGCAAGGGCGGTTGCGTGTGCGAGGGGGGAAGAAATACCGAGGAGATCGCCGGGGTGAAGAGGGAGCTCACGCCGGTAGTGCGCGCGTCAGGAGGAAGAAGACGCGTGGCGAGGGGGATTCTGCGCACGGGGCCCGTTCGTCAGCGACATGAAGGAGGAGGGCGCAGGCGCTGTACTGGGTGATGGCGGGGAACGGGAAGAGAAAAGGGCTTGGCCCAGCGCGGGAGATAAAACGGGCCGAAAACTTGGCCTGCTCCGGATGGGGGGGGGCGAATTCCCCTTTTTAATTTCTTGTTTTCCAGCCATGGTTTGGATGATTGAATTCAAATTTGAATTCTGGCAGGGATTCAATTACTGGGTTTCAAAAGTTAGAGAAAATCTCAAAGATAAGTAGGAAGGGATACTAATTCTAACACTCCCCTATACTCACATTATTGCTTATAAAAAGAATAAGCTTCAATTTGCATAACTGCAAGGTTATGCATGCTGCACCACTTGGGCACTCTTATAGATGAACTAAAGAGGAATGGGCCACTCATTGATGTGAAGGTTCACATATGTTTCAAAATACTCTAGAACTATAAGCATTCAAAAATGTTGTTAAAGTAAACAATTCTTTAGAACTAATTAGAAGTTCAGGAAGATATTTAATATCCACATATAAACTTTGGTAAAATTTGTATGGGTATACATATCCCAATTAGACAGAACTTTGTGCTATTCTTATTTGGCTTCTATCATATATTCATCTACTTGAAATATCAAAATAGCTCCAAAAAGGGGTTAAAACATATGAATGCTCCTATATGATGCAATGATATGATGGCAAAATAACTTTATTACGGAATAGGCAGCTGAGGTTTCACTTACGGGCTTGTATACAAAAAGGGGTCATCACAAGGCCTACCCCCCTTAAGAGAATCTCGACCCGAGATTCCTAACGGTTAGAAAAGAGAGAGGGATATTCTGCTCGGAGTAGATCTTCTCGTTCCCAAGTTGCTTCGTCTTCGGTATGGTTACTCCACTGAACTTTATAGAATTTAATGGAGCGACGACGGGTTTGACGCTCAGCTTCATCAAGAATACGGATGGGATGCTCCCGATAAGAAAGATCTTCATTTAACTCCAGATCTTCAATTGGAACTTCTGAGGCAGGAGGACGAAGACATCTTCGGAGTTGAGATACATGGAAGACATTGTGTACTCCGGACAACGAAGGAGGGAGTTCTAATTCATAAGCCACGGCTCCTCTTTTGGCAAGGATTTTGAAGGGACCAATAAATCGAGGAGCTAGCTTACCGGTGACTTTGAATCGGTGGGTGCCCTTAAATGGGGATAACCCGGAGGTATGCCATGTCGCCAACCTCAAAGGTGATCTCTCTTCGCTTGGGGTCGGCATATTGTTTCTGGCGAGATTGAGCAGCTCGAAGTCTTTCACGAATAATTCGGACTTGAGCTTCGGCTTCCTTTATAGAATCTGGTCCAAAGAGTTGCCGCTCTCCGGTTTCGGACCAGTTGAGAGGGGTTCTACACCTCCTTCCGTAGAGAGCTTCAAAAGGAGCCATACCAAGACTAGCTTGAAAGCTATTATTATAAGAGAACTCGGCGTAGGGCAAGACCTTTTCCCAATTGGAGCCGAAAGAGAGAATGCATGACCTCAACATATCTTCTAGGATTTGATTAGTTCTTTCAGTCTGGCCTCCAGTTTGAGGATGATATGCCGTGCTAAAGGAAAGACGAGTTCCCATAGCATCGTGGAGAGACTTCCAAAAACGGTTGACAAATTGAGTCCCTCGATCAGAAACAATCCGCGTCGGAACCCCATGGAGGCAAACTATTCTGGAGATGTACAGATCCACTAGTTGGCTAACTTTGAAAGTGGTCTTGACTGGAATAAAATGTGCCACTTTAGAAAGACGGTCGACAACTACCCAAATAGCATCGTGACCCTTCTGAGTTCTAGGTAGGCCGACGATAAAATCCATACCGATCTCTTCCCATTTCCACTCAGGGATGGGAAGTGGTTGGAGAGTGCCCGCTGGTCTCTGATGTTCGGCCTTGACACGGCAACATGTATCACATTCGGCAACGAATTTAGCAATCTCCCGCTTCATTCGGGTCCACCAAAAACGCTGTTTCAAGTCCTGATACATTTTTGTGCTGCCGGGGTGGATCGAAAGAGGGGAATCATGGGCTTCTTGAAGGATTAGGGACTTCAGCTCTTCATCCTTAGGTACAACGAGACGGTTGCCGAACCATATGGTTCCATGCTCATCCTCAGAAAAACAAGTGGCGGTCCCGCTTTTCATCTTCTCCTTGATTTTACGGATGCCAGCACTTGAAAGCTGAGCAGCCTTGATCTGGTCTTCGAGGGTTGGTTTTACTTCAATTGCGGCAAGGAAACCATCCTCAACCATTTCAAGATTGAGCCGCTGGAATTCTGAACAGAGGAGTGGTTGCTGATCGCGAATAGAGAGGTTGCTGCAATAGGATTTCCGGCTTAGGGCATCAGCAACTACATTAGCTTTGCCAGGAGTGTAGTTGAGACCCATGTCGTAATCTTTGATGAGTTCTAACCACCTTCTTTGCCTCAAGTTCAGATCTGGTTGGGTGAACAAATATTTCAAACTTTTGTGGTCTGAAAAGATTTCGCAGCGATTACCGATGAGGTAATGCCGCCAGATTTTTAGGGCATGGACCACTGCAGCCAATTCGAGATCATGGGTCGGATAGTTAAGCTCATGAGGACGGAGTTGACGAGAAGCATAGGCTACAACTCTTCCTCCTTGCATGAGGACACAACCGAGCCCTTGACGAGATGCATCACAATAGACTTCAAAATTTTGGTGGATGTCCGGCAGGACTAGAACAGGAGCAGAGGTCAGCCTCTTCTTCAACTCTTGAAAGCTCTCTTCACACTTGGGAGTCCATACATACTTCTGGTCCTTCTTAAGAAGTTTGGTCATTGGCTTAGCAAGAGAGGAAAATCCTTCAATAAAACGACGGTAATATCCTGCTAAGCCAAGAAAACTCCGGATTTGATGGACAGATTTAGGTTGCTTCCATTCTTGGACGGCACGGACCTTGCTTGGGTCCACAGCAATGCCATCAGCTGAGAGAACATGGCCTAAGAACTCCACTTGCGTCTTCCAAAATTCACATTTCGAGAATTTGGCATAAAGTCGATGCTCGCGAAGTCTTGTGAGCACCAATTGCAAGTGTTTGCCGTGCTCTTCTTCGGAGGGAGAATATATAAGTATGTCGTCAATGAATATGACCACAAACTTATCCAAATATTCCATGAATACCGAGTTCATGAGTTGCATAAAAGTTGAAGGAGCATTGGTGAGTCCGAAGGACATAACCGTGTACTCGTACGAACCGTATCGAGTAGTAAAGGCTGTCTTGGGAATGTCTTCAGATCTGATTCTTATTTGATGATAGCCCAATCTGAGATCGATCTTGGAGAATACCGTTGCTCCGGTCAATTGGTCAAAAAGATCATCTATCCGAGGAAGGGGGTACTTGTTCTTGATGGTAACCTCATTCAACGGACGATAATCCACTACCATACGAAGAGAGCCATCTTTCTTCTTAACGAACATGGCCGGACAGCCCCAAGGAGATGAGCTCGGTCGGACAAAGCCCTTATCTTCTAACTCCTTCAATTGCTTCTTCATTTCAGCTAACTCGTTGGGAGGGATCCGATATGGTCTTTTTGATATCGGAGCAGTCCCAGGTGGAAGTTCGATGACGAATTCCACACTGCGGTCGGGTGGCATGCCCGGCAATTCCTCGGGGAAGACATCCGGAAAATCGCAAACCACTGGAACTTCTTCAATTGGGGAGGCTTGGGCATCTATGAGAGCATATAGCTGAGGTTGATGAAGCTGCGGAGCAACTTCGAGATTTCTGCCGTCAGGACTTGTAAGAGATATAGTCCTGCGGGTGCAATCAATCTTTGCGTTGTGTTTGGATAGCCAATTCATACCAAGAATAACATCAATCCTCGCTGGACCGAGGACGATAAGAGAAGTCAAGAATTCTACCCCATGTATATCAATTTTAACATCTTCACAAGCGTGCTCGGCTCTCATCTCCGAGCCGGTTGAGCGGATTATCAGGGGAATATGCATACTTTTGGATGGAATGCCATGAAGTTCAGCAAACTCACTAGATATAAAAGAATGAGATGCTCCGGAATCAAAAAGTATGCTAGCAGGGCTTGAGTTGACAAGGAATGTACCGATCACAACTTCCGGAGCTTCCTGTGCTTCCTCGGTGGTGACATGATTGACCCGGCCACGGCCAGCGCCAGGAGGCTTATTCACGGGTTGCTTCTGGACTGGAGGAGCATTCCTTGGAGGTCCTCGAGGTGGAGTCGGAGCATTGGAACCACTGACTCTTGGATGAGGGCACTTGTTGGAGTAATGGCCTTTGTTACCACAATTATAGCAGGTGACATCCGCATAGAATGGGATGGTATTTGGCTGACCACCGGGGTTCCTCGGCGGTGGTCTTGGAGTAGGAGGGCGTGGAGGATACGCCGCTGCTCTTGGTGGAGGAGGCACTTGAAAACGAGGCACCGAAGGCGGAAAGAAGCGGGGTCTCTGGGAACTGCCACTTGTTGATTTTGCTGTTTCTCTCTCACGTTTACGAGCGAGTTCAAGGGGTTTCAGCTTGCCTTCCTTAATGAGAGCCTTGTTCACCAAGTATTCGAAGTCTGGACAGTCCAGCATGGACAGCTCATTCTGCATCGTGTCTGACATGCCCCTCATGAATTTTCTCCGACGAGCTTCATCGGTGGATACCTCGCTAGCTGCATATCTTGCTAGACGATTGAAGGTATGGAGGTACTCGGTGACAGAGCTACTGCCTTGTTTCAGTGCCAAGAATTCTTCTCTCTTGTTGTCCAGAAGACCGTCGGGAATGTGGGCACGACGAAACGCCTTGGTGAACTCTTCCCAAGTCAGATCCTTGGCAGTAGGTTGGGTGATGAGGAGATTATCCCACCAAGCACTTGCTGCTCCTTCCAACAGATAGGATGCAAACAGAACTTTGTCACGGTCAGAGCACTGAGCGAGGGTAAACTTCTTCTCCAAACTACGAATCCAGTCATCCGCTTCAAGTGGATCCACTGCTTCCGAGAAGGTTGGAGGGGAGGTGCGTTGGAATTCAGAGAATCCCCCTTTGGATTGGCCTTCGGCAGGAGACTTTTCCATGTGCTGGACAAGCCTCTCGAGGATGCGATTCTGATCCTGACGATTGTGCTCCATCTGGAGGAGCACCTCAGCCAACGACGGAGTGGGAGGGGGCGGAGGAGCACCATGGGCGGCTCCATGTTCACCACCTGATCCGTCTCCAGACATCCTGCAAGACATGGACAAGATTGCAGCAGGATGAGATACACTGACTCGTGCAAAAGATTTTAAACATGTAGGACAACAAGAATACATGTTTATCTTCATCCCAATTCAGTAATGCATTCATCAAGAAGACAAAATTGAAAAGGTGACACGAGAGTTAACGACTAACACATTTCATACATATAGCATACGGAAGGTTTACAGATGGCTGCAATTTACATCGCCGTAGCGGAATTTTACAACACATCAGGTACCCAAAACATCGCAGCCATTGATACATATGAGAGTACTTAGTCCATTAACCAAATTACATGGGTAGAGCTCTAGTCCTTGACACAAAGACCTCAACTAGCTCCTATAACAAAAGAAAAACAGCACACATACGTGCTGAATTTACTGGGATTCAACGCCTGAATCCGGAAATTGGGCCAAGTACCAGCCCGCTTCTGGAGGGATAGGTACTGGAGTTCTGAAGTTGGATGGCACTTCGCCTGGAAGGGGGCCAAGGTTGCGCCGAGAAGGCCTCGGGACATCCAGGGCGATACGATGGCGGGAAGCATACCGAGGTCCCGTAACTCTAGAGAACATAAGAGAGGGAGGACGATTTGGACCATTAGGTCGCTCGAAATCCCCCCGTGCCATCATGAAATCCGAAGGAAGGTTGCGAGCTCCGATGTGTTGGTCGATTATGGAGAGAGCTTCGCACAGACGATGATGGTAGATATCTCGCTCATACACCGCAGAGCGATATAACATATGGGTGAGGATCAGCATTGGCGCTGTCTCCACCAGGGTAGGATCCTCCTCGAAGAGGTACTCCTGCCACTCGTTGGCAGCGTAGGGATCATACTGCCCAACGTAGAAGCGAAATGGAGAGGCATTGAGGACCGCATGCCTCTCACGAAGACCACAAATGGCATTATATGCCGCTGCTTGGACTGCCCCATCATAGCAGCCATCTTGACCCTCGAACCGAAATGGACGAGGCGTAGGAGGAAGACCGGGGGTGAGGCCGGATGAAGACGGAAGCACTGTAGTCTGTGAGCCCATAGTCACGAGTGTGCCGGTAGACGGTGTACTCCGGCATATACGGATACCCGAGGTAGGAGAGCATCCGCCCGAGAAGAGGGGGAGCACCACCCACGCGAAAGCCATGGGAGGTACCCGCCAAGGTCACATAGGAATCCGCCATCCTGAAGAAAGGAAGGAGAAACTTAGATCAACTTCAATCCATAAAACAAGTGCAATAGATAAGGAAATCCAGATCTAGGATGGATGGGGAAAAGAAGAAAAGGGGAAATCTACTTATGCTTTTCACAATTAGATTTTAGTTTTCGCAAATAATTTTCTTGGAGACTCCAAGTCCTACAACTAACGACCACCTGCAAGGGTTATCCTACGGTCAATTTCGGCTCTGATACCAAGCTGTCACGGACCCGGGAATTTCATATGATTAGGGGAACGACTAGTCGCCAAAGACCGAGAAGCCACCCAACATACCATACGCAAATACGTCGTATGTATCCATCACCGTTGGGCAACTCGACACCGAACCCACATACCATACGCACTACGTCGTATGTATCCATCACCGTGGGTTAAGCCGGCCAGAGATGACTAAACTTCCCAGAACCACATACAATTCCCAAACCCGGTAAAGAGCTGACGCTCCTCTTGAGTCACTAGGCGAAGTAGTTTCGGAGGAGCCCGACCATCGTACCCTCACCCTAACCTAGTCCGAGGACTAGTGGGGTCGCTCGAGAGCCCAGTACGATAGCCCACACCCTGCCTGGCCGGCACTGCATCTCAGCCAGCGGGTCACTCAACCGAACACTCCCCAGAGTGAACACTAAGAGAGGACATCACTTCTTTACGATCGATTCCATATACTTCAAACATACACGCACTGTATATGGAATGATCACAGATAACAACTTCATATCCCAGTGCAAACTCTATTGAGAAGGGATTACAAGATACTTAAATGTTTACTTACCCGAGAGGGGTTCTAAAACACATCACTTCCAACTCGAAGGCTGGGTACAGTACTTCGAAGTTTTAAAAACAGCAAGTAACTCAAAAGATAAACCCTGAGATGGCAGCCATGCCACCTCCAAAAACATCATCATAACCCACATTCTTATGACCGAGAAGGATAACACTAAGCTAAGCATCCGAAACATCGTTCCCCTCGTCGTAGTACTCACCGATACTGGGATCTCCTGCAACAAGTTCGGAATTGAATTCCGTAAGTACTTTCGTACTTGCAAGCCACATTTATATACTCATCCCCATCCAATTTCAGCAAGCTATTGATAAGGATAAAGTACTCATATTGCATATAATCATCAATGTAAAACATGGCATGTTCATACTTGATACTACCCATATCAATATGCTAACAACATGACCACTTTTACCTGCACGTATTACATGGACACATCCATTTCAGATCTGAAATAGCATGGGAAACAACCATACGATTCCACAATATCATCACAAGACAACCAAGCTTGATGATTTAAAGATAGTCCACAAAGACTATATCAAATGTTCTGAGCAAACCACAAAGTTTGACCAAAGGGAGCACTTCCGAGAGACCGTTAGTCCGAGGTTGGCCGACCCCTACTATCCGGTCGACTCGCAAAGCCTCCCGTCGTGGGTGAAAGGTTAAGCCCTACGACACCGGCATCGAAGGAAAAGCTATGGTGCTCGAGATCACCCCCTTCCTCGATCCATCAGTAGGTGACAGAACCCCGGCTCTCACATCTCACCATTAAGGTTCCATAATTTAATTAGTCCAATTAAAAGATCCACGCTGATCTTAGAATCAAACCCTAATCATGCTAGTGATATCGCCATCACAACACAGTTCAAGAAGTTACATACAACATAGTATTTCATCTCAACCAATAGCAAGACATGATATGCATTAAGGGAATCTTAATGAGCATTTGTGAACTTGCCTTGCTGATATTGTTCTGGATCACAGTAATATTCACCCTCCGGATACTCCTCTCCGCTTGGTTCTACTCAAAACCAATCCCCGGAATACCGAAACAAAGCAATAAAAGAACTTCGATCAAAACCAGAAGGTATAAGAATTCAAGAATGCATGATATGCAGCTTAATGTGTAGAGGATGACAATATGAAACTAATGCAATTGGTTTCATGTCATTCGGAGGTATAGAATTAAAGTTAGGGTTTTCCGAGGGTGTGCCTATATTAGGGTTAGGGTTTTATCGGATCATGCATCAATTAATTAACATGAGATAATGCATAAGAGATGCTAAATATTTAGAGCATAGGATGTTAGTTAAATCATCATGTGCTATAATGTTTGCCATTTCAAAATTTGGAAGGAAATCATAGAATTAAACTTGGAGATTAAGTGTTAAAGGGCATTTGGACATTTCCAGGTAGGTACAGCAATGTAACATAAATAATTTTTACACTATCATATTCTACTCATTTTAATGAAACTAGCAAAACAAAAATCACTCAATTTGGAGGTAGCATTCAAAAGTTATGAATTTTAGAAGTTTTACTAGTTTTTAGCACTTCCTGAAAATCCCAGAATTCGAAAATGGGTAAAACTTTCTCACTTATCTCAGACCTAACCACAACCAATGACACACAGGGCCCAGGGATCCGGCCCACGCCTTCCCCCTTCTTCTTTCCCTTATTTCTTCTTAGAGTATTACAGCTGGGCCCCGCCTGTCAGCTTATCCCCTCCCTTCTTTTCTTTTTAGCCCAAAGGGTACAGCGCGGCAGGGGCTCCGGCAAGGCCGCTCGGTGGCAAGCACCGACGAGCACCCGCGCGAGCTCTCTGGTAGGGAAAGAAGGGGGATGCGGGCGGCATTAGCTTGAGAAGCTCACCGCGGTTCCGATTTGCTGCTCAGCTGCGGCGAAGAGGGGCGGAGGAGGTGGGTCGGCGGCAATGGCGGACGGCGGTGCTCGAGCGTCGGTGATGAGGCGGGCTGTGACATGCGAGGAGAAAAGGGTGAGTCAAGGGAATAGAGGAGAGCATCAGGGAGCCGGAACTGCCATCCATTTGGGTCGGGGAGCTACCGGTCGCGGCAATCAACGAAGCACAGCGGATGACCGGCGGCGGGGAGGAAGCTCCAATGGGAAGGCCTGGCGGTACAAAAATCAAATTAATACGGTAGGGAGGTGCTCGGTACCTTGGTGGATCGATTTGATGAGAAAAGGGAAGAAGCGGGGGTACCAGAGGTAGGAAAATGGTTGAACGTCACGGCTTGCTCGCCGGGCTCGGGGAAGACGACGGCGCAAGGATCGTCCCGAGGAGACCCTGTGCGGATGGAGGAAGAAAACGAGCTAGTTAGGGTCAGAGTGACCTCGCGCGTGCGTTAGGGGAAAAGGAGAAGGTCTTCGCCGGACTCGACGATGGGGGCGGTGCCGACGTGGATGCTCCCGGCAGACCGAACGCCGGGTCTTTCTCCGGTGGTGTGGCTGGGTCGCGAGCTCGACCGAGGCGTGGTAGGGGTGGCGGAGCTTGCGAGGTTAGATGGCGAGGGGAGCAAGGGCGGTTGCGTGTGCGAGGGGGGAAGAAATACCGAGGAGATCGCCGGGGTGAAGAGGGAGCTCACGCCGGTAGTGCGCGCGTCAGGAGGAAGAAGACGCGTGGCGAGGGGGATTCTGCGCACGGGGCCCGTTCGTCAGCGACATGAAGGAGGAGGGCGCAGGCGCTGTACTGGGTGATGGCGGGGAACGGGAAGAGAAAAGGGCTTGGCCCAGCGCGGGAGATAAAACGGGCCGAAAACTTGGCCTGCTCCGGATGGGGGGGGGGCGAATTCCCCTTTTTAATTTCTTGTTTTCCAGCCATGGTTTGGATGATTGAATTCAAATTTGAATTCTGGCAGGGATTCAATTACTGGGTTTCAAAAGTTAGAGAAAATCTCAAAGATAAGTAGGAAGGGATACTAATTCTAACACTCCCCTATACTCACATTATTGCTTATAAAAAGAATAAGCTTCAATTTGCATAACTGCAAGGTTATGCATGCTGCACCACTTGGGCACTCTTATAGATGAACTAAAGAGGAATGGGCCACTCATTGATGTGAAGGTTCACATATGTTTCAAAATACTCTAGAACTATAAGCATTCAAAAATGTTGTTAAAGTAAACAATTCTTTAGAACTAATTAGAAGTTCAGGAAGATATTTAATATCCACATATAAACTTTGGTAAAATTTGTATGGGTATACATATCCCAATTAGACAGAACTTTGTGCTATTCTTATTTGGCTTCTATCATATATTCATCTACTTGAAATATCAAAATAGCTCCAAAAAGGGGTTAAAACATATGAATGCTCCTATATGATGCAATGATATGATGGCAAAATAACTTTATTACGGAATAGGCAGCTGAGGTTTCACTTACGGGCTTGTATACAAAAAGGGGTCATCACACCATTCCTCCTCCCGGGCACCAGGATGATTATTTCAACACGCGTGATAGTGATGATGAGACTTACGATCCAGCCGATCCCGACGATGATGATTATTTCTAACGTACTTATTGGTTTATTCTTTCTCATAGCATATTTTTTTTCATTATGCTTCATTTATTTATATGAATTGTAGCATCCAAACTAATTGGTTTACTCTTTCTCATCACAGGTGATTGCATCATGGTGGGCGGTTTACGGAGATCGTTAGCTTCCCTATACAAAGGGGGGAAGAAGGATGCGGGTGAAGCCTCCGGAAGCAGACCCCGGGGAAGACCTCCAAGAGGAGGAAGGTCGAGAGGTAGAGGAGGTGTTCGGTCTTTCTCGCCTGTACCTGCGGCTGAGTCCGGGTCTCAGGAGGAGGAGGAGGAGAGGCAGGAGACGGAGGCGGAGGAGGAGAGGCAGGAGTTTGGGGATGAGGAGGAGGAGGTACAGGTAGGGGAGGAAGAGGGAGGTACCTCCAGCTCTACTTCTTCCCGTGTGTGGCTCCGTGGTCCTTCCGCCCTCCCGAAGCGACCGGTGCCTTTCGATAGACGGCCGATCATTCGACCAGACAGAGAGAAGTAAATTATGCTCTCTACTCTCATATTTCTTTTTCTTTTGTGTCTTCAATATGTCAAGACGTAATAATAATTTGGCTTTACACTTGTGCAGGAACTGGAAGAAAGTTGGAGAGGGTGACCACTCACGCCATGTAAACGGCGTCCTTGGACTTCTGCTCAAGGAGAAGTTCCCTGGCATGGTCACTTTGGGCGAAGTAACCGAGCCGGCATACACTTGGGCCCACTATGGAGCCGCGCCGGATGCCCGTGACAGGGAGGGAAGGGAGTTTCCCAATAGAGCCGAGCGTGTGAAGGCCGAGCTCTGGGTAAGTTCCTTTCGCACTACATTAGTCAATACTAATTGCATGGAAACTATTGAAGTAATGACTGGATCCGTCGAGTCTATATGCAGGATTTCTTTAGATGCGAGGAGGGCTTCGAGGATAGGGTAGCTGCTGTCGTCGACAAAGCTGCCAAGAAGCTTGTGAAGGATATGCACTATGAGGCGCGCGTCCAGGCCGTCATCAAATATCACGCGGAGCACCTTGGAGAGAAGGTGACAAAAAAAGACGCCAGGACCAAATATCTGACCCGCGAACAATACCTGCAGGTAAAGTACATTAATGCTTGTTATTCCTTAGATTACTAACACTTAATTACTAATACTTGATTATTTAGGTGCCTCCGAGGTGGTGCGCCCAACACCTTGAGTGTTGGGGGGAGATCGTGGAGAGGTGGTGCGCTCCCGAGTGGGCAGCGAGTCACGAAGCTGCCCGGGAAAGGCGATTGCTGATGCAAGGCGCACCACACCATCAAGGCAATCTCACCCTGAGTGGCTACGCGGCTAGATGGGTATGCGGGCGCCCCTTTTATGAATCCCAGTTCTTCTTAATTTCTATGCCTTCGCCCCCCTTTATGAATCTTCATGCATTTGTCTTGCAGTCAGCAAAAAATGATGGTCAGCCTTGCTCCCAGTTCAAGGCATATGCTCTGGCCCATAAGTCGAAGGCGGAGCACGGGGTTGCTTATGATGACCCAAATGACTCGGCCTCGGCGTACACCAATGAGAACGTTAAGGCTCGCCTGGATGGGTACACGTCGATGGCAAAGGAGATACACGGGCAGGACTTTGATCCGAGCGAGCATGACATTGACGGGGAAGTGGTGATGAGGGCGGGAGGAGGCAAGAAACATGGCCGCTTTTGGATTGGCGACGGCACACTCGATACAGCCTCCACTCCCTCTCTCTCTCAGCTCAGAGCCCGGAGCACGAGCTCAAGTCCGGCCATACGCCCTCGCCCAGAGCCTACACGGCTTGCGATGACCCAGCTCCAGGTTAGTTCTATTTCATTCATCCTCCACGGTCTTTACATGATTTGCACTGGAACGATAATGAGATTGCGATGACATACTGCTGTAGGCCCAGCTGGATGAAGAAAGGAGACTCCGACAGGATCTGGAGAGAAGACAAGAGGCCGAGAGGCTAGCGCTTGAGGAGAGGATGGCGGTAGAACGAGCGCAGTGGTATGATCTCATGAAGGGTGTTTACGCTGCAATTGGGCAAACTCCGCCACCGATGCCAACCCCTCCTCCTTTGCATGCTCCACACACCCCACACACTCCTGTGAGTTCGTTTATAACTTTCTAATCATTATTATTGCTCTTTCTATAGCCATAATGTTCTGTAACTATCTCCTACTTTGTGCAGCATCTGTCGGCGGGATCGAATGATCCTGGAGCTGGATCGAATGATCCTGGAGCTGGATCTTCGCGAGCAAGCCCAAGCAACCCTCTTAGTACTCCGTCGTCAAAGAATTTGCCCCAGTGAACATTTCCTCCTTTGCAGTGATGTTTGTGATGTCTGAACTGTGGATTTGAACTTTGCAGCAATGTTTGTCATACTATTTCATATGTGATGTGTGTCGTGAATGTGATACGTGATATGTATACAATATGTGTGATATGTGATCTGCTCAGTGTGACATGTTGTGATCTGCTGTGAGTTATGAATTGTTTTGAATTGCAGGGATATTCAGAAATAAAATAATAAAAAATAGTATCTGTACAGTTTGCCGAGTGTCACACTCGGCAAAGACAAATATGCCGACGGCAACACTCGGCAAACAATACACTTGTCGTAATTCTGTGCAGTCTGGAAGCCATAATGCATCCGGTTTGCCGAGTGTAAAAGGTATGGCACTCGGCAAACAGCCCCATTTTACCGAGTGTCAAAGTCCGCCGCTCGGCCAACTCTCAAGGTTTGCCGAGTGTCCCCGCTGAGGCACTCGGCAAAGACAAGCCACGTGGCCGCACCTGCGCTCTCCTTTTTTCTCTGTTTGCCGAGTGTCTCCACGCAGCTCTCGGTAAATTATATACGTTTTGCCGAGTGTCGACACTCGGCAAACCGGATAACGGGCAGTTACGGCCGTTTGGTTGCTTTTTTTTGCCGGGTGCTCGGTGTGACCGTCGGCGAAGTGTTTGCCGAGTGCCCCGATGAAAAACACTCGGCAAATAGGCCTTTGCCGGAAGCTTGTATGCCGTGAACCCTTTGCCGAGTGTTACACTCGGCAAACCTTTTGCCGTGTGCTTTTGGGCTGTCGCCGTGTGTCTTTTGCACACGGCAAATTTGCGCAATCCGGTAGTGGTTATATAAGTTTCCAGAATCTAACAAAGAGCTAGGGAGGGCTTATGATGTATCCATATAAAATTTGAAGACCACAAGAAATCACAATTTGATAGCAAACAGAAATTGCTTCAACATTGAATCTATAAACTTCAACAGCTTTAATCAGAAAACATTTCGAAGTTACAAATCCAACATGAAAAAAATCTGACACGCGCCGCCCTTTTCACACTATCAATCATCTTAGTGGATTCAAATGCCCTTTTCCTGTTCAAGGGTTGATGCTATTCCTTTTGCAACACTCGACTGTCATATAAAACCGCCGGCTTCTTCCCTTCTTCCCTTTTGCAGGTGCACGAATGCTCCTCCTTCGTCAAAACCTCAAGCTCAACCAATCTCAAGAACTCCTCGATATCTGCCGATAGATTCTCCAACCTCTACTGTGCTATTCAACTTCTGCACATCCTCATTGCATGAGAGCAGCATCTTGGCAACATTGTGGAAGTAACTTACCATACTTGACATAACAATCTTTGTCTAAGCCAGAGCACCAAATGTGCACGTCTGATGGTTGATGTTCTTGCTGGCTTCGTCCAAGGCTTGCCATCAAAAGATGAAAAGAACCTTGTCGCCGTCTGTGGCAGCTTCATTCAGCTTCTCCTGCCACTTAAGCAGATAGTTGCCGGCGATTCTGTGTTTCACTACTTGGTCATCTTAGACCGCTCATAACAGAAGAATCACTAAAATTCATCTGTAATTAGTTTTATCATAGGCAGGTTTTATCAAAATAGACATTACAGACGGATTTTTAAAATACCTGTTTGTGATATAAAAATTATCAAATGCAGTTTTTGTTATAAATCCATCTGTGATGTGAAGCACAGTCATCACAGCCGGACTTATTTCCCACCTCTCTGAAATTTTTTGGCCCAACTAAGCCATCCAACGGCCCAAATACTACTTTATTCGGCCCAGTTGTACCACCCTGACTGTTGACGTACAAACGCCGGCGTCGGTGGTCCGGATGGATCCCCTTTGGGATTCGGCCGGGGAGGCGCAGGAACAGAAGCTACGACGATCTTGGGTGGCAGGGATGCTAGAACGGAGACCGTGATTTACCTAGGTTCGGACCACCTTCTTGGTGTAAAACCCTACGTCCTGCTTTTTGTGTATATATGAGTATTTGGATGATTACAATGAACTAGCAGCACATGTGCTCCTGTTCTTCTTCTTCTAGGGTTCGGATGTCTAGAGTTGTGTTGTCTAATGGAGGAGCCTCTCCTTTCTCATGGCCTCGGTTCTCCCCTTATATATCCGGGGATCACCACAATGACCGAAAGGTAAATACATTACAATAATGCTTATTGCCGACGAATAGGGTGTGGGCAAGCCACACCGGTGGTTGAGGGTTGCTGTAGCGGAATAGTGCCTGTCACGCCGCGGTTGGAATTTGAGTCGTCATGACGTGGTGGTTTCAGAGGACGAAGACTTCCTGGGACGCCTTCTGACATGAACCATGCCGCAATTACCCGGGTCCCACAGGCCAGGGACCGGAGTCATGTTTCTGGGCGCGTGGCGGCGCGCCTCAAAGTCAAAAAGGCGTCTGAGCGCCCCATCCCCTGCCAAGAATGACAGCTGACGCAGCTTACCTCTTGGGAGGATGGGAACTTGTCAGGATTCGCCATTATGTCCACTACAGCAGACTTGGAGTAGACAGGCCCGTCAGAGGGGCATTAAGTGCGCCTGTCGGGCCACGTCGACTGAGAAAGGGCCCACATGGGGTGCTCGGGGCTTCCGGGATCGGGGGCCCTCGAGCACGCCCCCTAGGCCGCTCCACCGGGCGAGGCACTCGGCGCCCCGAGTGGGGGCCAAGCCGTCTCGGGTGCTCGGGGTGATCCCCCGAGCACTTCTTCTTAGTTCGTCCCGAGCGGGAGCCAAGTCGCCTTGGGTGCTCGGGAAGCGCCCTTAAGGGACGACTCAGGGCACCCCCTTGATTAGCCGAGTGGGTCCGGTGCTCGGGGGCTCTTCTTGACTCGACCCGAGCGGGGGCCAAATCGCCTTGGGGTGCTCGAGAAGCACCCTTAGGGGACGACTTGGGGCCACCCTTGATAGGCCGAGAGGGATTAGTGCTCACCAACATCTCGTCTCCGCCACCCCCGATCCGGTGAGATTCGCCACCGCCTCCCGGTCCCTCAAGATCCGCCGACACTAGGAGATGAGAGATCTGGCCTTGCTCTTCACTGACAACGACCCCTCTAACAATGCCGCGCCATGGCAGTCTCTCTCAGGCGGCTAGCTCGCCTAGGTCGAGCGCGGCACCGTAGCGCTCGAGGAAGAGCGGGACGTCCCGAGAGAGGAGCACGAGGAGGGCAGCCCTTCGGAGTTGCGAGGGCAGTGCAACACGGAGGAATACGTTGGAGAGTTGGCCGGTGATGCGGTCCATCGCCACCGACATCGCCTTGGCCTAATCCACTGCCACCGAGCTCGCTGTGACCAAATCCGGTCGCCACCGACGTCGCCGTGGCCGGATCCACCGCCTCTGACGTTGCCGCGACAAGAGCGACTAGCCGGCCGGTGGCGGCGCAATACATTTTTATTTGTATTTGAGAAACTTATCACAGGCCCATATACATAGACGGTTCAGAAAACCGCCTGTGATGCAATTTCTAAACCCCTGTAATACACAAGAAACTGTAGTAGTGCTTCTTGGATGCCTCAACCGCCCCGTGCATGTTTATGCACAGCATCTCCAGCTTGTGTAGCTTCTCGTCGATAGCCGTCTGCTTGTTGATCATTCCTAATACTTTGGATATACCCCTACTCGTGATCTCGCTGACCACTGAAGAACCAGCGTGTCCTACCATTGCTCAAGCAACTTTTATGGATAGTCAATCAGAGCAACCCAGAGGATGATGAGGAATCTTTATACTGGACATACATTAGTACTTAAGAGTGCATCTGTTAATCCTCTTTGGGAGGCTTAATTTGAGGTAACTCAGTTGTAGCGGAAACAGGAAAATCAAAATGGATGGAGAGAAAGAGACGATTGTGGATTAGTTTGTGTCATCCACTCACTTTAGAGGCTTTCACTGAAAATAAAAAATGATTGGGAATAAGGCCTTGCTCTGCATTGGTTGCATCGGCTAAGGGCTTGATAAGAGCACACAAGTTTTTAAATACAGAATGCACTTCATTCTTATGTTTTAAGAGGTAAAGCCAAGTATATCGGCTAAAGCAGTCAATAAAGGTTACAAACCATTTATGTCCAGAAATAGAGCAGGCCTCACAGGGCCCCCGTACATTAGAGTGAATTACTTCAAATGGTTTCTTACTTTTTAAGCCATTGCTAGCATATGAGCCCCTATTATGTTTAGCTAATTCACATGCATCTCACACCAGAGACTCTCTAGTACACGACTTAAATAGAGCAGGATAAATACGAGACGGAACAGCAAAAGAGATGTGTCCAAGCCTGCGGTGATGTAGCAGTAATTCTTGAGTGGGAGACAAACAGGATGCAAAAGCAACTTCATCACTTCCTTCATCAAGATAGTAGAGCCCCTCATGCACAGTCCCAGTCCCCAAAAGTCTCCCTGTGCTTAGCTCCTGAAAAGCACAACGAGTAGGATCAAATCAACCTCTACAGTTAAGAGATTTTGTAATGGAGCTGACTGACAAGAGGTTGACTGGAAACTTGGGAACATGTAGTACTGGAGACAAGGACAACGATTTGATGCACCTAACGGATCCACGTCCTGCAATAGGTGTCATGGATCCATCAGTTACACGCACCTTGTCCTTACCAGAGCATGGTGTATAAGAATTAAATAAGTTTGAGGCTCCTGTCATATGATTACTGGCTCCCGTGTCAATAATCCAGGGATTTACGGAATTTGTAGAAGCATGGGCCTGAGGATATTTCATACCTTGGTTGGAGGTGGCAACAAGACTAGAATCAACTTTAGAGATACCCTGGGAAGAAGAAGAGCCTTCTGAGAGTCTGAGTCTGGAACAGAACTCCTCGAGAGCTCGAACATCTACCACAGGCTGCTCCTGTATGGATGCAGTATGGCTAGCCTGTTTTTTGTTTACCCCCTAAGCTCCCCCGGCCGTGATATCCCTTTTTCCCACCATGGTGGATAGCCATGTAATTCAAAGCACATGTCTTTTGTGTGTCCATTCTTCTTGCAATGGTCACAGAACAACTTACTTTTGTCTAGCTTGCCGAAGGACCTTGGAACACGTCGCGTCTGCATGGACAATGCCGCCCTATCATCCATATATTTTTGGCTATCCTCCTTGTGTCGGGCCAAGCGTGTCTCCTCTTCTATCACACTAGATATAATGTCATCGAGGCTTGGCCACTCTAGTTGTGAGAATATAAGCTACCTCCGAAGATTGAGTTCCTGATTTAGTCCATCAAGAAACAATTTGGCCACAAGAGACTCAAACCATTTGTGATGGACAGCCAAATCTTTCTTATCAGTAGATTCGAAAGGATGATAGTAGTGAATATCTCTGTACAGCCTTTTGACTTCACCAGCATATTCTGTAACTGATTTGGATCCCTGTTTCAGATGGGTGAGCTCATTCGGGTAGCTTGCATCTTATTCGATTTACCAGAGAATTGTCTCTCTAAAGTTGCCCATATTTCATACACAGTTGACATAATCTCAACTTGTTATCGGACAACAAGTTCCATACTTCCCAACATCCACACTAGCACCTTGTCATTTATTTGTTTTGCACTACTATTACCACTCCTCTGCTTTTCATTATTACCACTAATTAAGTCCTCATATCCATGTGAGCTCAGAATCAGTTGAGCATGACGTGCCCAACTAACATAATTCCCTGGACCTGACAATCTCACTGGATTGGGTTCAAGGGAATACTTGACTATCTCAGGGACTGCCCTAAGCTGCTGCTGTTGTTGCTCAAATATCTTGCTAAAAATTTCATACATTTTATCCATGCTAGTATCACCTTGGTTACCTGCTCTTGCCATCTGCTGCGAGACGCAGTTTGTATCAGCAACGAGAGAAGCTATTTGTTCTGCTGATCACAAAGGAAGGCTGGTTTAATATCTGCTTTGCTTCAGGCTGATGACAGTGAGAGGTAGAGAGAGCTGTGCTGCAGATACTTCAATGCCGAACAAAGAGCATCCACACGGGCCCCTTTTTCTTGTCCCACTGCTTTATTGCTTTTCCCTGTCCTCTCTTCACCCAATCGGAGCACGGGGAGAATTCAATGAAAGGAGAGCTGCCCCTTGGGTGCGGGTGTACTGGTGAAGCTGATAAAGCACCAAACGCCTGAGGATGTGGCTCTGGGTGCACACAGCCCTGGTCCACTCGGTGAGGCGACGGAGGTAGCGGTGACCCTGGTGAAGAAGGTTGCGGCGGCGCACAAGAAGACGGCCACCCCAGTGAGGAAATCAACACCCAGCAAGACCAAGTGGGTGCGCGCCGCCGATGCCGAACTGCTTCTCGCGCCATCGATTCCAAGCAGCGCCCGGGTGAATCGTGCGAGGCCGAACCAATCGTCAAGGCCGGCGGGTCCTGAGCACGTATGGGTGCGGGCAGAGGCTTCTTGAGGCTGCACCTCAGCAATCAGAGGCTCCTTGAGGCGGCCGCACCTCAGCAACGGGTTGACGGCAACGAGGGCTATAGCGACATAGCGCTGCTCCGGTGGCTCAGGTACTCTCCAGCAACCAAAAAACTAGATTGAAGGCCACGGGTGAGATGCACGGGGATCAGCATGCTCTGATACCATGTTGAAACTCATTCAATTTCTTCTAATTCAATTGTACAGGAACTAGGGATTTTGAGAGATGAAAAGGGGATTTTTTTTTCTAGTCTATTTTTTCTATCCTCCCGATCCTTCATCATCTCTCTATATTTCTCACACTTCTTACATTTTTGACCCCATAGTTTTGTCTATTTACAACACACTCCAACAATATGAACATATGTTTAGATTTGTCTCTAAAAGATACTTTTATAATGTTGTAATTTTATTGAGTATAATAAGAACTAGCGGTCAAAATTACATTTTAAAGATACTGGAGAAAACATATCTCTATGGCATGTGCATTGTCCTTGACCAACTACATTTTAAGCGTGAGTATTTTGTCCCATAAAGTAAATTCATAATATTGTATTGCAGTTTTCTTTTTTTGCAGATCTATAGCAGCAGAATTACTGATAAAATCATGTCTTGGACACCGTGTAAATATCTGAGGAAATCACTTACTTCCGGAGACAGTGACAATCAGAAAGCCAGTGATCGCTCCAAGTAGATAGTAAATGATTGACTGGAGTGTTTGCAAGAAGTTTCTAGGTTTCTACGTTTCCACATGATCACATCCAAAAGAGAATGTAGAAAATGTTGAGATTGTGTGGAATATATGTAAAAGTAGGTTACGAGTTGGATTAAAGAAGGCGTAGCATTGTAATAGAGTACTAAGAGGAATCCTACTAAGATACGATTAGAGTTCAATTCAAACTCATGTATCATATGTCTCCTATATAAGGAGGAGGGTACAACACAATGTAACCAAGACCAAATCAATGTGATCAAGGCAAGGGGAGGAGCACCTGTAGTCATGCCCCATGGATGTAGGCCTCACGGCTAAACCACATTAAAAACGTCGTGTCTCTCGTTGCCTATTCTACGATGTCCTTGGTATAGATTTACGCTTCCGCGTGTCGCCTTGTAGGAGATTGGCGTGCCTAGGCCGATTTTCGTAACAGAAAATATTGAAACTAACATCTAGTTGTATAGTTTGTCTCTCTCGGTCATTTGTGAGTTAAATGTGGCTTTTGGAGATGATAGTCGCTGTCATCTCGGGTGTTTTATATATGTTTTCGCTACTATTTTAAGTTTTATTGTTGATGTGACCGACCTTCAGGTCGTGTTATCTGTAAGATGATCAACTGCTCTGCATATGTGTTTATGTATCTTACAATCCTTTTCTATAGAGTTTTGACTTATGATATTCAAGTTGTATATGTGGCATCCCATACATCGTATGTGTATAATATTGAAGTGTATGAGACAGTTATAAAGAATTAGAATCGTTCTCTCGTTTTGTTGAATGTGATGGTTTATGGTTGAGCTACCCATTAGCTGTGTTGCGCTAACCAGCTAGGCAGGGTGTGGGTGATTGTACTGGGCTTTCAAGTGACCCACTAGCCATGTGGCGGGGTTAGAGTGATGATACAATTGTCGGGCTCCTCCGAAATCATCTTGCTTAAAGTACTTGAGAAGAGCACTAAGTCTTTACATGATTTTTAAAATGCGTTCGACTTTCTTTTGATATATGTCTTTGCCTGACTTAACCAACGGTGACGCATATGCGTATGAGATATTGACGCAGTGTCGAAATATCTAAAGGTGATAGATTTATATGTTCCTATATGTATGGTATATTTGATGGTTATTCAGCTATTCAAACGATACATTACTTATAAGTTGGTTGCAATTCCCAGATCCTGACAGTTCAAGAAATAATAGATAAATTTTCTCGTGATAGTACTAAATTTAAAACTTTAGTGAATATTATTCAAATAGTACTGTTTAGAGTGGGATTTGTTCTTTTACTACTAGAGTTATAGGTCGAATTTAGATTTTAAATTTGTGACGTAATAGATACATGAAGTATTAATGTAGCTGATTTTTTAAAAAGAGTTATAATTTTAAAAGATAACTAGCACAGTGTCTCGCGCAATTGCGCGGGAAATATTTTTAATTATCTTTATATTTTTTACCTGTACGTGTGATATTACATCAGTACGGGAAATAAAAGTTCAAATCGCGAGCCGGCCTGTTAGACATTGTACTGAGCCGTCTATTTAGGTACAGTTATGATGATCTATCGGATGTGATTTGTTTAATTATCTTTATTGTTTTACTTGTACGCGTGATATTACATCAGTACTGATTGCGTGGGAAACGTTTTGGTTATCTTTATTTTTTTACCTGCATGTGTGATATTATATCAGTACTAATTGCACAGCAAATATTTTTAATTATCTTTAATTTTTATCCGTACGTGTGATATTAGATCAGTACGGAAATAAAAGTTCAAATCACGAGTCAACCTGTACTGAGCCGTCTATTTATATACATTTATGAGCCGGCCTGCTATTCGTTATATTCAGCCGTCTGTTTAGGTGCAGTTATGAAGATCTATCGGCTGTGATCTGTTTAGGTGCAGTTATGAAGATCTATCGGCTATGATCTGTCTAGGTACAGTTATGAAGATCTATCAGATATGGTCTCCTAATAATAAATGGTCCACTAAATTAACGATCAGATGTTTTGCTTTTTTGTGAGAATTTGTATTTTTTTTATTTTTTTATTGTATTCTGCTTTTAGTATATAATAGATATCGTATAATCATCTAAGAGCTGGTATCTCCGGATATGTTCTCGACGCTGAGGCTGTGAGAAGAGGACGACGTGGACTGGTGACGCGGAAGGTCATTCGTAGGTGCGGGGGGCAACACTCGCGCCGGCTCAGGCTATCAATGGTCTGCACTCTGCAGAAGAACAGTGATAGCAGGTGTCGTCTGTGGGTAGTTTGCTTTCACTCGTTTGTATCATTTGCCATTCTTCTCTATTCATTTACTGCAGTACTGTCGGTTTGTAGGATGTCGTGGATCTTAACTAGTATAATATCCAGGTACTGCAGCATATTCCTTGATTGGTGTACCGGTGTGTGGAAAATAAAGGACCAGCTAAGGAGTTGATGTGATACATTCTCGAAAAATAATTTTGCAATATGGTTTTTTATGTCGCTAGTTTTTTTTTAAAAAAAACCGGAGAGTACATTCTATGACATGTACAATCAAACTATGTTGACTTTGACCAACAGTACTTCAAACGTATTGTAGTTTTCTTTTTTTTTCTTTCCCAGATCTATAAGAATAAAATTCTGATAAAAAATCGTGTCTTGGACACCATGTAAATATCTAGAGAATCACCTATTTCCGGAGATTGGCAATTAGAAAACCAGTCATCGCTCCAAGTAGATAATACATGGTCGACTGAAGTGTTTGCAAGAAGTTTCTACGTTTCTTCGTTTCTACATCCAGTAGAGGATTGATCTATTACACCACACAAATCTTTAAGCTTCTTGGGTGGTTTATATAAAGAGCTAGCAAGATGCAAAGGAACAGGGGAAAGCACATAACGGTAAAAAATAGAGAAAAGAGCTCTCACAAAAAGGAGGAGGAGAAAGCAAGATGAGCAAGCAGGGCTTCTATGCTCGCTCTCTTCTATTGGTGACGGTGCTCGTAGTTTTGGTCGTTCTTGCTATGCCTACAGCTTCACTGGGACGCGGTATAGGTATTATGTTTTCCTCATTTTTCTTTGTTCCTAACCGGTATAAATAAATCATCTTCGATTGTATTTAACAAGTGTCACCAACTAATTAACATGACCATTTTCTACCAGAAAGCGAAGAATTCGAGTTCTTAGGTTTCGACAGTTTTTTTATTGACATTTAAATTAGGCAGCAAACAAGCTAATACAGCCAGAAACTTTGTTAATTTGAAATTTTTTATGTGCTTGTTTTCAGGAAGGCGAGCTTTAGGTGATCTTCCTCCTAAACCCACAGCCACGTCTTGGTCTGGGAATGGGTCTGGGTCTGGGTCTATCCACTTCTGTCCCCAGGTTCCTTGTCCATCACCACCACCACCAGCGGTCTCCCCGTGATTCATAATGGACAACTAGTAGCAGTACCTACTAATTAATTGGCTACCGATATAAATTTAAAGTTCAACTAAATATATATATCCAACAGATTCTCTCGCTTGCTGTGTGACTATCTAGTGCACATGTAGCAGCACCCGGAAGCAAATGTAATGTAGTGTGAAATGTCGTGTTATTCCTCAAGATATACATGTAATATTGTTGCGAATATTGGCGCGTGTAAAATATATGTGTAATTAATGAAGTGACGTCGTAGTGAGCCTTCCTAACTGAAACTAGATTATCTAGGAGGAAATGGACAACTTTTCATTGATAGAAGAGATAGACACTCAAATTCAGATTAAAGAAGACTTGAATTTGAATGGTGGAGGTGTACACCTACGCCTCCCACCAACTGAGCCAGGCTCCGTTTCTTGAGCCTTTTGAAGAGCAACTCTAACCGACTTTCTAAATCTCGCTCTTTATATTTTTATATAGGGAGTCTCTCTAAAAGATTTTTCTCTATTTTTCTACGCGCTCTAACCAATTTTCTAAATCTCGCTTCTTATATTCACTTTTCTATATTTTATGCTTCAGAAATGAAATCAATTTCACAAGCTGCTGAGTTGGACTCAAATGAACAAAGAAGTACCACATTACTCTGTTACCCTATGAGTGTATGTCTGATGAATATATCTCTACCTGATATGAACATTATCAGGTCTTTTTTATGCTATATTTTTCGCAAGGGTGAAAATGAGTTGATAGGTAGCACATACACACCAAGTATACTACAACCAATTTTGCTAATGCTAAACATTACTGATTTCTGATACACACAAATCTAACAAGTCAAACTGTCAGTACAGGGAAGATAACCAGCTCGGGAGGAACAGTAGCGGAATGTTTTGAACATTTCAGAGAGAATAAAATGGTCCAGGTTATTGCTTCACTTCATGCAACTACATAATCCCTACAAGGTTCCACATCACTCTTTAACAAAGGCCGAATCATTATTAGCTGCATCATCACTGGAAAACTGACTGCTCTAAGTACTTTGAGCATCGTTCGCAGCATAAATAGACTAGGATTACAGGGGTAACAAGCAAATTTTAAAGAAATCTGCTGCACTTTTGTGAGCAACATGAACATGATGTTCTGCATGTTTTCGGAGCAAGATAAAAACTATCCAGGGGAATAAATTCAACTAGATTGCAGCTACAGTTCCTGATTCTTGATACGTTAAACCAAATCACAAATCAGCACACAAGGGCAAGCACAAATCACAAATCAGTTCTTCGGCACTACCTCCTCCTCATTTTCCCTGTCTCCCTCTCCGTCCTCCTCCTCCTCCGCCGCTCTTCCCACCCCGCACCGCTGCTCGCCGCCGCCGGCACGACAGGCCCCACGCCCTCCTCAAATCTCCGAGCCCTCCTCCTTCCTCTCCCCGCTCGCGCCAGCAACGACCGCCTCCACCCGCAACCGCACCGGTAGAGCCTCTCCCCGCCGCCGTCGCCTTCCTCCCCCGCCGATCTCAGCCTCGTTTCGTCCCCGTCCGCCGGCTCCCCGAAGCCGGAGCCCAAGACCAGGTTGTCCAAGCTTGTCGCCACTTTGCTCCCGCCTCGTGGCCTCTCCTGTCCCCGCTGGCAGATCTGGATGCGGCGCGGAGAAGCGGGAGAACCGGATCTGCTCCTCCTGGCCGAGTTGCTCCTCGCTGCGGCCGGCCTCAGCCCGCACTCGTGGAGGTCGCCACTGCCAGGTACTCTCATCCCCTCCTCTCTCTCCTATCCGCGGGAGGCTGAGCTGGCGCGGTGGAGCGACTTGGGCGGCAGCGGCGGCGTGCAGGTACATGGGGTCGGAGGGAAGGAAGAGGGAGAGCGCCAAGAGGAAGCGAGACGAACCTGGCGGGAAGGAAGCCTCCGGGGAGCGGCATTTGGTGGATGGCGAGTGAGATCCCGCTCCTAGAAGTGGCGAGCAAGGAGGAGGCGATGGCGAGCGGGTCAGGTGGCGAATGCGATAGCGAGCCATGTAGTGAGCCCGCTGAAGATGCTCTAATTAAGCAGCAATTCGGTTTCCGAAGAAGAGAGCTACGATGTTGTTATCCGATTGCGCATGCAGCTGCATCTCCAGCTTGCGCTGCTTCTCATCGACGGCCGCCTGGCCTGCTTGTTGATCACTCCAGGTACCTTGGACATGGGCCCTGCTCGTGATCTCCCTGACGTACCACTGCAGAGCCAACTAGCTTGTCCTGCAAACTTGTACCAAGAATCAAGAGTGCATCTGTTTAGTCATCTGAGGGAGATTTAATTTAAGGTAACTTAATTGCGGCAGAAACAAGAAAATCGAAATGGATAGAGATAGAGAGGTGATTCAGCTGTGGCATAGGTTGTGTCATCCACTGGCCCTAGAGGGTTTTTATGAGACTGGTTGTTTATTGTACAGGTGACTGAAAACTTGCTAAATTTCAGTCACTTCTTTCTCACCTTTGAATCCCCATCATTCAAGATCAACGTGTATCTTAAAGCATATCTAATAAACTCAAAATTGACTGGAACTTATTATGATTTTAGGTGACTGTGCGCTAGCAAAACTGTTGTTTTAGAGGTTCGATCCCCCGAAAAAAAAACTGGATGCTACATCGCAGCACAGCGTTAACAGGCCCATGAATTGGTCGTCTGACTAATAATTGTGATTTGTAAAAGAAGGCTAGTCTGGTTGGATGGAGCGTGGCAAAAAATGCACCCGGCCTACACGAGCCAGCCCAATACAGGAACACAAAAGGCATTAACACAGTCCAACGAAATATTTCAGCCCACACTTACCCGAGCCGGTACAGCTCCAGCCGTCACACCGGCACGCGTGGCAACGCTCGCGATTCCTGACACCCGTCGTTGCATGATCGATGCGCACGTTCAAAAGGCACAGCGATATGTAGCACATACGGCGCCGATGATCTGCAGAAGAAAAGTCACAGGTGAATGAGCGGGAGATTTTTTCCAACCGGCCAGTTCTGAGCTCTGTACTTGGCGAAAAGAAACTATAACTACAGACCTAAACAATTCAGAGAAGAAGAAGAATGTAGACTGCAAAAGTCAGATGAAACACGCTTGGAGTTGGCATTGGTTTCGGAAACTTAAGGGAGGGAATAATAGATCGGTGGTCCTCCGGTCAAATCCGATGAAAAATTGGCTAGGCGGATGTTACATGTCAAAGTGAGGGGCATTTGAAAGCTTTCCCCTGGTTTGACTGCAGAGTGCCCGTTGCTGACAAAACCGGGCTGACATGAAGTTCAGCTGTCCTGACTCCTGCTCTGCTTAACGGACCGGCGTTTCTTGTGCTGGAATGGAAAGGAAGGTATCGAACATCGATTGACATCTGAGATTTAGTTTAGCCTCTCCTTGTGCACCTCGCTCAGAATGGTCAGCATTTGTTAGGCGAAAAAATTGGTCAACTTTTCATCCGTAAACTCGTCTTGGAACAAGGTTTGGTCAGCCACGTCTATCTTCGTTTTTAGCTGTGTGAACTGCGACATGGCTGAACTACGCGTACATATGTATCTCGTGCTGCATCGTATATCTGTCTGTACTCTGTACTTGTTCAGCATTGGTCTTGAAACTCTTGTACTAATATGACGTCAGCACAAGCTGGATGTTTCAGAAAAGAAGAAAAAAGTCAGAGAGGAGAAAAAAAGGGTCTAGTGGGGTTGCAGGAGTTCGACAGGTACCACAAAATTAGCTTTCCTACTCAGAAATCACCAAAGCGATCATTGTAATGAGTACTGGTAGGGCTGCGTCATTAATCAATTTGCTGTAGTTAGTCCACGTCTTTAATTTCAGTGGTTGACTAAAAACACCAACTAATTACTAGCTTCCCACTACATTATAAGTTCCTTTTCCTCATGATGCTTATTTTTTTCAAAGCATACGTATCCCTACAGGATTAGCACCGGTGATTAATTGTAGTTTTCGTAAGAGTAGACATCGTCATTGTCTCTTCACACCTTAATCTCACTATTTTCAATCTATGTGAAAAGCACGACGAGTGGTTAGGTAAATTCAAAAAACTACCGGTACTTCATCCTAATACTCGAGGAACTACCACTTCTATAACCCATATCACAGAAATGAAAGTGTGACATTTCTGTGAAATTTACTCAATCATTTAAATAACCGAATGTGAAATGGCATCGCGACAAGTTCCCTAAAATACATATACATGTCTTGACATGTATTTTTCAACAAGCTCCGGAGAATATTTCAATAAAGTTTCGAGTAGCTCCATAATTTTCAATTGAATTAAAACAACTTCCAAAGAAATGGTGGTTATGTACAATTTAGCCCACGGTAATGGTAGATATGTGAAATTGGTCATAGCGGTGGTAGTTCCTTAACTACTAAGAGAGATTAGTAAGTACTGTCAAATTTACTCATTATTCTCCGTCCCGGCATGTAAGTCATATTTTGACTGATTAAGACAAGATTTTGATAACAATTACTCTATTAATATATAGTTTATGTGATATAAACTCACAATGATAAGTTAAGTACTTTTGCATACAAATTTAATGATATTAATTTTATATCACATAACCTACATACTAGTAGAGTAATTATTGGTCATAGTCTTATCTTAATAAATTAAAATATATCTTACATTTTAGGACAGAGAAAGTAATATGTTATGAGATGGAGGAAGTAAAAAGTACCTGCCAAGTCGCGCCTCGTGGGCCAATATTTTTCTAAAAAGGAAGCAACAACCAAGTTTAGGCGACTCCATGCATCTGCATTTGACCACAATCTAATTAATTAAAGAACCACTGCAAAATATATTATCGAGTCGGTAGGGAGCATGTCTATGTAGACTTTCACTTTCTAATAAACATAAGATATATTCATTTAATTTCTCCAACATTAGATCTGCATGCCTACGTAAGGATCAACCTAATCCATGTTAGCATGTTGCATGATGGTGCAAGTGTCGGATTAGTCTACAGTAGTGGGTGCTTACCAGCATGCACACTTGGACTTAATCTTTTTTTAGTCCAAAGATTAAGTTATTACAATTTTGCCTTGACCCTTTGAATTAGTGTGCCATCAACTATAGAGGGGCGTCACACTAGAACCTTGACTTGTGATGCTGCCCTTGCATTAGTTTAGTACTAATACTCTGCTTATTTTTTATCTTCTGATCATGAAACGGGGAAGACAACATCCTAATTTGGAGCTGGTGGGCAGCTCAAAATTAATTAACGCACCTATGCAAGTATGGATTAACGTACGTCGATGTCGTTATGTGCTGGATGTGATAAACAAAGTCAAAACGATGTCATGATAAATTGATGAGTAATATATGTGCATCATGCATCATATCCCATCGTTTTCTCAGTAAATAAATAAAACTGAGATCGCTTTCGTTAAGTTCAAACTACTACGAATACATGCATCTACGTACTCTCGGGGTCAAACAACCGTGTAAGTCTCACTGGCTACGTATTATATGTGTATTTCTTTTACATACTTTTGCAACTTTAGTGTGATGTTAACGGAGAGTAACTAGAGAAATTAACATGCAGCATCATCCGAAGATTTGGTCGTACTACGTTGCTAACTGATTGGCTTGGACTACCAGGAGCACAAATAAGTACATGTGCGAGACATCCAAAGGTTAAGTAACTTAGCCTTCTGCTTACTACATTTCGCATGGCAGTTAACTGCTGTTCATATAACTTGACAATAATGCATCTCATCGATCCTATAATTCAGTACATGTGCTTAGCACATGTTAAGTTAAGCTGTTGCACTGTAAAGTGCCTTCCTATTTAATTCAATTCTTACACCTATCAGTGACACGACAAAACAGCGATTGTAATATATTGCGCTACGAATTCAGAGTTGGCGGCAACATGCGTGATGGGGTGGGGGTCGGGGGCGAGCGAGACAAGGCGCGGGGCAACTCCAGCCAAGGGACGATTTCGCGGTGTGACGAACTGCCCGCTCTGAAAAAATAGCCTGCGAGGCGCACCGCTCCCTGATTCCGGCTCCGCAATAATTTTTCGTTCGGGTGTGCTCCGTCCGATCCTAGCGCGGATTTAGGATCTGGGTGAGTACCGAACGGGCTCTTAAGTCCAACTAAAATCTTTAAGTTGCTACCTTTCTCAACAGCAGGTGCAGTAAGATCAGCTAGCTGGATGCAAGCTAACCACCTGTTTTGAAGGTGCAGATCACTCGTCAGTTCTCGCTTCATTTAGCAAGACGATAGTAACGAAATTAAAATATAAAAAAAAATCCCCCTAATTGACTTGTCACTTTTCAGCAGGTTAAAAAAAGGACATGGAAGAAGAACTCAATCGCAACCAGCCTTTCTTGCTTAGCTTGCTTGATGGCGAGTTCCTTGCATTGAGCAGGAGTTAGTCCAGTTGGTTGATTGTTGGGGCAGCAATGATGGCGACGGAAAAGGAGGCGACCTGAAAGTCTACCATGCACATTCAATTCAGCTCCCCACTGATACAACTACTCCGTACTCCTACTAGGTGTGCCATTTACAAGTCAACGAGAAAACGTGATCAAACGGGTCCCATCGTTTGCTCCATTCAAATCGACCGGGTTCCGATCAAAATTATCAAAGCCCGGATCTTACGAGGCCCCAAATCCAATTCCATCATCCACGGAGCGGCCGCTACTAATTGTAAATTTCTTGGGCGTTTGCCCGTTTGGCGCACTACACACAGCTTAGTTATCAACGTTAACGGTCACAGTTATTAAATCAAATTAACAATTTATTCAATAATGATATATTTAGTTAATAAAAACTATCTATAGCAAATTACTGTGGTACGTAAAACACACATAGAGGAAATAAAAAATAAAAAAGGAAGGATCCTAGGGTTAATCCACGAATTAAAGGACATTAGGTTAATTTAGTTCGGGGAAAGGACAGAGGGAAGAAAATTATATGAACATTTCCCTTTTCTTCATTAAGTTCAAGTCCGATAAGAGTAATATTCTGCATCAAACTCACACCACCACACACGTCCCGTTTGCCCGACGGATATTGCCAATTACTATTAGCTTGCCTTGTAGTGTTGTACACGAGTACATGGCCCTTTCCGGGAGACTGGGTCACCGGAGCGGACCGTAACCGTAGCTGAGCGCGGCCCCGAGAGAAACAGGAGGAAATCGCCTGCGCCGGTGCGTCATTTCCCTGTCCGTTCTCGTTGCGTTTCCCCTTGCTTTCCCGTGATCCAGGGCAAAGCTGTGCTTCCGCCCCACGACCATGATTCTGCAAATCTGCCTTTCCACCTCCACCACTGAATTTATGTATGGTTCTTGTAATCTTGTTCTCTCTCTTTTTCTCTGCGATCGATGGTTATTTGTCTACGCACGTACACGTTTTACTCCGCTATAAATCTTGTGAATAAGAAGTTGACCTTGTGAGTAGTAGTACTAGGAGCAAGTAAAACGAAAAACTAATTACTACTGCTGCTCACCAACGAATGATGTAACAGGGTGACTAATACGTAAAGTTAAACCTCCGGCCACCCACAACTTTTAAAAACGAAATGATTATCGCCGGCGACCATGAACCACAGGCTGACCGCAGCGCTAGCTGCTCCAACCATGTGTTCATGACTTCAGGTTCTGCTACCACGCACCACAAAAAAGGAGTGCAAAAAGAAAGAAATGTCATCTTGCGCCAAAAAAATTTCGTTTTTGCATGCATGTTTCCCTTTGACCCCGGGCAGTGATGTTCTTGTTGCGGTGCTGCTACTATAATCGACTGTCTTTTGTGCCGATACGTTTTCTGGTGCATTGCTCTTGTCATGAAATTTCTTGTGCTAGCTTACAGCGATCGAGTGTGTGTCACGAAAGTGAAATGGAGGACCAGCCAGCAGTTGCCAGGCAGAGACCAACAGGCGCATCTGCCAAACGAGTGGCTTGGATCGGATATATGCCTAGGAAATTTCCTGACGAAATTAATTAAAGAAGAGGAGCGGAATCGATGCGATTGGAGTTGCTTAACCTGTAGCGCCGCTTCCTGGAATGGTCGTGTGCGATTTAACACTAAATACTACTGCGCTAGTGCGTGTCTACTGGTCGTACCCAAAAATAGGAAGAGATAATAACACGCAACTAGATCTAAGAGAGTACTAGTTACTTTTCCGAGGCTGAACCATCTCTAAATCTGTTGGAAGTCAGCTCAAGCTCAGATGAAATGAAGAGTCAATAATATCATTAGGTTGTTTGCCGGTCATAATTTTATTACGTTTAACTTTAAATGTGTCATAGTTTTTTAGTATATAATTAACTTATACTATAATTATAATTCACCATACTTTGTTATATATATGATCTACGTATCATAGACTTAATGTTTTGTCAATTTTTACTACGTTTGTGGCTAAAATTTTATTAGCCACATGAGCTACACTTTGTGTAAACTTAGGGACGACGAGAATAACCCTATACCAAACGTATCCTTATCTAGACTAGGAGTAATTGGCAAGCTCCAAACAAGCTGTGACCGGCGATCTTGTCATCTTGTGGGCCTCGTTTAGTTCTCTTCCAACACCAAGAGAAAAAAATATCTACCCACACCCACCCCTCTGACTTGTGGTGCGCGCGTGGAGAAGCTAAGCGGCGCAGGGCGTACGTGAGCCACGCTCGCGCCCACGTGAGCGCAGAGTCCACTCCCCCAACCACTCCAACTCGAATTCGGCCACCAAAACTACGTGCGCTCGCGCTCGTCCTGCCCCATGGACCCGAAGTACGGGCGCGACTGCTCCACCTGCCCCCACCCCCCGCGCACGCACGCCGCTTGTTCCGTGCGGATCGGGGCGCACGGGCAAGAGGGCGACGCGTCCCGCGGGTGCCGACCGCCGTTTCCAAATTGCCATTTTGGCTTGCTGGCCGGCCGGCCAAATTCTCCCCGTTGTTACCCCATCCCGTGTCGATGAGGATTGGGAAGTATAGATAGATCTCCGGCGGTCATCTTCTGTACGTGGATTAAACCATGGTTGCCAATAAGAAACTCCTCGCAGTAACACCTCGTAGACAGTAATAAATGATAAAGCGAAGTTAAGGCACTTAAAGAGATCGAATTTGTTAGCGTACAAACTATCCTAAATTCATTCAAGCGCCTTCTCTTCGTCGTCTCTGCTTTCTTTCCACGACTCTTCTTCTTCTTCTTCCGATGACTTCCCCTAGGACCTCGTTGGCAAGGTTATGATTACCGGGGGGAGGGGGGGTGGGGGGGGAGGAGGAGAGGAGGTGCAGCAAGTATCTTCGAGCTTAAGAGGATGTCCGATGATAAATGTTATATGGCGGTGGGAAGTGTTGACTCTATTTGGATGAAGATTTACTTCCAAATCATGATTTGGATAGGTGTCAATGAGGGCAACAATGGCGGCGGAGTTGGCACTAGTACGGATGGAGAAGAGGCAATGTGGGGGTGTAGATGAAGATGAGACAGGTATGGTTAGATCTAAGCCGGATTGATGCGAGAAGAAAGAAATAAACAGAAAAGTGAACAGATATCCAATGGCCAAAACTATTGATTTTTTAAAACAACCAAGAAGATTCATTAAAGACCAATGTTTAGGAGTACAAAGTTCTGGAGGATATAGCTAAACAGTGTGGGCACAAAGTAAACACGAAAGTTGCTGAAGGTATCGGCGGGAGTCAACAACTTGTTCAGTTGAGATCTCTAACGCAAAGCAATAGTAGTTATCTCTGAAAGGCCTCAAACGCAAGGGTGTAATATGGCCGGATATCGCTTAAACCATATTTGTTTTCGGATACGACATCGGAGCTGATAGTGGTAGATACGAATACAGACATGGATAGTATCGGTTACGACTATCAATCTAATTCAGTGACAAATACTTTATCAAAATACCATATCAAAAATAAAATCCATATAACACACATGTTCTCATATAGAACAACCAATCATACATGTCCAAAATGCATCAATATGTATGGCATTCTAATAAGAAAATCCAAACTAACAAGCAAAGTAACAGTAGTTCAACAAGTGCATTGATTGACGATAATAGTACAACATAACACACGGAGTCTTTCAGATCTAAATGCTTTATATCATTTCAGAGAGTCTTTCATAGATTCTATAGTTCTAGTATAAAATTCTCTATCTTTTGTAAAAAATAAAACATGAGGGAGGAGGAGGGTTGTATACCTTAGCAATGAGTAATTCATATATTATCCAGATACTATCTGAGAACTATCCAGATAATATCGAATGTGATCAGATACTACTTGTACTATATTTATATTCACATCTAGAAAATATATCTGTATTTAATACCGTATTTGACGGATATCTAAAAAATATATCAAAAATCATATGTGAGACTTTCCATCGGTCATCTAGGCGGATACTATCCAAACCGGTTACGCCCTCGCTCAAACGTGCTCATCACATGGTGTCTCTCCCACGGCTCTTCGGAAGGGTAGGTGTCTCGCTCCGACGGCTCTCTGGAAGGATGATCGCTTTAGGCCAAGCACTTTGTTGAAAACAGTTGAGCTGCAGATACGTACAGTACGCATCACCGAGGTCAACTTCGGCTGGTCGGCTTTGTTACAACTTACAAGGGTGTGGATTGAAACCTCGATTCCGGGACAACGTGGGATAGTCCAATTCCTACGTGCTCATCTTCCACCCAATTGGGATAGGGGCAAGAAAAGGTGCGGCACGCCACGGAGCGGGCCACAAGGACGCGGGCGCGCAGAAGGTCCTCCTGCATGTTGCATCAGGTTTCCGCACCGAGACGCGCAGGGCGGGGCCCACGAGGCAGCAGGCCCCGCAGCAGCCTGGCGGGCTCGGACGCCCACACGAGTCAACGCCTAGAGTGGAAACCACCTTAAAATATTCCGGCATTTCAACCCCACCAACTCCCCCCCCCTCCCCTCCCCCCACACACACCACAAGTCAACTCTCTCCCCCTCTCCTCCGCTCTTAATGCCCTCCGCGTTGTAGTCCTCTCACTCCACCGCCTCCCTCTCCCCTCTCCTCATCTCTCTCTCCGCCATGGGCAACTCCCTCGCCTGCCTCTGCTGCGTTGGCGGCGGCGGCAGCGGCGCAAAGGGCCGCCGGCGCCACGTCGCCCCCGCCGCGCTCCCCTCCGACCCCGCCTACGACGAGGGCCTCGGCCACTCCTTCTGCTACGTGCGGCCGGAGAAGTTCGTTGTCCCGTTCTCCGCGGACGACCTGGTGGCGGACGCCAAGGCGGCGGCCGCGGCGGAGGAGGCCACCACGTTCCGGGCCATCTCGGGTGCGGCGCTCTCCGCCAACGTCTCCACGCCGCTCTCCACCTCCTCGCTGCTGCTGCTTCCCGATGATTCCGCGGCGTCGGCCTCCGCCACCGCGTCCTCCGGGTTCGAGAGCTCGGAGTCGTTCGCCGCCGTGCCGCTGCAGGCGGTCCCGAGGTTCCCGTCCGGGCCCATCTCCGCGCCCTTCTCCGGCGGGTTCCTCTCCGGGCCCATAGAGAGGGGGTTCCTCTCCGGGCCCCTGGACGCCGCGCTCCTCTCGGGGCCTCTCCCCGGCGCGGCCACCTCCGCCGTATGGGGGGTACTGTCCCCGCGCTCCGCCGGAGCCTCTCCCACGGCGGCCGCCGCCTCCGTAATTTCACGCGCACGCTCCTCTCGCGCACCGAGAAGTTTCAGGGTTCGGCGGATCTCGGCTCTCCGGACGCCGCGGCAGCCATCGCCGCCTGTGGCGGTGATTCCTACGGTCTGCAGTGGGCGCAGGGGAAAGCCGGCGAGGACCGCGTCCACGTCGTCGTGTCGGAGGAGAGGGGCTGGGTGTTCGTCGGCATCTACGACGGGTTCAACGGCCCCGACGCCACGGATTTCCTGGTCTCCAACCTCTACGCCGCCGTGCACCGGGAGCTCCGCGGCTTGCTCTGGGAGCAGCAAGAGCAAGAGCAGCAGCAGGACCAGCGCCCCGACCAACCGAGCTCAACGCCCAGCACCACGGCCTCAGATCACCAGGACCAGTGTACTCGGCGCCGTCGCACCCGCCGGTCAAGGCCCCCGCGCGGCACCGACGATGACCAACGGCGGTGGAAGTGCGAGTGGGAGCGCGACTGCTCCAGCCTGAAACCACCAACGCATGATCCTCCTCGGAACAACGGCGAGAATGACCACATCGCCGTGCTCAAGGCACTGGCTCGGGCGCTTCGTAAGACCGAGGAGGCCTACCTGGATATCGCTGACAAGATGGTCGGCGAATTTCCTGAGCTTGCGCTCATGGGCTCTTGTGTTCTTTCCATGCTTATGAAAGGGGAGGACATGTACATCATGAGTGTTGGCGATAGCAGGGCTGTCTTGGCAACAATGGACAGTGTTGATCTCGAGCAGATCAGTGAGGGTTCATTCGACGGATTGGTCGGGGATTGCTCACCATGCTTGTCGGCTGTGCAGCTTACGTCGGATCATAGCACTTCAGTGCAAGAGGTGATTTAATTGGTTCACAGCATGATTCAAGCTTAATTGAGTGTCTCTTCTTGATCTGATGGTATCTCGATGCAGGAAGTCCGCAGAATACGAAATGAGCATCCTGATGATCCATCTGCGATCTCCAAGGACCGTGTGAAGGGCTCGCTGAAGGTGACGAGAGCGTTCGGCGCTGGTTTCTTGAAACAGGTTAGCTCATGTTTGATTATGTTAGTTTTGCAAAAAGAAAAACATTCCTTCTGTGATTATGATTATGCTCTGCTATTGGGCAAGTTTGCAACCTGTTAATAAACTACTGTTGCATAACGTGGCTTTCTTTTGGAAGTAGCGCGTAATTGCTGGATGACACAGTTAGTCAAAGGTCTGAAGCAATTATGTGATATGATATTCTTACTTGAAATTGTGATCTGAAATGTTGAGAAACCGCAAAGTCTAAATTTGATTATATCAGGTGGAGAATGAGTCAGTTTTGCTGCTATTCTGAGTCAACACATAATTAAAGTCAGGATTAAGCAAGATCAGAAAAGGGAAACGAGATCTGGTATCATTGGTCCAAAGTTTGAAAACTAAATTGAAACCACTCTCAGTACTAACTTCTCTGCAGTGGGAAATATGACCATCATCATTGAACTGACCATGTAGACTTTGACACCATAAACCCATATACTAATTTCGGTGGACAAAATTTTCAAAGCATCAATAAATTAGCTCAATTCCTCGGTCTCCATGTGTATAGCCAGATCGAAAAATTGTAGGAGAAGCTGCTCCCATAGAATACGAGGTTTCTTTTACTTCTGTCCAAGTGCAAAGAATGAACTTGTGCAGTACTGAAATGTGGCCAGAAAGCTAGCGACTGGAGTGGCTTTCAAGGAAGGCACGTCTCTCTGTCATGTGGATGTGCTGTCGGTTCTCTAGTAGAAACTATTCTCAATTATCAATTGTACAAATCTATCTTGCTGCTGTCTAAGAGGGAAGTCTGTTTCTTGGACTTGAAGTGAGCTATGTGTGAAAGGTATTTAGATTTGATTCCTCGTGAATGATCTTGCATGAGGGAGCCCCTTCTCCTGATTTATGTGCCAGTAAATCTTCGAAATGTTTTAGGTAGCCGACTCAGACATGTCTGATACTACTGTATAAACTGTAAATTATTCATTCTGCTAGCAAATTCATAGCCGGCTATACATGTCTCAACTCTCAACTATTCACAATCCCTTTTCTCCTTATGCTCATAATCCTTGCTACATTTTGCAGCCCAAATGGAATGATGCGCTACTGGAGATGTTCAGAATTGATTATGTTGGATCCTCCCCATACATCACATGCAATCCTTCCCTTTTTCACCATAAGCTCAGCACAAGGGATAGATTTTTGATACTGTCTTCGGACGGGCTCTACCAATATTTCACCAACGAAGAGGCAGTTGCTCAGGTCGAAATGTTCATTGCAACAACCCCTGAAGGCGACCCTGCCCAACATCTTGTCGAGGAAGTTCTTTTCCGAGCAGCAAACAAAGCAGGTATGCTCTCAAAGAAGTCTCTTTTTGCAGTAACTTTTGAACTTCTAGATTATCAAGCTGAATTAGCTCACTGACCTCGTCTTCACATTTCTTGCTGCTGCTGCAGGAATGGACTTCCACGAACTGATCGAGATTCCGCAAGGTGACCGTCGGCGATACCACGACGACGTATCGGTTATCGTCATCTCTTTGGAGGGCAGGATCTGGAGATCTTGTGTGTAAATAGTACATGCTAGGCTAGACAAAAACGTATAGAGAGGTTCTTGCAGGCCCTGAGCAGTTCATGCGGCTACTCCACTCCACTTTTCCCCCAGTTGCCACTGTACAGTATCAACCAAGCGCTGGGTCGGATCTAGGGTCTCGGCACATCCAGCTGAATCACGATGAATCGCCCATAGAGCATGCCGACGCCGTATACTATGTTCGTGTAAAAGAGGATTTGTTCAATTATTAATGACTAAATGAGACCGATTGGTCAAGTTTCTTCGACCTTTTCGTGCATCTTCTCGGTTCATACCTTCAATCGTTTGCGCGTGTGCACGTGAGACTGATTCTAAGTTGGACTTTTGTGATTCTAGAAGAGAATTTTATGGCAAGATACACAAAAAGTTCTCTTTGGTCAACAATCGTCTGCTGTGTTGACCTCTTAACTGATATCTATCCCCAGAACAACCCCATGTTGAACGTCAGCAGGTACTGCCAGGTTGCCAGCCTTATCTCTTGTGATAATCCTTGCCATGAATGGGCTAAGTTGACCTGTGATCTATGTAGGGCCGTATGCCCTAAGGTCAATCAGGCCCTTTAAATTCCAAGATCAGGTCAGGCTTATTGCCGCTTGACCAATAATTGGCACTGCCCTTGTTGTGTTCTAGACTACTCCCCACTTGCTTGCGTATATCTCTCTTCTCCTTCTCTATGATTTCAAGTAAAACAATGTGTGAGTGAGAGAAGAAAGATTTCGTTCCACTAGGAAAAGAAATATATTTCTAGACAGAAAAGAGGGTAGGTCATGGCGTAGAGGTTTGATTTCATTTCCCCCGCTACACGCACTGACGTTGAAGCCATTGCAGCGCCAAGTTATCAACTAAAGTATTTTTTTTGTAGCAAAACACATTTTGTGTCGTACCTTGACTTCATTAATTTTTAAGCCCCGCAAGTCCGATCTTCAGTAGACACTGTATAATTGTCAGCGTGTGGTGGCGTGCATGTGCGCGCGTCTGTGAATTGTCCTATATGCTTCTCTATTGAAAAAAGAGAGGCTTAGAGACCACGGGCCTTAAGGCATGTGTGGTTAACTACCAAAATAATCGAAAATATTTTGTTCACCATTAGCATTTGCATCATGTCAAATTAAATGAAAGTAACCATAAATATATTGGATTTTATATTTGAAAGGACAAAAAATGCACTATCACTAGTAGTCTCTATGGTAATTCGTAGGCAGTTTTTCCTCAAAAAAGAAAATGGTAGGCAATTGAGATGGGCTAGGCCCAACAAGGCAAAGCCTATTTGATAATGTCCCGCATGGTCTATGGCCCACATAGTCCATAGCCCGCTCAACCCCGGCCCGACACTCCAACTTATCCACCTCTCCTCCACCTTGCTGAACCCTACCGCCGCCGCCGCCGCCGCCGCCGTTGTCCAACCTCCTCGCCGAGAGCTCTCCGGTAAGCGCAGCCACGAATTGCTCCGTGCGAGCTGCATCTGCGTCGGCATCTTTTCCCTTCGGCATTCGACTTAGGGTGTTGGGTTTTGTGCAGGGGAGTTGCGATGGCCCCGGCGCCGCCGAAGACCGGGCTGTTCGTGGGGATCAACAAGGGGCACATCGTCACCAAGCGCGAGCTCCCGCCTCGCCCGTCCGACCGTAAAGGGGTGAGTTTCCTCCCGAATTGGATTAGCTCTTTCTGCTGCTTCTGCTATGCTTAAGTTGCTAGTTGCTACATTAGGCGTTTGGTGAAATGCGAGTAGAAGCTCTGCTTCAGAGAAGGTAGGCGCCAGTTAGAATCTTAAGTTGACGGCTGCCCCCTGTTGTGGTATCAATGTTGTATGCTGCAATCTCGAACATTAATTTGTGTAATTACCCAAGGAGATTGGACAAGTGCTTTCGCTAAAACAATTTTATCTTATCGGTGTTAAGAATCTAGATACCTGTTTAGTAATCCTAAAGTGCATTTTCTAAGTGTATGTTGTAACGGAGAAACTGCATATAGGGATCCCACGATGACTGGAGTATAGCTGTTGATGTCACTTAATGATCTTTGATGTGTGACATTGAATTTCCTGGAAATTTCCACACCAATGCGTTGATTAGCTGTTGCGTCCGTGACCGTCTGGCCTGCTTCTTGCAATGATTTATAGCGATGAGTAGAAAAATGAAGTCAGACCACTAGTTACTGAGTACTGTGAAGATTAGTGACAAATAACGATGTATGGTGGGCTGGTGGCCATATAGCCTTCTCCATGAACCATGGTACGCACATGCTATATGAAGTTTTACATGCATAGAAGTTGTCAGTCCTTGAAAGATTATTTGCACATAATGTTGAGGTGCCAACCTGCAAGGCTGTAACGTTGATTCTCTATGGGTGTCTATTTTGTGCACGAGTCTGATGCTACCCTTGAGTTTAGTTCTGTGTGTTATCTGCAGGCCTTAGCTTTCAGTATGAATTCATTGCAATTGTCTCCTAGCTTAGAAGTTTCAGTCTATAATGGTAGAGTGCAATTTTGTAATGAGATCAATTGATGATGCTACTCTTGAGTTTAGTCACATTCTGAGAATGGCATTTATTTTTATTTCAGAAAATTACCAAGAGGGTCCATTTCGTCCGGAACTTGATTAGGGAAGTTGCTGGATTTGCACCTTATGAGAAGCGTATCACTGAGCTTCTGAAGGTCGGAAAGGACAAACGTGCACTCAAGGTAGCAAAAAGAAAGCTTGGGACACACAAGAGAGCCAAGAAGAAGCGTGAGGAGATGTCCAATGTTCTTAGGAAGATGAGGTACGTTCCTATCTTTTGTTATCGTAGCGGATCGAATATTGCCAACTTCTAAAGAGAACTTGCTTTTGTTTGACGGACATAAAGTTTAGCCATCAAAGCATGTTGTGAATCTAACCAATCATCTAAAAAGTTGCTCCAAGTTGATAACAAGCCACCTTTGGCATAGTTCTTTAGCAACAACATTACTCTAAAAAAAGTAACAACATTAAGGCTTATCTTGGATCAAGTTATGTGCCCATGTCAGTATGTCACTACTGTCCTTATGCTGATTTAGAGTTGCATTTCTTTGGGCGAAAATATGTCACCTAGTGTCAGTATAATTCTTTTGTTACCTAATAGTTAAGTTTGTGCTGAACTATGGGTCTATAACACTACCAAACATGTATTATTTGGAAGCTAGAGTGAAGTAGATTGCTCAATTCGATTGCAACTCATGGTGTCATGGAAAATTAAAAAAGTCATCCTTGAAGGCTTCAGCTTTCAAGATCTTTTGAGAATGATGGGCCTAGGAAGTCAAGGACCATTGCTCCATTAGTATTGACAGTCCTTTCTATTCTTTTCTATGCCTAAGTACATGCTTGTTTACAGCTGTAGTATCCAGTAAGACTACTACAACCATTGCTTTTGAGGCAGTTTTTAGGAACAAGAAAATGATAATTGACATATACTGGTGTATATATTTCTTGATTTCTAGCTTTGTATTAGGTGTGGATCCTGTTGTTTAGTTTCTTGGTGGGCTGCATGCATGTCGATGGTTGGTTATTGTTTGCAGTTGCATTTTACGTAACTTGACTGAATATCATAGTGGTGGCTGAGTTTTTTCCCCATTATATGATTTCACATAATTGCAATGCTCTTGCATGACTTGCAATCATTGCCCTTTTCTCCCAATTTTAACTACCACCATCTTTGCTAAGGTTGCAACGGCAAACATGCTGATGCTCTCTTCTGCTATGTATATCTTTGTAGGAAGTCTAGCATCTTATTGATTGGTTTCAGAAATAGATTTAAGTTATGATGTATGGTGGCTAGTACCTATTGATAGTTGGGTTACAATTTTCTGCATCTGAGCTCTTACATACAAACAAATTCAAGTTATCTGACCATAACTTAAGAGTTGTAGATGCAATTGTGGAAGCAACCCAAACAACAACTTGCTATCTTTCATAGAGTTTAATCCATCATTGTGAACTCTCAAATTCATGTGAATTCCAAGAGAGGCCCAAGGTGGGAACAAAATAAGGACTATACAGAGGTTACCTAGCCAGCTACCATCCACTGCTGTCATCCGTTTCACCACAGATAGAGACTTAGGTCATGTATTGTGTGCATCCATGGGATGTGTTGGTACCTGACATCGCACATGACATGAGCACATAAGTCTTGTCTATTCTTGCTCTGGTATCAATTTGAGAAACAAGGTGCTCTTGTATGAAATGTAGTAAGTGCGATGTTTCCATGACATGAGCATGTAATTCTTGTCACTATCTTCTAGATCTGTTAGTCCATGGTACTAGCTAACAACCCGCTGCTTCCCACATTGATGGCGCTATCTTAACCATCAGGAGAGAAGCTTGTATTTGGGAAGGATATGGACCAATAGAAAAGCAAAATCTACTTTGGAACCAAGAGAATTCCTTATTGAATATCTTATGCAGTTTTAAATACTAGACGGTGGTGCAGTCTTGACCAATCATACTGATACCTAACAAATTTTCATCCCAATCTGCAGATCTGCTGGAGTCGCTGACAAGAAAAAGTGAAGTGGTTTAACTTGCTGAGAAGTGTTGAGGTTGTTGACAATTAGATTAAACGATAATAGACAGCATTTTCAGAGCACATTTTTGCAATGTGGATCATGTTTGTGGTTCCATGAATCAATTATAAACTTTGAATTTTGCTACAAAATGGATCAGTTGATCAATTTTTGTTTGGTGGGATTGGCATGGTTTGTGTCCTCTGTTTCATCAGATTGCATTTTTGATTGATACGTTTATGCTGGTAAAGTCATCTCCAGAGAAGACCCATTTCTAATCACTGAACCTCGCAGTTTTAACGATATCCAAACCCGATAATCTGCTGCAAGGAGAGACGGCAGCTGGTTTATCTTCAAACTAAATCTGCGAAAACTGTAGTACACCCTAAATGTAGAGATCAATATATCTGTTTCCACGTAGGGATTTGGAAGATTGCCTATTACCTAGCAGCGTTCGTTTCGCAGATTGGCCCGTGAGCTCCGTTGCATCTTGTGTTCTTCAGTTGGTCACTTTTGTGGTACGACAGATCTGCAGATAGTACGTGGGACTCTGCGCTTCCCCAGATAGCTCCAAACGAATAAGCAGTCAGTCGCTGGCAGCAGTATATCTGAGAAGAACAAATGGTACACTTGGCCATCTCCATTCCATCTTGCCATCGTGCACGAGTCCTCTGACGCTGCTCGTTCAGAGCAGCCGGAATCTTGCCGTGGCGCGCTTGCCTTGCCTGCACATACCGCTCGAACTAGCCCTGCAGCCTCGCCGTCGTCCAATCACCCAGGCCGCCAGCTACCTCCTCGTCCTGCAAAGCCATGGCGTGGAGTGTGGCGCGTGCAGCCCACCAGAAAACTCGATCCAAGAGCCAGGTCGTTTCTACGATGTCGCAGGCAGTCGACGTCGAGGTGATGATTGAAGGAAACGGTGTTGTTTTATGCGAAGGTGACGGGCGCGCGCCTGCCAGCCTGCTGCACAGACGGCGGCTAGTTTCGCTCATGTCCCAGGCCGAATTCACGTATCCGGCGCAGCCGCAAGATTCCTGGTTAACGTACTTACGTGCCACCACCCGGTGTGTTAACGTGCTAGCTCACTGCACGGGGGAAATCAACCGGGAATCCGCCGAAAACCCCGTCGCGCCACGGCACGGCAACGTGGCATCGGTATCGGCTCCGCTTTACCAGATTCCGCGCGCGCCGCGGCGTGGTGGAGAACGGCACGGCACGGTGCCACACTCGCGCTCGCGCTCGCGCTTGCCAACCACGTGCGTGCGTACGTCGACGGCGGCGCGACGCCATGTTCATCACGAGCCACACGCATATACGCGCTGATGTTTGCTCCTGCGTGTCGGGCACGAGCACCTGATCTCTCAACGCAGCTAGGGGCGTACTGACGGCCACATGACCCCACGGTGCATGCATGATGAAGACGATGATGACAGCAGGGAAAACAAGGGCAATAAACTAAAGGTGATGGATGCTGGTCACATGCATGACGTCGACTCCGTTATTGCTGGGCGGTGGATCGATGTGATGGGGATGGAGGCAGGGGAAACAGGGACGATCCGAATCTGAGGTCGTACGTGGGGCAGGAGGAGGCCACAGGGGGGAAGAAGGGAGGACAGTGGAGGCTTCTCCTTGACGCATCCCTGGATCATGACATGATGATAATATCTAAAGCAGCGTCATGTACGTGTGAGTGAGTGAGGCTGATGAGAGAGGCGAGAATGATTTGTGCCGCGACCGGGAGATTCCACGGTCAGATCGCCGGGCCAGGGCGAGGCAGCGACAAGACGCCAGCAAAGACGAGCCGGGCCAGCCAGCCGGCCTTATCCCCCACTACCACACAACCGCATAAAGCTACACTATCTAGCTAGCTAGCTGCTAGTACGTACCCATCCATGATCCATGCTAATCTACACATGAACATCTATCGATGTAAACCGGGGTCCGGCCAGATTGAACAGTGCGCGCGCCCACGTAAACAAATTAACGGCCACATGTACGTACGCGCTCAAGTCATGTCGGTTCGTCGATCAGATTAATTAATACGTACGTACTGTTTGCGTCACGCATGAAATTTGGATTTGGGGAAACATCCTCGTGCTCCTCGAGCGACCCGGGAGCTCAAAACCCTAGTGCTAAGGGCTCTTCCCGTGCTCTTCGTCGCCGGCAACGAATCTTCGCCCACGTTGGTGGCAGGCCTCGCTTCTAAACGGCATCTGGGGGCTTGGCACAGCGCCCAAACATGGGGACGCTGGGAAAGCCGAGGCGGTGACCCAGGAGACAAGCGCGGTGGCTCCCATGCATAATGGCGGCGATGATGACTATTGGCTCTGGCCGTGTGGGTAGCAGAGTTGCAGCCAAGAGCGCAGAGCAGCCACCAAGAACGGGGTTCAGCGCAGATCCGTTGCGGTGCGTCGTGTACCTCTTCAGAGGCGTCATCGTGGTGTTGTGCTCCTGTTCTCTTCCGGCGTTTGGGCTGCGGGGAGAAACCTCATATTTGAGTCTTTCTGAATTGAACAATGGCGGTACAGATGCATCATTTCCCACCTTTGAGGTATCATCTCGGAGACGGCTACAATTAGGGGACTGGTGATTGGTAGTGTCCCGGATTATTAGCATTGCGATTCGTGCGACAATGACGACAGAGGCAAGCAGATTTTGGGTCACGATATGGCCTTTTGACATCGACAATCCGACGTGGCAGTTGGGTTTTTTGCGTGCCCTTTCCCCGCATGGTGTTGTGAAGTTGGAGCTATAGTGTCGTGGGATGACATGGCGGCAATGATGACTTGCGAAGGGTGGTTTCATTGGGCGACACTCTCAGGTGTTGCAATGCACTTTGTCGATGTGCGGCTTGCATATTTCTCCTACGAAGCTCGTAGCATAAATCGGACATGCCCTTGTCCTTGACATGTTGGCCAACTCTTTGGCAGGGCTGGCGTGTGATTGGTGCGACCGCTGTAGATGTTGTTGCGTTGGCAACCTTCTATGGTGAAGTCGGAGTTGTCAAATCGGAGCGATGGGTGATAACGATGATGTTGGTGAACAACATCGATGTATGGTTCTTCTTAGTAATGTGTGTTCAGTCAGTGTCGTTAGCTAGGTTAGCCAAGTAGTGCTCTTTTAGAACGGGTTATAAATTTGGTTTTTCTTGAGTTTTTCTAATTTTTTCCGTTTAATTAATAGATTGAAGCTAATTTGCTTCCGGACTTCGAAATTCTGGATCTATTATGTTAAAAAGAAGCTAGAAATTTGGATTAGTTATGAAGTGAGCATTCGGCTAATAGTCTGGATTTCGATCTAATTCGCTCGTGGTTGAACTTTGCTTTGAGATTCTTGTGCCATCGGTGCCTAACCAGGTGGCGTCCGTACGTGCATGTATGTTCGCCTTTGGCACCGGTTGACCATAAATAGTTGGCACAGTTCTTTTGATCGTCTTTTTTTTTAACATCGAATACAACATATAAATATATATCACACATATATAAAGGTATAACGTCTTAAGATTATAGTCGTGAAGTTTGTAAATCGATAAAATCACCGCAACCACCTCTCACAGAACAACAAGCTGAGGTTCAATCCCTGACGAGCAGGAGTTACAACCATCTCAATTAACCAAGCTAGGTTCTCACAGTTCTCTCTGTGACGGCGCCGGACGATATGTATCTTCATGGATCCCCACGTCCAGGGGGAAAACTCGTGTGGAGATCGAGAAGCGATGGAGACCAGTTTTACAATTTTTTTAAATGTGGTATTATTTCTAAAAATTTTGAATAAAAAAATTAATATTTAAAAGAAAAACTCCGCAGCTAGCTAGCTGCAGTGTAGTTACGTACTCGTCCGTCTCGGCCCATCGATCGGTCACTGAGTTCTATGTATGCGCAGGCGCGCGCAGCAAACGACGATTAATTAAACCCGCCCAGGCCACCCGTCGGCGTCTGAGTCTGCACGCACGCATACATGTATGTAGGTGCGTGCAGGGCTATAGTTGCGGCCGGAACGACGACGACGTTGGAATTCCTGCTTCCCATGGACGCACGACAGGCCAGCTTGGTAGCCGGGACAAGGCCTGCAGGGATGCACGGGAATAAGAATCCTGGTAATCGCCGGGCAGCAAAAGTCTCGCAGAGTCCGGACAAACGAGCCCCTGGCCGGGAACACACATAGATAGCTAGTGACATATGTTACTGCGTGTGCGTGTGCGCGTGCGCGGGCGCTTCTTCTTCTTATCATATGCTTCTGAGTTCACCTGACGTAGCGCGTGCGTGCTCGCATGTCCTCTCATATCGGAGCTGTGTCATTGTCGCACGTACGTACGTCCCGGGCCTCTGCACGCACGCACGCACTTGTGTCCATGATCGACACGAGACGAACGGTTTGATGGAGACGATGATCGACACGAGACGAACGGTTTGATGGAGACGATGATCGACAAGAGACGAACGGTTTGATGGAGACTTGGCGCAGGGGTACGGACCAACAGGGTTTCGATCGACCGCGGGCGTTGTGCTTTGGCAGGTGACCTGCAGTTGTAATTTGCTCGTCAAGGAGCACGTACGGTTACAAGTACGCGCGGTCCGTGCATGTACACGTGTGGCAGCAGCTTGATCATGCGCCTAAATGTCACAGCCCTAATTAAACGACCGAATTAGAGTTGGAGAGTAGACAAAACTTCAGTTTTGCTTAGGTTGAGTGAAATTTATGCAAATTGTATATTAATTAGTCCATAAGGTAGGGAACTAAAAAGACAAAAAGAAATATTGGACGAGAGAATGAACACTGATTGGAAAAAATGAAGCGACTAAAATTGAAATAACGTTCAAATTTGCATATTTTTTTGAATTGCAATTTTAAGCTTAATAACGTATATTCGATAAAAAGAAATTCCATGCAACAAGAAACTAGCAATATAACTCTCTTTTGATCTTTATGGTTTTCTGGTCAACAGTTGTGTTGACGAAATGAAGATATGCTACTATATTTTTTATGTTCATATACGTGTAGCGAACACATTGACTGGTCATGGAAAAAACAAACGCCACAGATATATGTGCACATGTGGGTCATTCCATTTAGATGTCATTTCGTTTACGGTATTGAGTTCTATGCGCCTAGTAGTTCACCCAAAAGCTCAAACCGTGAGGAAGGGTATGAGATGTGCTCATACTATACGATTCCCAACACGTATGGCTCCCTCATGGTATTGAGTAACACATGTTGCTCCCTCAGGCCTAAATGTAGCTCAAAATGGGCTGTAATCTTTTTCTAAAATTTTGTCAGCGGGGTATTGAACTCATAACTTCTTAGCTCTGCTACTATATTGAATTGCATGCATCATCTAGTTAATCTAAAAACTCATGAGGATGAGGAACGGTGGATAATGCACTTATAATTCAACACATTGGTTATATGGTGATGAAATATCAAAACCTACGTTGCTCTATTCTCATGTTTGTTTTGATTGGACAGGGAGTTGAGTGGGTTTGGGATTGTGATATTATAGCTTCATATCCCACCTATTATATAACACCAATCCCATTGAGGGTGGGTTTGGGGCGGGATAAAAATCATCTCGAAATCTCTACATTCCAATCCGCCACATACGCCAATCCCTATCCCACCTCTCATATCTTGATATCCAATCATAGGATGCACATCTATGCATCTTGATAAGTTTTCAGTCACCCAACTAGTCCTCGATCGATCGTCCGCCGTGTTCCATCAATATGGATACGCCAGCTAAAGAGAAGTACATGGCCATGCATGTGTGTGGCCTGTGAAATGAAATATATAATATGACTGTTCTCTCATAGTACTGTAAATTAACAACTGCTGGTAGTCTGGTATATGTCTTATCTTGAATAGTACTCAACAGTGTGTGCCACGGCCCTTAGAAAAACAGATTAAAAATTGGTCGATTTAACAGCCAATAACTCAAATATATACACAACGTATGTACGTGAGGGGCCACGCATGCAGCAATTTATGTTGTTTAGCTAGCTGGGACAGTGTTGGCCTGTGTGTGTGCAAGCACACAAGGAAATAACTGACATGAATTGCAGCAGCCAGCCAGCAGGAACAGTAACCGACACATTCACACATACATCGATCTAGCGACGACCTGATCCATGTTGCATCAACTCATTCATGCTAGCCAGCTACATGTTTGTGATGTGATCTTGGTATAATTCTGATCCAGTGTAGAGCTAGTAGCCATCTTAATTTACATTTGTTGTACATTGTACTTACGTGCACTGCTCGACATCGATCACAATGCTTGCATATATAGAGCTTTTTTTGTAAATAATAATTTTTTATTTAGAAATTTCAGAAATATTACCGCATTCGGAAATTTTGCAAAATTATGCTCCAATCGACACGGCTGCTAGCGATAATTGAGAAATCGCCACGCCTCGTGGCGATATTACGCTGGCGCCAGAGCCACCGACGATTTCCACCACTATCGGCACGACGCGTGGCGATAAAGAGGAAATCGCCACCAGCGGTGGCGATAGGGAGTTAACTGCACGCCGTACTCGCCAACTGCTAGGCCATGCGGCGTAATCGGCAGGAGCCGTGGCGATATCTGCCTAATCGCCACGAGCCGTGGCGATAAGTCCCCCCTTATTTAACCTACGCGCCGGCCGGTGCTGTGAAGAGAGGAAAGGAGAGGACGGGAGTTACGGGGAGGAAGAGAAAGGGAGAGGAAGAAAAGGGGAAGAAAAGAGAGGAAGAAAAGCGGAAGAAAAGAGAGGAAGAAAAGGGGAAGAAAAGGGGAAGAAGAGAGGAAGAAAAGGAGAAGAAAAGAGAGGAAGAAAAGGGGAAGAAAAGAGGAAGAAAAGGGGAAGAAAAGAGGAGGAAAAGAAGAGGAGATAGAGAGGTGTTGTGCAGCGATTTGGAGGTAATTTTTTGAAGCTTTCACCGTTTATTGTAGCATTTCTATATTTGTAGTAGTAGATATAATACTAGATCTAGAATTAGGGGTAAATGTAGGGTAGATTTATTCGGAGTATTTAGATGTCATAACATTTAGAAACAAAGTAGCAATTCAAATAGAAACGTATGGTAGAATATATAGATGATTAGTTTAGAACAAATAGTACATTAGGTAGATGATGTAGAAGTCGACATCGATTTACAAGTAGCAAGTCGACATCGATTTAGGGTTTAGGGTTTATATTTTCTATTTAGTTGAATAATACTTTGTAATACTTGAACTGTATTAGAAATTGATGAGAATAATTTTTGGCGTATGGTAGTATCTTGGACTGTATAGGCTAAAATATTACGTTTTGGATGGCAGGAATGTCAGAACTAGTCGAATTTATAGTTTACTATGGTGTTGGCATCATCCATATAATTCCAGAGACTGGTTCCGTGGATCTTAGTAGTTTCCCACAAACGAGATTAACCCTGCAAGATCTAGAGAGATACCACATCAATGACATTAAAGAATGGTTAACACGGGCCCCCGAGGAGGCTGACCCGACACTAAGGGTGGGCAGGCCGCCTAGAGCGGGAGCGGGACAGGCTAGGCCGAGGTACTCACCTTCGCTGATCAGGAAGAGGGGACGACGAGGCATTTGAATTAGGCATTTCTTTTAGTACATTTTATTGTAACAACATTATGAATTAGTACACTTGTGTTCTGTGTTAGTTCTCGATGGAGCATCTTTAGTTCGTTCTCATTATTGCACGTTTTGATGGTAGCCAGATCATTCACCATCTCCTTACGCTCCATGACTTCCAGAGTGTTTTATTCTAAAATGGCAATTCAATGATCGAGATGCTATCTTTCAATCTTTAAAATCAAATCTGAAGACAAAATGATTGTACACCACTTCTCACGAGACAATCACTCCTACCTTACGACTTAGGCCATGTATTCCATCCAGCGTACATGTCATCATCTTTGCACCCACTCTTGCATGAACTCAAATGTGGAGAAACTATGTTTTATAGAATACGTACATATCTCATCCTTACTAATTAATTTTAGCAAACACCAATCAACTTATTTGATCAACCACAACCAAAATCAGCATATTAACATATTAACGAACTGTTACTGCGAAATTAACATCTATATTCGATTACATAAGCATAGGTTACACAGCTACGTTACACTGCCACATTAATAGTTCGCTACACATATCGTCCGTACAACAAGAAATTATTCGCTATCAATTCTAATACGACTACATGAAATCATCTTCGCTATCGCTTGCCGTCTTTATCCCTTCAGCGGGGGCTTTGAAGCAAAATAGCTTGGAGAAGTCCTCGTCACTCGACGAGCACTCGGTTAACGCCTTTTTGGATGAACTGCATGCGCCTTTATCCTTTGATGATAGAACATCTTTTTTAGATGTGCGCCCACATTTTGCGAAAGGTGGAAGTCCGGCATGTTTGCGTTTCTCTTCTTCAAATGTTGTCTTCATTAAGTGTCTTCTATTAGCAAATGGGTCTCTCCAATATCGGTCCACATGGCCGAAATTTGGGATCTCACAGTTCAGCAACCCTACATCCTCCGGATGTGCCTACACACCGAGAATGTGATGTATCAAACAAAAATGGTGCATCAAATGGTTACAACTAAGAATAAATAAATTATACTAACCCTTATGTGCTTATTGTACTGAGATTGCGGGATACTTATCGTTCCTTTACAGAAAAAGCCTTTTGTGTATTTCGCCCCAGGTAGTTTTTTAAGCTCCTCCACCCTCTCCCACATCTTGTGGAACTCTTTCAAACGCTTGCACACTTGCTTGGACGTAAATCCAGAGAAACCCTTTCTCGCTAACACATCTGCAAGAGCACGCGTATGAACGTCCTCAAAGATCTGCGAACGCATAATTTGACACCTCCACCTCATCAATTCCGCACCAGTAAGAAGTTCGTAGTCCATTCTCGGGTTCCAAACAACATCACTGGCATCTAGTAATTTACACGAAAAATTATTATTCCACAAAACAGACATTGTAGATCTAATGTTTCAACGTATATGAGGAGGAAATATATTGGAAGACTTACCTCTATCATCGCTATCCATTCGCGAACTACTTCTTCTTCTGCTCTCAAATCTAAACAATCTACTCCTAGATACCAATAATTTTTCGGAACAACTCAAAGAATATTAACTACATGCTGGGAGCGTCTGCTCACCTGGTTAAATAGAAGAAGGGGTGCGGAGGTCCTGGCGACTAGGACAAATCGCTACTGGTCGTGGCGATTACTGACAATCGCCATGTCGCAATCAGTAATCGCCATGGCATCTGGTGATTCCATAATACATCGTTTTCGTTCGTCGGTCCACGAGGGGCCAACTGCAAAATGAACTGTTACAGTGTCAGAAGAGGCATATTCTCAATAATGCACTACATGATGCAGCTCTAGTTGCTAGATGCAGAGGACGTGGACACGGCAGGAATAGATTCAGGGGGAGCATGCGAATAATAAAGGCTATAAAATCTGGATAAATAAAAAGAGTCTAATCGCCACAGGTCCTGGCGATTTCCTCTTATCGCCATGGGTCCTGGAGATTTCTTCTTATCGCCATGGGCCTTGACGATTCCAAATTGAATCGGCAGCTAGGCCGGCGATTGGGCCCTATCGCCATTGCCCATGGCGATTTCTGCCTAATCACCAAGCGTACTGGCGATTGGAGCATAATTTTGCAAAATTTCCGAATGTGGTAAAATTTCTGAAATTTCTGAATAAAAAATTATTATTAAAAAAAACTGGCATATATATAGAATGTTTCTAACTTCTCTGTCCGGCTCGTTTGTTTTTCATGTAACATGCGTGCACAGTAAAGTCTGGCCCGTATGCAGGCTTCTCGCGCATGGAGTAGCTAGCTAGGTGTTTATGGGGATGCATGCATGCATGCAGGTTTGCCTCGACGACAAGTCAATATATAGTAATGCACAGTAACTTGTCACGAATTTACAACTGGCCATTTCAGATATGACCTGGCATGCATGGTTAATTCAATTCCTAGATTCATACGGGACAATCTAGTTGTATAATATATATTAAATATATGTTTAGATATAACTTTTTGAGTGACTTGTATCTTAGTATTGTATCTAAACAAGTTGTCATTTAATATATTTTGCGAGAGAAAAATATAACTTATCTTGAGTTCTGCGCTAAGAGCCATATTAAGATGAAGATATAGTAGATCTCTATTTTCTTCTTAATTAGGTCTCCACATCAATAATTTGCTTAGGTGGTATGTTTAAGATACAATACATGGTGGGAAGCATTGAATTACCCTAAAAACATGCCTTGGTGCTAAAGTGGATACATTGACTGTTAATTTCTCTTCATTACTGTTTTAGCTATATTAATCCCGCCTTTTAGCATTAGCTATAAATTTTAATTAAAACGGAAAATTGAGATAAAGAATAAGGTTAGCATCAGCTACTAATCTTAGCTTTGATGCTAAGATTTTGGCCTTATCACCCACGTCCCTTAATTAGCACAGATGCTAACTAGTTTCTCTCTCTTTCAAATTCTCCTTAGCACCCTGACCCTGGGTTGCGGATGCTGTAAGCCCCCATCATATATAACGATACGTACACATCGATCGATCACTTGAGTTGGTCAAGTAAAATTTAAGGGCACACATCTGGTTTTATTTGAGCTTGGTAATTGAGGTGGCCAACTAAAATACATAAGCAACAATTAAATAGGTATAAAGTTCTATATCTGTACAGGTTAATAAAGATTATCGTACACGATACTAGGTACGAGCTTTTGTGTCGTAGATTGATCAGTGAGTGCGATTGTGCTAACAGCACGTGATTTGAGTACTACTCATCGTTAATATGTTTATCTACTTTCATCGCAAAAAAATATGTTTATCTAATTTGCCAGCCGTTCATCTAATTTGCGGTCATTAACTTAGATACGATCCAGTAGTATTGCAGTATATATCTTCGGAAAAGAATGGAGTATATATTATAGCTCGTTGCAGACGTACATATGCCTAATGCAGCCAAAATGGAATCAGATTCTTGAGCAAGCTTAGCATTGGGATCTCTGCGTTCATGCCGAGATCGATCGAGCTCATTAACATACAATATGGACCATACATGCCTTGGCCCCTTCCTTGGACAAACTAATCAGTGTACACTCATACATACATATACTATAGTACAGTGGTAGCTTGTAGATAGGTTTCTCACAGGGCAATATGTTCTGCATCACGCATGCATGCATGGTTACTGGCCCATGCAGTCCATGCTTGTGCTCGTGTGATGCAACGACGTGAGCCCAACCACAGAATCTCACTCTCTCTCACGCGCGCACACACACATATACACTCACTCTCTCTCTGTCACATACTCACATACACATACAAACACAATTGTAACTATAAAAACTACTGTTCGTGCTTTACCGCCATAAACTTTTACAGGAGACGAGAGGGCATAAAAGACTGAAGAAACCATGCATATGTGATCGAGTAAGTAATTGATTACGTTTGATCGATCCCTGCTGGTTGCTGCTTCGTCCAACTGCGTATGTAGGGCCCCGAACACAAAAAAGCGCTCAAACTCAGTGGTGCTGTGTATAAAGCTAAAGCTGCCATCTATTTTTCTGATCCCTCTCTCTATGCGTGTGATTCGTAGTACAGTCTGACAGGAATCTGATACCCCGGCCCCTGACCTGGTGTCCTGCATGGACTCCGATTTGAACGTCACACGTACCGAAATATCTTTCTATCCTCTCTCTCTCTAGATCTCCCTTGTAATCTTGTGTTCTGGTTGCTACCTGGTGCTTCTGAAGTTGTGATGGCTGGGAGTTTCTCTCCGAAGAAATATCGGTATTATGGCACATGCAGTGTTGCCCGTCACACAGCGGAGAAAGGTAGAGGCCAAATCCATTCATCTCGACACAGGTCTCTACATGAATGGGCGCGTAGAAAGTGAACGAGTGCCCGAGATTAGATCTGATTCATGTACATGCATGTCTTTAAAAAATAACATTGTGTTAGTCTAAATGGTAAGGTACATGTTTTTAAGCAAATGTTCGAGATTGAAATCTGGCCATCTGGGTGGCGGGGATTAATTGTTTTCTGTTACATGCTAGCATAGACGTGGGTCATAAATTTATTAACATTGCGTTAGTTGGTTTTTAAATTCAGGATATCCAAACTCTAATATAATATTGAGTTGCATACATCAATCAGTTCGCCCAAAAGGCTAAACTAAAGAGGAAAGATTGTTACCATGTTACATACAAATCAAATTTTACAGTGTAATGAATGAAGAACTAATCCAATTTAAACAATCAAATAAGTAGCTTTGCAATTAACTATTCTAACTAGAATGTGTATATATTTTCTGTTAAAAGTTTGCTCTTTTTTTCATGTACACTTTTTATCAATCTAGTATTCCTGATAGATAAGTCACAGCAAAAATAGGAGGACATGCATATTCATTTCTCCGTTATAAGTTGCCACCCTTTCCTGCATTCTTTTCGTGTAAGTTTAGATTTTTGTATTATCTAGCAAAAAGAAAAGAAAGAATCTCATTCTATTTCATTTGGCATCGATTCTATTATGTTTTTGACTGTACCTTTGGTCAAACTAATGCATTTTTGTAAGGCACTACACTTATATATAAGGGCATCTACTGGAATATATAGTACGAATTGTATGAAATGTCTTATAAATTTAGTATGGAAAATGTAAAAAAATCGAAAGGAAGTATGGTAAATTGATAACAATTTCGATAGCCCTGTTAGTTATGCCAGTGGTGAACACGACTATGCAAAATTCCCCATCTTAATTAAAACATGACCTTACCATGTTACATACAAATCAAATTTTACAGTGTAATAAATGAAGAACTAATCCAATTTAAACAATCAAATAAGTAGCTTTGCAATTAACTATTCTAACTAGAATGTGTATATATTTTCTGTTAAAAGTTTGCTCTTTTTTTCATGTACACTTTTTTATCAATCTAGTATTCCTGATAGATAAGTCACAGCAAAAATAGGAGGACATGCATATTCATTTCTCCATTATAAGTTGCCACCCTTTCCTGCATCCTTTTCGTGTAAGTTTAGATTTTTGTATTATCTAGCAAAAAAGATTTTTGTATTATCTAGCAAAAAGAAAAGAAAGAATCTCATTCTATTTCATTTGGCATCGATTCTATTATGTTTTTGACTGTACCTTTGGTCAAACTAATGCATTTTTGTAAGGCACTACACTTATATATAAGGGCATGTACTGGAATATATAGTACGAATTGTATGAAATGTCTTATAAATTTAGTATGGAAAATGTAAAAAAACGAAAGAAAGTATGGTAAATTGATAACAATTTCGATAGCCCTGTTAGTTATGCCAGTGGTGAACACGACTATGCAAAATTCCCCATCTTAATTAAAACATGACCTTCTAATTAATTAACTTTATGAAATCCAAAACATATAAACACATGGGGTCAATGTGAGGGTCGGCCGCCTTTATTCCCTCTCCAGGAGGGGAGACTGCATTGGACTTCGCGAAAGCAGACGAAAACTTAGATTCCCTCAGACAGCGACGGGTAAACAAACGAAGGGAGAGAAAGATAGAAGAGAGAGGAGAGAGAGAGAAGGAATATACAGAAGAGAGATAAATTAAGACAGAGAGAGAGGCTGCGCTGTTGCATATACTCACCATGGCAGCACGTACATTACTGCATTTTTCGTTACCGGTAAACACAAACTCTAGCTGTTATTTACTGTGCGGTTCCGTAGAATTAACTTATAATAATGTGGCATGTGCAACATGGAAGTAGCATACAAGCTATATTTGGAACGTGAGAATTCCGTAGGAATTTCGTTAATATATGGTGTTCTTAGTTTATTTTCCAGGCGAAAATATATTGTCATATTCTGCATGTTAAATATGGTGTACACTATATATATGTTTAGTTTGCACTGTACCAGAGTACCAACAAGAGCTAGATAGAGAGGTAGAGAGAGGGGAAGAGAGAGAGAAATTTGAATCCAGGCCAGGGACCCGTAGACTGCAGCGCCTCCTACAGGTCTACGCACGACGGCAGGCACTACTACTGCATCAATTTCAGTGACCACATACAACTAAACTCTCTCTCTCTCTCCCCCTCGCACCCTCCCCTTTCTCTTCTGCACCAAGTTAGTTACACGAGTCAATGAGTACGTGTATGAGTCTGAATTTACTGCTAGATTAGTTAGGCGGGTCTCAGAAAATGAGCCATTGATACTACACTAACCTTGCTCAATTACGCAGCTGGGTCCATTCTGAGGTCACTGGGATCACATCACCCAATCCTTGATCTGTAGATCCGACCAATGGTAGATTGGTGCTATACTGCAAAATCAGTCTGGAACAAAGTTTATGCCAAATCCTGAAGAGAATATGCCCAAATAAAGCGGCCTGTCTCCTCTCCATACATTCGATCATAGCCATCATGTGTAGTAATTGCAACGTGGTGCTATACTATACATGTTGCATCTGTGCGCTGGGTGCGTAGTGTGGATGCATGTACGTAATGCATGCCTAGGATTCCTGCTCGGATGTATACATGTGTATACGCATATATGTATGGTTAGCTTAACAATATGGAGTACTGAATATACTACTACAGTACTAGTACGTCTGAACAGGTCGTACGTACTAGTGCTACTTAATTGGCTTCCGCGATTAATGCTGGGGGGGCCTTCAGGATCAAGTATGACTTGACATCCACATATGCACGATTTGGCTCAGTGAAACTCAAAGCATATAGGTGACGGTATTTAGTCCATTAAGGCCCTTTTTTTTTAACGCGGAAATTCTCCCAAATCCTACGAGATTGAACTAGTTCTTGTGGAATTTCTATAAGTACTGTGAAATTCCTACGTCCCAAACGTTGGATCCATATCCAACCGTCCCCATCCCCCCATCTCATCTATATGTCATAAGTCATTCACCCTCACCACGATGCCACCTCCCTATACGAGCTCAGCAGCCCTTCTCCTCTTCATCCGCCCTCATCCACCTCTGCCATGAAGATCTCGTATTCCTCTTCTTCGGCCATCTCAGCGCTTCTCTAACACTGCTTGTCATTTCCTCCGGCAACGATGGCTACACCTTGGCACGTTGGCTTAAAATAAGGAAAATATGGGAGGGGGCCATTCGAGGAGGGGTGTATTCAGCAGCGGCAACGGTCACCCACTCGCCGGAGCACGTCGTCCTATCCAAAGATGAACAAGGGCGGCGCACTTATCAAGAGGAGATCCGGCACTAAGGGAATTCAGTTGAGAGAGATCGAATTGTCGGGCAACTGAGGAACAAATCTAATAGTATGTACATAGTTCATTTTGCAGTTAGCAAGTCAGTATTGCATGTAGGCCTCACTGGCATGGTACACTGAAATCCCATAATTGCAATTAAAACGCATAACTATGACACACAATTTTGAAAATGAACTACATACTGTCGATGAATTGGGCTCTCCTCTGTTGATTCTGAAATGATGGTCTTCTTTTACAACATTTGGAGATGTGATAGCAATGTAGATATCATGTATTAGTATATATCTTAGAAGAACGAAAGATCATATATCATATGTAGAATGAAGAGATAAATATTGTGCTCTCTTTTCCTCGATAAATGACTTTCTAGGATCGCTGCACAACAACCAAGTCATGTATATAAAAGTCCATAGTACTGATCTTTAATGGTGGAACAAACCGCGCAAGCTTATAGCATTGAAAATGTAGAATGACATGTATTTAGAAACAAAATTTGAAACCAAACTAGAATAACATGTAGTGTTCAAGAGGAGTAGTAGTGCTACATAAATTAAGTAGGTAGTGGAGTGGTATAAAATTCAGTTGAACTGGAGTAGAGCAGACAGATCAAAAGAACCAAAGATGAAACCTGCATGCAGTTTCAGCAGGGATACACACTTTCATGTGGCAGTCAATGGTTGGCTTCAAACCTCTAGAAATGTAAAGTTGCTGGGGCAGTGACTCCTCGAAATCGACGAAGCTAGGTAGCTAAAGGTAAAGATGCATGGCAAAACAAACAAAAGAACAAATTCTTTAAGCACAACTAAGGAGATTGCTCTAGCCATCCCTGCATGCAGCACTGGCCCCTTCATTCCTTGGAGTGCATGCACATGAATAAATGTATCTCTGCCTGCACTGTGGAGACATGCATGGTTACAGTGGCAGGGAAAAGGCCTTGAATGGAGATTGGTGCTTGGAAACCTAGAAACCTACACCAACACCATTTCTGCATGAGAGGAGAGGAGCATGCATGCATGGAGAACTGGGCCACTACTGATGATGCCTGCATTGCTGCTTATATATATGTGTATGTCATCAGAAGTGTGTGTAATCTCTCAAAAGAGGAGAAGTGGAACTAGTTAGAGCTTCCATGGATGATCATGCTTCCTTCTTTGCCTTAAATTAGACGAAATGGAGGAAAGCACTTGCAATCATTGTGTGTGGCTAGCTAGGAATGCTGCCACTATAGCATTCAAGAAAAACTTGCATGCTGTACGTCCATCTAAATCTATAGGTGAAGGTGTCTAGTGTTCTTGTGTTCAGTGCGTGCAACGGATATGTCTGTCCATAAACTATGAAAGTGCCTGCAAGGCTAGCTGAGCAGAAGATGATTAACAGAGAGTAATATACTTACGAGAACCTACCTATCTGTGTCAACAATGGGCATAGATATATATGCCCTCTTGTCTACGGATGCATGAGAATGGGAGCGCCATGGAGCAAGGTTAGATTTCCTAAGTGGGCACATATTTCAAATTTCTAGGCAATGCTTGCAAGTGTAGAAGCACTGCCAATTACGACCTTGTTCACTCCCAAATGATAAGTGTAGTTGAGTGCATCATGATGGATGTATTCGATCAATATTTTCTCCCATCTATGCATGCCATGCACCTTTCCATTAACCATGTAAACATCAAATAGAAATGGCAAGAATGCATACATTATGGACTCGAAAACCTGCATGCACTGCTGCTGCGAAGGATACACACAAATAAGAACGTAGAATAATTTGACGGGCCATTGCAAATTAGTAACTCGCATCGATGAATATATTGCACCAATAGAAACCAATTTATCAACTCGATCGATCTCTTGGAGTACTCACTCGATCTCATAGATATATATATCCTTCCACCATGAACACATTGCACCAGGCTAGTATTAAACCTAGTAATTAACGTGCATTACAACATAGGAAATTAAGGAGAGAACACAATATGGAAATTCAGCACCTTACTCGACACCAATGAAGAACTTAAAACAGTACAAGAACAGCAGCAGCAGCGACAGCAAGAAGCCAAGAACATCATGGAGCCCTATCTTGCACCACAACTCCGTAGTTTTGTTGATCTTTCTCGATGGGAAGCCATGACTAAAATTAAGCTTCAGGGCTTGTAGGGCTACCTTAAGTTTGCAGAGAGAATTAATCCACCATGCACGTCGACAATGGCATCGATCACAGATTCACAGTATGTTCCCCGACGACGAGGAGTTGAACCCGGAGAGATCCGCCCATCCACCGCCTGGAGCGACGGCGCCGCCGCTCCCGCCGCTGGCACTGCTGCCTCCGTTGTTGTCGCCGTTGCCGTTGCCGTTGCCGCCGCCCCAGAATTGAAGGTTGCCGGAGAGACCCAGGAACTCCCTCGCCGAGGCGCTCGCCATCGCGTTGGACGGCGGGTTGTCCTCCATCTTCACCGAAGCTAGCTGCGTGATCAGCCCGGCGGAGCCCGGCACCTGCTTGGAGCCACCGCCCATCATCTGTACGGCGAAGCCGGAGGCGTCGGCGGCGGCGGCCTCCGCGTCGAATGGGTAAATGCCTGGCATTTGTTGCTGCATGCCGTCGTTCCGGCTAAAGAAGGGGAACTGCTGCATCTGTGGGAGACGCCACTGCTCTAGCCCCATGGCGGCGGCGGCGCCCCCGCCGCCGCCGCCGAGCTGGTAGTCCACTGGATCCAGTGAGCTCAGTCCGGGAAACCCTAGCCTCGATGCACCCGTGTTGTAGTGATCGCCGCCTACCGGGTGCAATGAGGCGAAGAAGGGCAGCTGCGCCTGCCCCTGCGGGGGCATCATTGCCGCCGCGGCGCTGGCGCTGTTGCCACCCGTGGTGGCGGATGAGGTGGTGGAGGACGACGTCCCGCCGGTGGCGGCGGAGGCCGATGCGGCCGACGTCGACGATGATGACTTGGACGACTTGGTGCGTTTGTTGCGGCGGCATCCCCCGCCGACGGGGACGTTACGGAGCGTGCCACCGTGCGTCCAGTACCGGCGGCACGTCTTGCAGAAGTGCCGCGGCTGCGACAGCGAGTAGTTGTTGTAGTAGCAGAACTTGGTGTTGGTGGACTCGCAGCGCGGGCACTTGAGCCCCGGCTCCGGCTGCGGGAGCTTGGCGAGCCGGGCGCGGTCCGTCATCGAGCCTGGTCGCACTGCCGCGCTGCCCGTCGGGCCGCCGCCGCTCACGGCAACCCCGCCTCCCATGTCCGGCCGAGGAGCCATCTGCAGAGCCCCAGGAGGCGGCACCGGCGGCAGCTGGTGTTGTTGCTGATGCTGCTGCTGTTGCTGGTGTTGCTGCTGATGCTGGTGGTGGTGATGATGCGCTTCCAATCCGGCGCCGCCGCCGCCGCCGCTTGGAAACTGGCCATGGCTCACTTGCTGTTGCTGAAAGCACAATCATTCCCAATCAAAACACACGCCAAAGAGAATTAAAGGTGAGAAATTGCAATCACACAAACAAAGTAAAAGCATCAAAGAGTGTGTGGTATATTCAACAAGAGATTTCGCAAAAGAGAGCAGGAATATCTCCTCTCCATTTCCTCAGCTGGTTTTGCTTTTTTCACGAAGAAGCTATGTATGTATAGAGGAAAGCAGAAAGAAGTGATTTTTGCCTGAAATTTTTACCTGCTGGTTCCAATTGGGTGGATCAAGATAGAGGGGAACCGAAGAAAAGACCATGGTATGGTATAGAATTTGATTTCTTTTGATCTTTTCCTACTTGGGGGCCTTCTTTTTTGGTTTGTTTGTTCCTCCTTGCTTCTTTGTGTGTGAGAGGGAGAGAGAGAAAGATAAGGGTATATAGCTGCTTTAGGGGATCATGCAAGGAAGAGATGGGGGTGGCTAAAGGTGGAGAATAACACCCACTAGCAATCTCTCTGCAGCCTGGAATGGAGCTGCTCTCTCTCCCTCACAAGAAGAGAAGGGCTAGCTAGAAGGAGGAGAAGATAGGAGAAAGGGAAAGAGATGGAGAGAGAGAGAGAGAGAGAGAGAGAGAGAGAGAGAGAGAGAGAGAGAGAGAGGGAATGAAAGTGAGAGGAATAAAAGGAGAAGCAAGGGTGCTTGTTCTTTCTTTATTTATTTATTTGTCTTAGTGGTGTGGTTTGCATTATATAAATTGGATGTGAAACATATGGGAGGAGAGGGGAAGCTAGAGAGAAGAGAGAGAATTCCTTAGCTTGCAAGGATGTATGAGGTGGATGGATGGGTGTGGCTGGCCTAGCTTAGCTAGAGATGAGAGAGTGCATGGGTGGTTTTATGCATGAGGGAAGTTGGAAACCCTAGAAGCAGAAGGTGGTGATGGAGTGATGGCTGCTAGCTGATCTGTACTGTTTGGAAGGCTTGCACTTCTTGGCAGCTGGTTCATAAGCAAACAGTGGAGCTTGCTGGAGGTTATCAAAACGAGCAACACTTGTCTTGGGGGTACTCAGGTGCATGTATGTATGCAGGTGCAACTTTATGTCCATATTGATGAAAGAGATCAATCAGTAAAGTTGGTCTTACTAGTCTTGGACTCTTGGTCTTAGTCTCTTAGGTAGTGGTGGTGGTGTAGAATTCCCCTTCTCTCTCTCCTTTCACTCTCCCTTACGAAAGTTAACAAGTATAGCTAGACAATCTCATATACTGCCTCCGTTTCATAGAAAATATGCAATCAACTTTTTGTCTTTGATCATTAATTACTTAAAGACAACTTAGTTTAGTTAGATGCAAATGGAGATTTATCATTAAAAATTGTTTTATAATATTAGCTTATATAATATTTTACTTACATACTCATCGTCCAACGTAATAGTCAAAACAACTTCTATTTTAACGTCCTATTTTAAAACAAGTATACGAGTGAGTATATGAGTACGTAACTTTTAAGTGCAATAGGGATAAAGAGGCAATAAAGTACTTGTACTCGACTTAGTTCTAGCGCAGAGAGAGAGAGGGGAGATGATCGAGATTGATTTTTTTTTATCTGCATGGAATAGTGTATGGTGTACATGGTTATTAATTCCTACCAAGTCCTTTCTAGGTCCTGTAGCTGGCCATGTCTGTCACGTATATTTAGTAGTTCAGTTTGCAAGTACTGGGAAGCTTCAATGCTTGATGCATGATAGGCTAGATCTACGTGTCTACATGTATAGCTTTTCTCTCCATCTCCATTGTACAAACTGGGCAAACATGCATGTCATTTGAATACCACTACTGTCATGAAGCTTTACACACTTGAATTGTGCAAGATCTCAACAGATCACAACGTGCTTATTCTATTCTGCTCCTTCGAAAGCTTAAAAACCAACTGACTTTCATGCATGACATAAATAAATTAATCGGCGAAATCTTTCCTGTCAAATATTCTCCTCCTATCTCTGTTTATTATTTATCTCCACATGATGATGGAACTAGGATTTGTGCCACTCGCTTATATATAATTATTCTCCCTAGTTGTTAGCCAGCTAGCTACAAGGTAACTTAATTAATAAAACATAAACTCCACTTTTCCTTGTCTATGAGATTGGACAAGAGATACTAATTAGCAGTTCCGATTAGCAACAGGTTCTAACAAGTGTACCCTTCCCATTTACTGATGAACTCACTCAGCCATTCATGGGGATCTACAAGCAATAAGGACGCTTCAAATTAAGAAGATTCAGACAGCAGTACGTACCAGATCGCAGATTAGAACAGAAAAATACTATCGACTATCCAAAATAACGTGGTGCCACGTACGGGTGGAAGCTACGGATGACCCAATGGACTATCGAAAATCCACTCTCATAATACTATTAGCAACTACGTACCTAGCTAGTGCTGCTCCATGCACTGCTTTCTGCAGCTGCAACCATATGAAAGTCATCTGATGTAATTAACATGCCTGTAGAATGTCATGTGATTAGTTTCATCTATCATATGCATGCCTGAATAGTTACTCTTATGCACGGCAGATTGGTGTGTAAAAGTTTACTTGCTAGCACTATGCAGTGCCACCGCAGCTATGACCTATGATATGTCTCAATTCTCAGGTTCCCCTAGACACTGTGTGTTCAAATCTTGTGGACACAAAAATTTTGGCTTGCCGCTACTGATGAATGACTGGTCGATCGATCGAGTTATATATGTTTTGTTCATTCAGCTTTGTGCCTTATAACAGTTAAGAGTCTGCTCCGCTTTTGTTCCGTGAAGAACCCGTTACTGGCCATTTCTACTCCAGGATCACCCAAGCCTGCACTCAGTTTCCTCTCCTCGTCGACGACGAAAATAGTGACATCACCTTAATCGCTAATTAGCTTAATCAGAGAACCGAGATCTTTAAGGACGAATTACAGTTTGTGATGCTGCATGCATCAGTCAGTGCATCAGAGGTAACTTAATTAGCTAGCCTGCAACACTAAGCTTAAATTAGTAGAACTAGCTACATATCCAGGACTAGTAACTAAGCAATGAATTGAACAAACCATACTAAACACTTTTGCCAAGGTAGGTAGCAGAAAAAATGTTTGTCTAGTGTAAATCCGAACCCCATCACTCGATTTAATTTACCAATATATATGCATGCATGGGCCACGGGAATGACAGGAACGGAAAGCTTGTCCATGGCCGGTGTGCCGTCATGAAAAGCCCAGAACACATACACCGATTTGATTCAGCCAGCGCCGACCCTACTCAGTGCTAGCTCAACGTCACCGGGGAAAAAATTTCTATCAACCATCAACAGAACCTGATTTCCAACTGCCGGTGAAAAGCCCAACCCACGAATACCGCGGGGGAACGAACTAAAGTGATATAAACGCTCGCTTTGCTTTAGCCAGATTGTTAATTTCTTTTCACCACATGTACATTTGCTGCAGAGAAGTTCAGAAGTGGTAGTGGACGGTGGGTATGGAGCCTAGACCAAGTTTTAATTTACTCATTTTGACTTGATATTAATTTTATTTCATTGCTTAGGATTATATATTTAGAATCGAGCTAACTAGTCGAACCGAGATGATGTCGCCGAATTTCTTTCAAATCTACTCGTTTCAATTTTAAGCCAGTTACGAGCATAATTCAAGTAATTTTGAACCAAGCCTATCAACGAGCTCAGCACTTGGTGCCACACTGGAGATGTTGGTGATGGACACTGGTACTAGTAGCACAAGAGCACAAGAGCACAAGAGCTGGGAAACATTATGCCTGGGATCAGAGATTAAAGGGGGTGATACTAATGATGATTAAGGGGGGGGTTCTTTAGGTGTGTACGTAGGGCCAGGTGGAGTACCGCTTTCGCCCTGCATTATTATTGCTTATGAGTCACTGGGGCTCCCTAATTAAAGCGAAAGACGCAGCAGCCATGGATGGACATGTCCCCGGAGAGATCACACATTATGGGACTTTCCCTTTTCTTCCTCCCCGACACCGCAGGATGTGAGCGAGATTCCCAGCACTTTGCACCCCTATCAGTTGATGATGCGTCGGTTCAAGATCACTCGAGTGGCAAGATTTGCGATGCATCAGCGGCGTAAGACAGCTAGAGCTAGTGACAAATTTTGGCAAAGAGAAATGCTACAAGATGGGCCATAGGTTCATAGCAGCAACAAGGATTAGCGGAATTGGCCTGCTGCCTTGTGTAAGTACAGCTCCAACTGCTACCGTTCCACGAACAGTGCTGCCGCCGACGTAATCCTTCTGGAGTCTGGACATTCCGGTTTGCACTGACAGTTCAAGCCCAAAGTACCCAACGCATTGGCTGATCCATTGGTAACATACTATGAACATAGTAAAGAACGAAAAACAAATGCAATGATACAATTCGTTTATAATTCACGATTTAAAGCAACCACAAGAAAGCAATCATCAGACAAAGAGTGAAGCAGACTGAAGAATTAACTAGCATGATATTGAATCGAAGACTTAGAAATGCAATCATAGGTAGTCCAAACTAAAAGGCATTGGGTGAAATTAACAATAAGCCAAAAACATGCATCATTGCATTGTTCAAGACGCGTACACAAAGTCTGAGATTAACCAAAAGTACGGCTAAATTTCTAGCCCAAGTGATATGATTGGCACCTGGGACTGAAAAAAAAGGCGTATAGTGTTTCTTTTCACTATATGAAAGTCACTACTGGTTTTAATTTAGTCGACCTCCTCAATCTTAGGGCCAGCACCGCCGCTGGCTGCAGGAGCATCCTCCTCCATCCCACCAGGCATGTCAGCACCGGCACCCTGGTACATCTTGGCAATGATGGGGTTGCAGAGGCCCTCAAGCTCCTTCATCTTGTCTTCAAACTCATCGACCTCACCAAGTTGGTTGTTGTCTAGCCACTGGATCGCCTGATCAACAGCATCCTCAATCTTCTTCTTGTCGTCTGCTGGCAGCTTGGAAGCAATCTTCTCATCCTGGATGGTGTTCCTCATGTTGTAAGCATAGTTCTCCAGGGAGTTCTTAGCATCGACCTCCTTCTTGTGCTCCTCATCCTCAGACTTGTACTTCTCAGCATCCTGAACCATCTTCTCAATGTCCACCTTGCTCAGCCTTCCCTTGTCGTTGGTGATTGTGATCTGTTCTTCTGGCCAGTCGTCTTGTCCTCAGCAGAAACATTCCGAATACCGTTGGCATCAATGTCAAAGCAGACTGTGATCTGAGGAACACCCCTAGGAGCAGGGGGGGATTCCAGAGAGCTCAAATTTGCCAAGGATATTGTTGTCCCTGGTCCTTGTCCTCTCACCCTCAAACACCTGGATCAACACACCAGGCTGGTTATCAGAGTAGGTGGAGAAAACCTGCTCCTCCTTGGTAGGAATGGTGGTGTTCCTTGGGATCAGGACAGTCATGACTCCACCAGCAGTCTCAAGACCAAGAGACAGTGGAGTCACATCAAGAAGGAGAAGGTCCTGCACCTTCTCATTCCCCTCACCACTAAGGATTCCAGCCTGGACAGCAGCACCATAGGCAACAGCTTCATCAGGGTTAATGCTCTTGCACAGTTCCTTCCCGTTGAAGAAGTCCTGCAGCAGCTGCTGAACTCTGGGGATTCTAGTCGAACCACCACCAAGGACAACATCATGGACAGTGCTCTTGTCCATCTTTGCATCCCTCAGGCACTTCTCAACAGGCTCCATGCACTTCCTGAACAGGTCCATGTTAAGCTCCTCAAACCTGGCTCTGGTGATGGTGGAATAGAAATCAATGCCCTCGAAGAGGGAATCAATTTCAACTGTAGTTTGGGCGGTGGAAGAAAGAGTCCTCTTTGCCCTCTCACATGAAGTCCTAAGCCTTCTCAAGGACCTGGGGTTTCCACTGATATCCTTCTTGTTCTTCCTTTTAAACTCTTGGACAAAGTGGTTCACCAGGCGGTTATCCAGTGGCGGAGCCAGGATTTGGATATGGAGGCAAGACATGAACTCTTCATAGCATCTCAAATCACACAACAAAAACAACTAAAATCTAATGTATAATTTTGACACTGATACAAGATGAGAATTGAGAGAGATTAGTATAGTGTGATGTGTGTTAACCTGCTAGTTTGTTGGCTGGAGCAGTGAAGTAGGCTGCGTCGCTGACTCGCCGTATGAATCAGATCGTGAGCAGCAGAGCAGGGAGATCAGAGGCAGGCGGGCGGCAAGGGCACACGACGGTGGCAGCGGCGCCTAATCCCACCCACGTACACGCTAATCACGGACGAGGACGCATGTCAGGAGACTAGAGCGGAGGCTAATTTGCCAATCTGGCCGCTAGTGGGCTTGTACGTGGGCTTTTTTTCTCTTTTTCAAAATACACGTTGAGAGATAGGGGGGCCAAGTGTACGTGTACGTGCGATTGTACGCTGCCCCTGCTGGATCGTTCCAAGTATCGCTCGATCGTTGCAGGCCCTTGCTCGCCCCCTTGCCTCCGCCACTGCGGTTATCGAAGTCCTCCCCACCAAGGTGAGTGTCACCGGCTGTGGCCTTCACCTCAAAAATACCCTCCTCAATAGTAAGGAGGGAGACATCAAAAGTGCCACCACCAAGGTCAAAAATAAGCACATTTTTCCCACCAACACTAGTAGCCTTCTTGTCAAGACCATAGGCAATTGCAGCTGCTGTTGGCTCGTTGATGATACGCATGACATTAAGACCAGCAATAACACCAGCATCCTTAGGGCATGTACAATGTGGTGGTGCTAGAAACTTACTAAGAAAATTGTTAGCACTTGGTTCTAAAAAAAGTAAATTTACTTCAATGTTAACTTTTTCTTAGCACCTACTTTGGACCCACATGTCAGCATATTATATTCTTTCTCATCTATTTCTCTCTCACTATTTGCTCTAGCTTGGGCCCCACATATAGTCAACTCTCTCTTAGAACCTGGTTCTAGTACTAGAACCAGGTGCTAGCAATTTTTCCTTAGCACCTCCCTTCACAATGTTTAGAACCAACTAAAGTTGGTGCTAAGAATCCTTAGCACCCTCTTAGCACCCAATGTTGACCAACATTGTACATGCTCTTAGTTGCCTGCCTCTGGGAATCATTAAAGTAAGCAGGCACAGTGACGACAGCATTCTTAATAGTTACTCCTAGGTAAGCTTCAACGATCTCACGCATCTTGATAAGAACCATGGAAGAAATTTCTTCAGCTGAGAACTGCTTGTCCTCACCCTTGTACTGCACTACAATCATAGGCTTGTCCGCTGGGCCAGGAATAGCCTTGTACAGCCACATCTTAATATCACTCTGGACAGGGGCATCGGAGAACCGTCTACCAATAAGACGCTTAGCATCTGCAGAATTTTATAAACATAATCACTGTCAGAAGCATTTTTTGGAAGTTACATTCAGTAATAGATATTACATATGTAGGCATTAATAAAGAAATATCATATATTTCTACAAATAAGTATTAATAAAGATAAAAAAGACTTAAATTTTGAAAATAAGAGCACAATATCATCCATTACTTGGTTTTGAGTTCCTCTAGTGAAGATTCTGAATCATTATGTCACGCAGTGGACAAAAGAGATACAAGATATATTTGTCATAGGATGTTCTACAATACAATACAACAGCTAGGAATATCAGGCAGACTAATATGCCAAAAAGGAGCACATAACTCCCATTACTACGAGATTATCAGCTGTTTTATTTAAAACTGGGAAGTACTAGGTCTAGTACAAAAGCACACTGAGGAGGAGACTGTTATGTAGATGAGTTTAGAAAGGTTGATTACATGCAGAACATAGTTATCGGAATTAAGATTAGAAAGTCTGGAATAAAACTAGTCAGACAGTATGCATTATGTCATTAACTAGTTTGTAGTTATTTGTCTTTGAATTCATTTTTGGCAAGGGTGCTGTACTCAGCAGGCAGCTTAAGTAGAACACCAACACAAACAGAAGCCAAGTAATATGTCAGTAACAACAATATGGCAAATCCACAATATTGTAATGAACTGCTATGGGTAATCAAGTGCTATGATTTTTTGGGTATAAGCATTAGTGCAAGTATTACATGTATAAAACCACTTTACAAGGACATATAATCTAGCTGGAGTGTGAGTGCAACTTAATTGATAATTTAGTGGGATCCAGGACCTATGTAAGTGCCTATATGAACCAAAACAAGTGGTGACAAAGAGTATAGTTACACTTGGCATCTTTAACTTGTCAAGTGATAGTTCTTCAAGATACAACACAAGACTCAAAAAGTAGACATCACACATTCACAAGCAAAGGAACAAAAAAAAGCATATGAAACTGCAACTCTGGTTACACAATACCCAATTTAACATTTGTAGCAGTCTCTCAGACATAAGTATACCAAAAGTAGTTGAATTTAATTGGTTATTCCTTGAGCACGTAGCCAACAAAATAAAGACTTGTGTACAACATGCAGACAATCTTTTGAATGGCTTACCAAGACAAGACATCTTTTAAACAGTCGCTAAAAGACATTTTAACTTCAACTAAGATTTTTAGGAAATAAATAGCTACCTTTATGTTAAATAATCCTAAATACTATTTTCCAACAACCTAGTGACAAATTGGAAAGAACTTGGACACAAAATACCTTTGCTCATTTACATCATGTATTTATGGACGAGGGAGTAATTCATAGTTGGCGCTAACAGCACCTCACAATGAAACATTAAACAGGCACGAGCTGCCACGCCTATAAATTCGTCCTGCCATGGCTCATCAACTTATGCACAGTCAACAAGTGCTAGCATGCACTGAAGTGTAGAAATTTGGTTTCATCGATATTCCTTAACATGATTAAGTAAAAGAATTTTTTGTCCACAACTAGCAGAAAGGTGGAATATAACAAATTTCTCTAGAAACAAGCAAAATGTGATTTCACTCTCAACGATCTTCTTCTGCCTAGGTCCAAGAAGAAGTCTATGCATGGCCCACAAATATACAATATTGACCAGAAAAAATATACTCCAGCTATATATATCTAACATGGACCAAAGCCCCACACGGCTTCTATACGAACTATCATCACTGGGGAACACCAAACAACCACAATAGAAGGAACAACTAGATACAAGCTCAAAAATAGATCTAGGAAAATATATCACAAAAAGCTGGCGGCTGTATCTACACAACCACATCATATCACAGATCTGATCAGTCACCTGCAGCTAAAACATGCTGCCTATATGCTCACCTCGAGTGTATTAGGTCTAACCCAAATACGACACAACCGCATCCTCACTCCCAGAACCGTGCCAAAACAACTATTCAAAACATATTAGGCGGATCTATCAAAGCAGATCCTCAAGTTACGCAAACATTGACCACAGATCCAAACATCTAATCGCAACCGTACAGATCTCATCAGAAACCGAGCAGAGCAGAGCAGGGGTGTGCTCACCGAAAACCGTGTTGATGGGATTCATCGTGACCTGGTTCTTGGCCGCATCTCCGATGAGGCGCTCAGAGTCGGTGAAGGCAACGTACGAGGGCATGGTGTGGTTGCCCTGGTCGTTGGCGATGATCTCGACGCGATCGTGCTGCCACACGCCAATGCACGAGTACGTCGTCCCGAGGTCGATGCTGATGGCCGGGCCCTCTCCCTTGGTAGGCACCATTGCTGGCTCTGGGTGGTGGAGGAGGCTGCTAGGGTTAGGGTTTTTCACAGCTACGCGAGGGAGGCGGTAGCTGCTACGGACTCTAGAGGAGGAGGCAAGGAGGCGGCGAGTGCTGTATTTATACAGGGCGTTTGCTTGGTCTCCTCTCCTCCTCCGAACTCGCAGAGGGCGTGGCCCATACAGAGCCCAGTTTGTATTCAGTGGGACCCTGGTGGCATAGTTCGATATGTTAGTTATGTTCTCACGTCATCGTGCAAAACTTTTGTCCCTGTAAGTGGGCCTTCGTTGGGGAAGGCTTTGGTGGGACCCAGTTGCAGTAGCTTGGAAGTGGATATGCGGTGTGTAGGTTACAAATTCTCGTGTGTCGTGGGACAGCGGGAGTAGGGGGTGTTGAGACCTGTGTGGCGGTAATGGGAGTGGTGGCTGGATGCCACGATCTAAGGAGGACTTTTCTCCGGCTTCAAAACCATTCGATCTCGAACGGAGGGTTCAACCCAACCCAAAAGAGTTTTCGTCTCGGTGAGTTGTGTAGATTAAACAACGGCTCTCGAGTTCCATTTGCCACTCACGTGCTGACATTGCTGAAATGATAATGGTTTTATGCCTTATTTGTTAGTACTTCCTTCGCATGGAACACACGCATATTGAAACATATCTCTCCTCTTCTGAATTGACAATGTACAATATATTTGAGTAAATTTCATAAAACCACATTTATTAAGTAGAGCTAACACAAAACCATAAGATTTAAAAAAAATCACTTAACCGCAATGGTTGAGGCTACGAGTCTCAAAAAACTTTAATTCTGTTTCTTTCTAACATTTATGTCAAATCCAAATAAATATGATAAGTGAGACCCACTTATCACTCACACTTACAAGTGGCCTATTTGTCAGTATCTTCTTCATTCTCCTCTTGTCTTCTTCCTCTCATTCCTCCCCCTTCTTCCTCGTCGGGTTCTTCACCGGCTTTGCCCACTCCAGTGCCATCAACCAAAATCTCCTCCACGAGCAGCTTGCCCGAACGACACTCGGTGAGGCCGGCGCACGTGTTGCTGCTGGTGTCACAGCCGATGGTGTGGCTGGTAGTGCAGCTGGCATGGGAGACGTCACCCACGATGTTGCAGCCGCGCGAACCACTAGATCTAGGGCGGTAGTGGACATGGAAGGATGCAGTGACTGGAGGCGTCGAATCTAGGGTTGATGGTGGAGAGAGAAGGTGGTGAACAGACCTCGTTGGCTCCTCGGCTATGAGTGAATGGATGTGGAGGCGTTGGACTTTGACGCCGATGACGATGACCTTATGGACGAGGACACTTGAATCGACTCTCGCCTCTAATTCACCATCGCAAGCGATGGCGAGGATAGCCCCTATAAGAGGTAAGACCAAGGGCAATGGCTTCCACTACTTGCACTTAGCGGGCTTAGGCTGTGCTGGCTTTGAAGCCCTCGCCTTAGATGGTGGCCCTGGCTCATCCGTTGTATATCTCTTTCTCTTTCACTCTACGTGTCTGCTGCTAAGAAGTATATTTCAGTGGTAGCATGATATTTCTAGGTAGCATGGTGTAATCAAAACGTTTGTGTAGGAGTCCCATGGTAATCTAGTAATGTTCTCTTCCTCGTTGTATTGCTTTTGTTGTTTGATGAGCAGATTTGGATGTTAGTGTAGATGTTGTCTTGATATGTTATTTTGATCAAATGTCGAGCGGCTGCTACTTGCTGCAAGGAGCTCCTTTATGTGAAAGATTTTCTTTTTCCTGAGCAATGTGGAGGTACAGGCAAAAGCGGTGACATGGGCGTGGGATCTAGAGGTGAGGTGGTGGATCTCATGGATGTGGCGCTCCTCTGCGGCCATGGGAGAAGAAGAGAGATCTGGGGGAGAGGAAGAAGAGGAACGAGGTAGAAGAAGATGGGCTGACATGTCGGACCCAATTCCTGGTGTGACTGATATGCGAGTCTCATCTGTCATATCTCACGGGATTAGAACTGAGGTTTTTTGAAACTCATGACCCCAAAAAGTTGTGATCAAGTGAAAAAATATATTAAATGTTGTGGCTCTAAGTCACTTGTGCCTCAATAGTTATGGTTTTCTGAAATTTACTCATTATATTTCCCTCTTTCTTCTTTCTCCCTAGGATAACATTCTTCCCTTACACTATGGATGTCGTCGTTGGGTGAAATGTCCATCCACACAAAGAAATGCACAACCCAATAGCCAAGGATGGCCCAATGCATGTGACCTGTTGATTACCATCTCAATGGATGGCGGAGATTGCTTCTTGAGAAGAGGAAAAACAACAAAACCCTGCCCTCTTTGCGTTGCTTCGGGAAGAGAGGACTGTGAGGGCAATAGAAAGTGAGAGCACAATCAAAGGTGAAGCAAGAGAGAAGGAAGGGGGAGAAGAGGGAATCTGTCCAGAGCGGTTTGTCCAACACAATCTTATCAAACCCTTGGTCAAAGGGGTAGATAATGTCGGGTGGGCTCAAATTTTGGTCGGTTCGTTCTACACTTGTATTTCTCTAGTTTGTGTTGTTGGGTCAACAGTTTGGTTAATGGAGCACAAAATTTGAGGGGAAGTTTGCCAGCTTGTTAGCAACAGACTCAACATTGCACGATCTTGGTGGAAGCTCTGGTTGAGTGGTCAATTCATGTCCGAATCAACTGAAATTTTGTTAGTTTGTAGGGGGTTGGTTGTCTCACATTTTTGCCAAGTTTGAGTTCAATTGTGGTTTGCTCAATCGAAGCTAAACTCTGAAGGGGACATATTGTAGTCTCTCTGGCTTAGCTGAAAGCACTAGGTCTTGCCGGTTCTCGCTTTAGTGTTGTTGCTATTGCGGTTGCATCAAGGTTGTAGCTATCTTGACGATGTTGTTGCTGGTGTGATGTATGTCTAGATGTTATAGAGAATACTACATGTACCTATTACTGTTTAAAGCAGAAGATTTGGGAGCGGGCCATGTCAAGTCCCATGGTTTTTACTGCTATTGGTTAGTGTAGGTTTTCCACGTAAATCCTTGTGTCATATGTGCATGTTTATTGCTTATTCTATTGTATACTTATTGATTGAAGTAATCCTCCGAATTCATCGCAAGATGAGAGAATTATGCATTGTTACCATTGGTGAATTCGTGCTTTGCATTATTGTTGTCCAGCCCCGATAGCTGGATGGCACCAAGCAACAATTCAATTCGTGCTTTGCATTGTTGCTGTCTAGCCCCAGCAGCGGTAAGGCACCAAACAACAATCCAAAAAGTGCTAGGAAGATAAACAACTTTAATTCCTAGCAAGTTGTAACTTTAAAATGTGCTTGAGACCGATTCAATCACTCGGAACACTACTTTCGTACATATTATTTTAGATGCCAAAGCTAGCTATATGCATGGATAGCCAAAGCCATGCCAAGCCAGCTTCTAGCTCTACTTCGTTAATATAGCAACGCTAGCTGTAGCAACAGATTAGAGGCCACTAATCAGCGTGCATATGTTAAATTTTCTTAATGTCTCTTCACTGCTCCTTGACTCCTTGAGATTTGATCAGTGCCGACGACCAAGCGTAGGGGCGGTCATGCTTAGGTAGGTGCAGACGAGGCCCCAGGGCAGCCGTCATTGAACCCATACCAATCCTTGATGTAGTCCTTCACGGTAAGGTCACCCAGCACCCGCCTCCTGACGTCTCCTGTCACGATGGCCACCTTCCTTTCTCGAACATGAGCCTGCACCAACGGTCGCCCTGGGAGCCCTTCCCTGCATGATCACGCCTCCAGCCATTGCTCGTCCCACATCAACATCCCACTCATGTTGTTACCGGTGTACCTCCTCTCATAGGACATCCTAGGGCTGGTCTGCTGCCCAAGTGCTAGTGATTCGGCACCGGGTCGAACACACTGTCGTAGGTTCGGTCCATGGTCTTGCCAGGATCAGTGAAGAAGGTCATGATGCCGCCATTGTTAGTGGCGGAGGAAGGAGGGACTGGGAGGAGCGAGAGACCCCTCCAATGATCAAACAAGTGCATATATAGATACTGTTAACCCTTTAAATTTCAAGAAAAATACTATTATGAACACACTTTGGCCCCTCTTATCTGTTTTGTTTCATCATATATATTACTCATTTGGTCCCTCTAACCTCTAGTTCCTGCATCCCCACTGGTCGTTGTCACAGTAGAAGAACATGAACTCCTCAACCTCCATGCGGTTCTCGACCTTGCACACGAACGTGGTGAGGTTGGCACCCTAGCTAGGAAGCATGCGGGAGCACGACCACTGGCCCCCGTTCCTGTCCCATGATGAAGCAACCCTTTATCGGGTCATCGGCTACTCCCTGTTCTCGGTCTTGATATAGTTTTTGTACGTGGCAATGGTGGCCATTGTTGGGCGGTGGCTAGGAGAATGACCAGTGAGGACGGTGGCAGCCATGAAGGTGACGACAATGGTGCGCGGCCACGGCCAGCCGGCGGTTGAGACAAACAGTGTTTGAGGTTTTGTCCATCTTTTCTTTGATTTTTGGTGTGTGCCAGCAGGGCAGGCATGCCACGCATCTCTCAGTTTTTTGGTCACGTCATGTGTGCTTAGGTTAATGTTGATTGTATGCAAGTCAAGGAATCATGGATGTTATATATTAAACTAGAATGTGAAGGCGCACGCTGCCGTGCCCGTCAACCTTGAGAAAAAAATAATATGAATATTTGGAAAAAATTGAATGGTACCAACCTCTAAAAGAAATTGAGCGGTTTGAATTACAGTGCCTTCATATAGGTGGTAGGGCACATTTGTTTAAAGTTTTGATTGGTTATACCACTAATAACCAAAGTAATATAATTTCCTTGGTAGATAACTATACATCAGTGGCATGCTCTTTTAAGCATAGTTATTAGGCATGATACAATAGCTCAAATTCATTGGTAGTATGGCAGTCTTTCATCTTTTATTCGGGTGTGGTAAGCAAATAGATTCAATTTACAAAACATCTTACAAGATGGAGCACTATACTTTGGACCGAACATTTTAGTAGAACGAAGTTGCTTAACGCTCCTTCTCCTTTTAATTTATAATGAAGCCATACTGTAAAAGCAAAATCCACAGAGTAAAACAAACAAAGTTTATTTGCTTGGCCTAATGAGCAACCTTAGTACAAATGACTACATGAGCACAATCGAACATTATATACCAAAATAGTAAACAGATGTAAGAGATCAGTTAACATACATTTTAACCAAATGGTTATTTGAACAAAAACCAAAATCAACAACAGAAGTATATCTTTGAGCTAGAACCAACAAAATATGTAGAAAACTTCATGCACGTGGGAGTACACTTGTAGGATTTGTTTTCTGTTTAATAAATGATAAATACATTTATTAAAGAAAGCATTAAATAAACAAAATGAACCTACAAAGAACATGATTTAGAACTACACCATGTAAATCACTATGAAAGATATGATGAAAAAAATCTATCTGAAATCGTAAGGAAATTTCGTTGGGACAAAAAACATGTATGGTAAGCAATAGCACAGAGGCTGTCAAAGAAGCATTGCACATACCGCTTTGCAGAATGATTTTTTTGGCTCAAACCAGCATCAATAGCAATGTTACCCAGACACTAATCATCGGATGATGGTAGGGTCTTGATATGCATATATAACCAAAACATATTTATGAATTGTTTGTGTACTAAGAATGGATGCAATGTGATCTAAAATAATGGTAAAACATATATTGAATAGGAGCTTAATGTTTCAGAAACAAGTTAGAACGAGTTGCACCACAATTCAAATGTTTTGTGTTTTAGGAAACGATTCAAAAGTTCTGAAAAAAGTATTCAAGAGCAAGTATAGTCTACAAATGACCATTGTCGGAAAGAAAGGTATATGGGTATACGACACAAGTCCAAATTTGAATGCACCTTGGCATCATATTAGCATAGAAGCTAAAGAGTTATCTTGTTCAATTATAGTAAGAATAAAATAGAGAAAGGTCTTCCTGTAAGCAGCATCATTGCTATTGTATGATTCCTTTCCATTGCACGAGCTATGCGTCTGATGGTTGATGACCATAAAGATTGGAATAATATTACTTTTCACTGGACGTAAACAATGTCAATAAAGAAACATAAGTTAGCAACTCTATAAAATGATTTCCGTGGAGAAGGCTTCCATCCAGACTTGTAGCCTCTCCATAGATCTAACTCCATTTTGGTGCTAGTGACACGGACAAAAGACAAATGAGGGACCCCGATTGCTCTAATGCACCTCTTTACCTTCTGCACTTTGAATCGCCAACACACGATATGTGGCACACAAGTGTGCAGACCTTTTCTTCAAAAGTATCGATCATGTAGGTATGGTCTTTTTATGAACATGAAAACAAACACCTACTAATCTATAAGCTTTGCTTACCCTCATTCCGACGCTTATCGCACCAGAAGTAAACTCACATCTGAAGTCATTGGCTCCTAAATATTCTTCATGGTGAAGTTGAAACATTACATATTTGCTAATAACACAGATACACATGCTAACAATATAAGACATTTTGTTTGCCTTCACATCATCAAGGCCAGTATGGTCATGTCAACCTATGGATCAATATAGGCAACACCAAAATGTAAAAGCACTTTGAAGAACTTTTGTGTGGTAATAAATGATATCCGCAATTGTATATCTTAGAGTAGCAAAAAAGGTATAGCTTTTTTTATACCATCATTGCTTTTAATTGATCTCCTTTTGGTTTGTCTACAAAACCAATTATCCTCCCTAGATGATGCTATGAGGCATTCCTCCTAAGAAGAATTGTCTGTTACAATATGAAGCATGTATTATGTGTTGCTGAGCAGATATAAACACCATTAATTAGATCACTAAAAGCAACACATGTGGAGAGAAAATCCATATAGAGAACAACCTAGTCGTGACATTCTATAGGATAGCATGCTACAGACAAAATAACAAAGAGACAATTACCAGAGATTGTTGATTTTCCTTCCATTGCACGCGATACAAACAAAATCTCTAGTGATTCTCTCGTTCTTCCATAATCTACAAGAGGAGAAACGGCAACTATGACTACAACTATTGTAGTCTAAACCAAGCATGGTTCTTCGATTAATAATGCCTTACATTTTGTCTTAATTGTATAAAATCCACGAAAAATAAACAAAAAGTTAACCAGCTAAGGCAATTGATAGAGCAAGCATGCATCAGAAAGGAGCGCACCAATGCAACAACAACCAACTGTTCAATCCCCTCTTGCTACATGATTGTCCCTCTTTTCACCGTGTAACCAGACTAAAGGAGGTGAACAGACAAAAATTAGAAGGACAATTCTTATTCAAGAACATTTCGTATCCATGGAAAAGCATAGACAAAAGAGTGAGAATCATAACCCAGAGTAAGTGATAGAAAGAATAAAAGATTAACAATTAACTGGCCCATATCTAGAGTTCAGAATAAACGAGGAGAAGTGGGGATGGGGTGATGCTCTTAATAAACTCAGTAGGGAAGAAACGCTGGGAAGCAACATTATGTTAGCAAATGAACTTAAAAACATAATAGGGTGATGGAAAAATTAGTGTGAGAAGCAATTCACATTAGACAATGGGAAACTATCTCTGGCAGTTCCTTCTTTGTGAGGCAGTCATTGGTTAAAACTTTTTGTAACATGATAATTGTATCTAGACAGATCAAAGCCGACAGATCTTCATAACTGTACATAGACAGAGCACAACCGATAGATCTTCATAAATATACCTAGACAAGCCACAATCGATAGATCTTCGTAGTTGTATCTAAACATATCACAATCAATAAATCTTCATAATTATACCTAAACAAACCACAATCGATAATTTTTTATAACTGCAAGTAAAGTCATCCAGTCATTGATCCAGTGGATCCTTATTATTAATAGACCACAACCAATAGATCGTCATAATTGTACCTAAACATTATCCGACATTGATCTGCTGTACAAACAACCTACTGGCTCAGTACAACTATTGGACGACCAGCTCGTGATCTGAACTTTTATTTTCCGTACTAATCTAATATCATGTACAAGTCCAAAAAATTAAAATGATTAAAGACGTTACTCTCGCAATTGCACAAGACACAATGCTAGTTTGACAAAATACATGAGATGATTTTAATATAAGAAAAGACTGGTCCTATACCATTTCGACGACATAGGGTTCACCCGTTGGATTTGCATCGGACACATGATTTTCCTCCTTCCCCCTTACTCCGGAAGTTTTCCCTTCTCTACTTCTTGTACCCGTCCTCTACACTTCTCCCTATACTCTACCCCTTCTTTGCTTCTTCCTCTAACTTCAGTGGTAGGTAGTACTACATGATATAGTCAACGGCGGAGGGCTTGATCAACAAGGTGACACATGGGAAATTTAGGTCGGGGTGTTGGACGAAGTAGCTGGTAAGGGTGGGGAGCCGTCAGCACAGCGAGCCGAAAAGCTTGCTGCTGTAGTGGGGGCGACAGTGGTAGGGGTGACAGAAAGAGAGTAAGGAGGCGGTGGTCGTGACAGAGTCCGAATTGAGGAAGAAGACAGGGCAGACACAGCTCATTACCATTCTGTAGCCTTGCTCATTAATAATTTGTTAGAACAGTGTAAGACCTCCGAAATTTCACCACGAAATTCAATGGCCTCGTGGGGGACATAATTGAGGGGGCCGTGCCAAACGAATTTTGCCGAAGCTAGGACAGGCAAAGAACATGGGAACTGAGCCACTGTGCTTGTCGTTGCCATGGAATGTGCAAGTTTCCACTGTTCATCCAACCCACCGTTAACGAGTTATCATTGACACGTACCGGACCGAGAGAGACTTCGATCTTAATTTGAAGGCGGGCAAAACTTTTCAAGGAAACTCACATTCTGCAGATCGTTGGGTGGTGACCATAATGTTCACATGGTGTTTGTCTAGCATAGTTGGTGCTTGTCCGATGGTTAAGACCGCATTGTTTGGCCATAACTTCTGCTAGCATGTAAAACACGAATCAGACAACCAAAGGGAAGCAAGTCATTGCTGTGAGTTAAATTATCACAACAAACTTTTCATTTCTTTCTAATAGGGGGCGCACGCATCTTGGTATTGTGCACTCGTAGACCTCTTTAACACTATTTTGACATTGTTAATTTTCTTGACGGGATTGCTAGAAATCTGTTGATAGATCTTATTTGGTAAGTCATATAATTTCCTAACAGTTAGATCTGCTCTAAAATTTATGCCCCTAACCTTATGTATCTTCCCTCTCGAGTTCTATCTACTCTCCTGACCCTTTCTTCTTCTTCTCCCTGCCACCATGCCACTGGCCACTCCATCATGCTCCTCTCAATATAAATCATCCATCCCCGATCGTCGCTTCACCTCTCCACTCTTGATTGCACATCTACGACGAACCTAGCCTTGCTGTTGGCGAGGTCTCTTTCTTCTTCGTCTTATTGTAATGGTATGCCGCTGCTGATGAATGGGTACACATTTCTTTTTTTTCTAGATTCTCGGGTTTTTTCTTTTCTTTTTTCTTTTTCTTCCTCTTCCTCATTGTCGAGATGTATTCATCTTCTTCTTCTGTCATCGGTCTAATCGTCGACGGGGCTTTTTCCTTGAAGCTAGAGGAAGCAACAAGAATAAGGAAGGAGGAGGAGGCAGAGGAAAAGAAAGATCGGATGAGAGAGATGTCGTTGATGGAAGTGTGAAAAAAAATTAACTCATCTTTTCCCTAAAATCTGTCCTGAGTCCTGACCTACCCAAAACTCCAACCCGACTGACCCACTGCTGCTCTAAAAATCTCTCATATAGTATACCACCATTGTGCACTAGATCTGCCACCGTGCGATAGCTTAGCATCACGCTGATGCCTCAAACCCTGCAACCCCTCGGTCGACCTCCACAAATTTTGGGTGTGCCTGGCACACCATCTAGATCCGCCCTTGCTAAAGGCCGACTGGGTTCCAATGATTAGTGGGAGAGTTCTGCAATTATGTTGAATTAGGTAGCTAGATGCCCTCGGAATCTGACCACAGTAATAGTATATCTTTGGGAAGTTTGGTCACGAGCTGCGGGGAATGCTTTGATGTGTTGAATTGGACTATTGGACTGTGTACTTACAGCTCGGGGATGTTTTTATGATAGGAAATTCCAGTCCTAAATGTTTGCTAAGATGTTTCTGGATTTTCATACTACAGAAAGCCTTTCTGTTCGTAGTACGAAAATAAGTTTAATCAGCTACGAAACTGACAGGAATTACATCCACAGTATATATTTGGGAGAATGAATTATTTGCCCAAAAGTTCATGAGCCTCGTACCACTTGCTCTAAAATTCATTGTAACGGATCTTTTACTTTTTTAATGTAGTAGTGGTTAAAATGCCCCATCTCTATTACTCGTTACTTCTAGGTATATAAACCATATAAAGTTCATGTGATATAAAATCACAATCATAAATAGGTGCTTTTGAATACGAGTCTAAAGACATCAACTTTATGTCATATAAATTACATAGTAATGAAGTAATTATTGGTCAAAGCATAGCCTTAACCAATTAAAATATGCCTTGTATATCCAGATAAAGGGAGTACTAAACTGGTTTATAAGAGTGTCTTCAACAACTTGTTACTAAAGCCATTACTAAGAGGAGAGAAAATACTCAAACTTATCAATAATACCAAGCTCTCTAATAGCTTGTTACTAAAACAAAAAAAAGTTAAATATTGGTGTAAGATGATGGAGCCCACGAGATAATCATTTTAGTAACAACACTGACTCCAATAGACACTAGTGTCTTGGTACAAAGAGTCAAAACTATTTCTCTAGAGTAATAACCTCTCTCTGTCCTCATTTTTTCTCCTACATGTCACCTAAATGCTGACATGACATATTTTTAGCAGGTGGATTGTTGGAGATGCTCTAGTCGTAACACTAAATTTGCTACGGATAAAAATTATAACCCATCGCATCATCGTGCTCGGTCTATAGCCTTACACCGTAACTTCGACTCCACTGCTCTATTTTTGTTAAATATTTTTTAAGGAGATGGTTAAGTTAGTTCAACATAACTTTGGCTCTACTCTATTTTCGTTAGATTCTAGGGAGGTGAAGCTGAGGATTTCATCGTGTTTCAGTTAGTTATTTAGTTATTTTTGTTGTTAGAGATTTTTCAAGTAAGGGTGAAAAGGGAGGTGAAGGGGCGGACTTTATGGGTGCAAAGGGAGCAGTAAAGATAAGGGATAATTGCTAGAATAACACTGGTGAAACCATGAATTGCTAGACGTGACAATGACAGATGGAGTCTGGATCCACCAATCATTGACACACTCAGTGGTATTTTGGCAAACTGCTAATTTCACTAATGGTATAAGTGCAAATCTCTCTAAAAATAACCCCTCCCAAAATGACCCAAATGCCCCTGCCCCTGCCCTGCATTCTCTCTTTGGACCCTGGCCCGACTCACCCCACCTCTCGTTCTTTCTCTCCCGGACCTGTTCGTTCGACGCCGCCCTCCGCCTAGCTGTGTCGCCGCCGATCCCCCCCCCCTTCCCCCTACAGCTGCATGGCCGCCGCCTAGCTCCCCCGACGCGCCCCTCCCCCCGGTGCTGCGCCGTGGCCCTTCCCCTCCCCGACGCCGCCCTCCACCGGAGGCTCCATCGGCGCTGCCAGGTAAGGCTTGGCTTTTCTTCGTTTTTTTTGTTTCCTTCATGTTCTGTTGCATGATTTGTTCATCCCTTGAAACTCTAGGTTTAGGGATTGAGGGGGATCGAGGCAGAGGAGACAGAGAAGAGGCGCCCCTGCACAGACCTGAGCTGAAGAGAAATAAGGCAGGGACATTTAGGTCATTTAGAAAGGGGTTATTTAGTGCTAGGATTAGGAACCAGTTTATTAATAGAGATGGGGAATTTTAACCATTGCCACATGAAAAAAGGGGTACAAGATCCACTACAATGAATTTTGGGGCAAATGGTATGAGGGGGCAAATAATCTAGTCTCCTTATATATTTCTTTCTCATCATAGCTAGGAATATTCAGTAAGGACTGTACTGCTTTCCAGTTTATTTTTAAAACATACTCTGATTGTTTACTTTCTAATACCTCATGGTGACATAAATTTTCTCATGATTACCTGATGCAGTTTTTTTGCCCGTTAGCTCCATTTCCTCGCTTGTTAGAGACACCTGGTTTGTAATTGTTGTTTGAGCTGGTGGTAGTGATACACGCAAATATCAGGGGCTTGTGATCTGATTCTGCTTATGCTTTGTAGGAATGGCCAGTTTTAGCAAAAACTTCCAGTCTTCAAGCAAACCAGACAGCGAAAAGAAATACCAGGGTACATTGGTTGCTTCTCCAGCAAAAGCCATTTCACCCAAGACGATAAAGCATATTGTGCCAAAACAGTTGATCTTGAGCAGTGAGTCAACAGGTCATGTGGCATCGTTTTTGGTAAAGGTTGTTGCTCTTGAGGTAGTGAGAAGATTTTCTAAAGCAAGATGTCCTTTGATATGGAATTCTATTCAAGCATTGCAAGTTCTTGGGTATCCTCCATTTAGGTGGATTCAACGATGGGCACCACTCAAATTTGTCGTGCAAGGCATTCAGGTCGTTTTATCTCTTAGTTCTTCAAGGATTGGATTTCTTGAAATTCCCAAGCTGCACATTTTTTTTTGCTACAGAAATAGTTGTGCTGTTGCAAATGGCCGGCTGCCTGAATATTCTGTCAGTTCCTCGATGTGGATAAAGATAAATGAGAGAGTAATTCTCGTGTTATTATTCATTTATCTAGAAGACCTCATTAAGTTGATTGCAGCACTATTATACTCCACCACTAACTCCTTTGACTTTCAAGTTGCAACCATAACCTGCTTGAAAATTTGTGACAAAAATAACTAGACTTACCTTTGTACTCACCTTAGTCCTCTGGTTTAATCCATCCTATGGACTTAACACATTTGTTTCTGTAACTAGCTGAATGCACACTTGTAGCTATGTAAGTAAAGAAGTAATTCCAATCTGGTGGCGCATCAAAACTCCACACAAACCCAATGAAAAACTGACCTAGACTTAGAAAAACCAGGCAACTCACAAATAGCAAAACGTATTACATACTTAAAAAACCCCAAACAATATTGGAGATCATGGAGAGATGGTCTTGTCAGGAAGTTACTTTTGGTTGAGGGGAGGTGAAATGGTACACGGACCATCACAACCAGCTCCTACATTTAAAGGAGCAAAGAGTATTTTAAGCTGTCTAGTTTTGAGCCCCACATAGAGCTCTAACCATGCTAGGTTCAGTCTCACTCAACCCTGAGTGGAAAGTACCAACTTATTCACTTCTTCCATGAGGAATGGCTTGGAGTTGGATAGAGTTTGTTTTGGCATAGTTTATGTTTTCCCCCTTATCATGTAGAGTGAGCTTCTTAAGTATGTGCTGGACTAAGACTCGGCGCCAGATTAAAAAACTGCAAATAATCATGTCCTGTAGTTTCTTTTTCCATTATACTTCAGCTCTACAGTAACAACATATATGTACTAAGTTACTACAGAGCATCCCAGATCAATTCATGTGATGCTGTGGCCCATGTATGCTCAATTGAACCTATTTAAATTCTCATGAGTTTTTTTTGTGCGTTTCTAAGCTTTGTTGAACTGCCTAGCATAACGCATTTGCTATATGATATTTTAAATCCTCTTGAATATTTTTGTGGGTCTTTAGTGCTTTGATGAATTGGCTAGTAACACATCTGCTCCACACTTTTTCTCAAAATGGCTAATTTTTTAATAAAAATATATTTTCCGTTTGTATTGCTTGTGAGCACTGAGTGCTGATGATTTTTCTCCAATGCAGAAATTATCCATGCCACTGATGTTTCTATCTGTCACATCAACATTAAGTGATCTGTCGTCTAAACGCGATGATGAACCAAGTAGCAATACAGGAGGTCCTGACCTTCCTGCTGAATCACATGAAACGGCATCAACTTCGGATACAAGGTTGGTTAAGACTTAGTTGCAGAATATCTCTTAGTTGCAGAATGCTTTGCTAGCATCTTTTCATTAAATCATACTATTTTAGTTCTGATCATATGTAACTGCGATAATGAGATAAAGGTATGGAAAGGAAGCTGATGTTTAATTGTCTTTATCTTTACTCCCATAAATATTGGAGCTGGGGGTGATGGTCTGTCTGCCATGCCATCTCTTCTCCACCACAAGTAACTCGCTGACAAGTGGGACCATCTCTCCATGATCTCTGCCATCTTGTTTTGGGTTTTTAAAATAAATATTTGAGTTGGTGATGATGGTCCGTCTGCCATCCCATCTCTCCTCCACCACAAGTAACTTGCTGACAAGTGGGATCATCGCTTCATGATTTCAGCCATCTTGTTTTGGTTTTAAAAAATGAATATTGGAGTTGGTGGTGATGGTCCGTCTGCCATGCCACTCTCCTTCACCACAAGTAACTTGCTGAGAAGTGGGACCATCTCTCCATGATCTCCGTCATCTTGTTTTTGTATGAAGATTGATCTGCCACATGATTTGGATTTTTTTTGTTACTTCTTTAGCAATGTGCATGCATTTGGCTAATATTTGATAATGATGTTGGTTTCTGCTTGTTTTAGGGATGCCACTGATGGTGATGGCACAAAGGATATTGTTTCTGAGAATTGGCTGGTGCAACTTCTCAAGGAACTTGAAAAACAAGGCATCACTTTGCCTGAGAGGTGGCCTTCTACTAGCTCATTTGCTATTCATAATAAGTAATAACATATTTTGTACAGTTAGTCCTTTGGCTACGACAATAACACAATGATCTAGAACTAAGAGGGTGATGCAATGATATTTCTTGCACTTACGGCTACCACAATAACACAATAACACAATGATCTGGTGTATGTTTCAGGTTCAGTGAGGATGAACTGCGCAGATTTCACATTGCAGCAAATGGTGACTTCTCAAACTTGCTCTCTTCAGTTAAGAAGACAATTCGTTGGAGGGAAACTTTCCACATACTTACATTGCAAGAACTTGAGAAGTGGTCTCATTTGGTATTTTGGCATGGGTTTGATACTATGCTTCGGCCTTGTTTAGTAATCCGCCTTGGCCTTGCGTGCTCTAGTATAGCCCCTCGTGATAGACCTCGTTTTGGGCAAGCAGTAGGTAACTTCTCAATCTGTTTAATCTGCCTATTCGTTTATGTCATGGATGCATCAATTAGAGCTCAGAAGGCCCACATAATATGGGCAATTGATTCTTGCTTACAGTAATCTGCTTCTTTCAATAGACCTTTTTTTCTGGCATGTTGTCCATTAGTAGCACTGTTACTTAATCTGACAGAAAGCATAGCATCTTTTTTCAGCAATTATTTTGTCCAAATATTCTTACCATTGAGAAGTTAGTGTATTTTCTTATTATTTATCCACTTCAGAAGCTTTTTGCCTTTTTCTTTCCTCTATTTGACTTGCAACAGTGGCCACTAATCACTAGCATCTTTCTGTCCAGTTTCTCAAATTGACCATGGTATTATACATTTGATCAATGAAGAAGATCCAAGAATCACTGTTTTGCTGGATTGCCATGGGATTTCTCCATTCAGATTTCCAATGCAAATGATGAGGTCATTTGTCACCATAGTTCAGGAAAACTATCCTAATCGTCTAGGGGTGCTGTTTGTTGTCCGTCTTCCTCCAGTTGTCAGAGTTATTGCACAGACGTTTATTCAAGTAAGATTACTATCTCTCCCTACTTGTCATGTGTTCTATTTATGTTGTTTTCAGCTTGCCTAATTTGTTAAGGTAATGGATGTTTTTTTGTTCTAGTTAATAGTTATGACTTCTATATTGAAGTGACAAATATTTTTCTAGAACTAAGGGGATTTTATTTTGATGTTCAATCGCGTTATCGGAGATGTGACATCAAGTTCACATGCATGTCGGGTTTTGGAGAGATGCGAGGTCAACTATGTACAATATCTGTAATCTGCCTTCCAAATTTGAAAACTTAGCTCTTGCATGCTGACTGGTGATGAGCAGTATAAACTTACACAAATGCACACAATTCACATTTGAAGATGCTGTGTGCATCAGGACAAGCCACATATGTGAATAGATATTACTCTCTATCACTCTTTCCATTTGTCAATCATGAAATTTACAAACTTCCATTATCAACTATGTCCATTTTATGTAGGTAATCATCAGCTCTTCATGATCTTGTTTCGTTAGTGGGGGCATGATTTGTTCATGGACACGACTGCTAAATATTTGCAAGTCGTACCACCTGCCTCAACTTTTGGTTTGGCACCAAAATTTGCCTGCCACACACTTGCATTGGATTTGTGGCCACTTCGAGATTAGTATTATATTAAAATTTTGGGCATCCATTTTGGACACAAACCAAGCAAGGCTGGATAAAAGTCAGAATGAGCATTAGTTATTATTTTGATGATCTGATAAACAATTATGTCCTGCTGGATCGCAGCATCTTATGGTACTTTCTTTTTCCTTTTAAAATTCTGTGCAGCTCCTGAAACCATCCACGAAGCAGAAGTTGCGTTTCGAGGGAGAATCATACAAGGAGACGTTAGCCGAGTTCCTGCAGGTTGTGCCAGCTTTTCTTGGTGGTGAATGCAGCTGCGCACAATGCAAAAAGCCTCGTGATGGTTCAGTAATTCAGGCAGGGGAGGGAAGCAGGAGCCAACCTCGCAAAATCAGCACTGACGATGGATCACCAATTGCGAACATGGACTTTGATGAGGCGGAGCTTCCATCCACTTACAGCTGTGAGAATGTGATAAGGGCTGCAATAATTGGCCTGCTGATGGTGTGGATCTTCATCGCGTTTGTCGCCGGGATGAACGACCCGCAGTCCACTTCTTAGCCTCCTGAAGCATCTGGCATCTTTAGCCATGTCCTCTCAAGGGCTACAGAACTGCCTAATCACATAAAGCAGCGCGCACTTGGAGAGGTTGTCACTTTCCTGTAGCGTAGTATTAGCATATGTTGTTGCTAGGTGTTGTTTGTCGCGTCAGTTCTTCGGGTTGTCCTCTGCAGGTCGGCGTATAGTGCTCCGACTGCCAGGATTATATAGTACATGTGAATAAATTTGTGTGTGTTTACCAATATAATGGTTCACAGTGTGATTGGGGCTCTCTGTACTAGCACACAGGTTTGGCTGTTGTTACTGGGTGTTGTTTGGCAATGTAATTTTTGTCATTTTTTTTTCTTCGTCAGTCCACTTGACCGTGACTGTGCCTCCATACTAACAAGACTGTTGTTGATGTGGATGGTGATCATGTGCTTCACATTCGTCGGCTTTGGAGGAGGCATATCGTCGTCGTCTATGGCGCCGGCGGCGGCTAGCTTGACGTCCACACGACGAACGGCAGCGTAGCGCGAATGCGCGATGACCAAAGTGGGCCGGCCCAAACGAAGCGGTGGTGCGAATCGTTGCTTGACACGGTTGGGCCATGTGCCGTAGACTTAACTTTATATTAATCTAATTATGTCATACAATGTGGCGTAATTTTGTTGACCATAATTTTTTATGGGCTACATTTGCTAAGTTTAGCTATGAAAAGGTTAGATATGAATTAAATAATGTCCTTATCTCAAATAGTTGGACCTAATGCCCACGTACGTGTTTATAATGGAAAGAAGCGCTTGTACCCGCTAATAGAGAATATTGGATGGTATTGCTAGATAAGATCGAGTCTTTGGCTCGAATCGAGCAATAGTTATGAAAGAGATTGCAAATCCATAAAACCATGCGTGAGTGTGTTGGTTAAATCAAATATACAATGCATGGACTATCTAATATTTATTAGGTATCTACGAACGTCGTTTTCTCCTCCTCATTCTTACGTACCACCGCCGATCTCCTTTATCACTGTCTTGCTCCCTCCAAGTGGTCTTGGAGGTCTGACGATAGCGATACCATCTCATGATGTCTTCACACCCCCGGTAGTTGGAGTTCTAGGAACGGTGGATGGCAAAGACACCTTCTCGGATTCATTAGATTGGGCAACAGTAGCACGACAAGGGAGTAGACTTGACAGTACCGTCCACTGTGGATGGTAGAGAAGACAACTGCGAAGAGGAGAAAGATTGTTTTGCCGGTAACAACGTGTAAAAGATTTCTTATTAGAAAAAAATTTTGAGATTCTAAGTTTAGCCATCTTAATGGGGTGAGAATTTTGTGCACACGATGGCACATGTCTCCACTATTTTCAAAAATTCAAAAATCACATATTTAAGTTTTAAATCTAAAAATATTCATATATATACTTATGAAATAAAGTATGTATAATTAAATTTTGGTTAAAAAAATAATAATTTATAACCCATAAAAGGAGAAAAAAATTGTAAACTTAAATATATAATTTTTAAATTTTTAAAAGTAATTGGTGCATTGTCACCGTGATCACCCTGTGACTTTCCCATCCCTTTACGAAGTGACGATCAAAGGACACGATTTTGGCAAGACAGCCAACACCACCACCTTTAGGTCCCGTTTGGGACAGCTCCAACTCCCAGCTTCACATCAGATTTAAAGATTAAAAGCTAAAATAAAATAATTTATATATCTATTTTTAGTATACAATGTCAATAAAATATGATTTCTAATAATTTTTGATATATCTCCAGCTTTAACTCCACGAAAAAATAAAGCTCGGTTTTCATAGCTTTACTTTTTTATGAAGCTGAAGCTGTCCCAAACGGTGCCTTAACCCTAGCAGTTCTCTCACCTAAAAAACCTTGCCCTCTCCTAGCGCCTCCTCGTGCCCCCTCCCGGACCGACGCCTCCCAGCTCCCCCTCTCGCCGGAACACTCCAGCGACGGCGACCTCCCTTCTCCGGCGACCGGCTGGCACTCCATCCCCTCTCGCTACCAGATCAACGGCCGCCCCGTCCTCCTTGCTCGGCAGATCTGCGCGGGCGTCGACCCCTCGTTGCTGGCGGCCCACCCTACCCGACGGAACTCCCTAGCCATGGTGAGTTCCTTCCTCTAGATCCTCTCCCTTGCGCAGGATCGCCGCCGAATTTGGGCAGCCACTGAGTCTATGATTAGGCCAAGCTGAAAATATAGTTCCCTTTTGAACGCTAGGTTGTTCTCTTGTATATTGGAGAAGCTGGTAGATTTTAGACTGCGAGTCTCCTTTTGAACGCTAGTTTTTTCCTTCATTATCGCACTGCTTGCCGCCGGCGATCATACTTAAGGTACATTTCCCATGTTTGCAGCTTATATTAGTTCAGTTTATCGTAAACATATGGAATAGGTTATATGTTAAATTTGAAATATATATGGTTGTGTCCCTGTGTCGCCATTTTCTGGAAAAATGGTGGATCCCTGTGCCCCGACATGTATGGTGTCGGACACGTGTCCGTGTCCGTAGAGCATAGGTGTTATTTGTTTCTGTTGTTGCTAGGGCTTTCTGAGTAGGGAGAAAGATCCAGGCTACCATTACCAGGTGCTGTTTTGCCTTCCTTTTCGCTGCAGATGTTTGGAGCCTTACCGTTTGAGGTTCATTTTGCAATTCTTGCGTCAGGATCAAGTTTTGATGAGTCCATCACCGAGCGGTGGCAGCGGCAGTGGCAAGAGCAGGAGCAGGAGCAGGAGCAGGAGCAGGAGCAAGAGCAGGAGCAGGAGCAGGAGCAGGAGCAGGAGTCGCAGCCGGAGCAGAAGCCCTCGGCGAGATAGGCTGCGCAGTGAGCGTGCACCTCGCCTCAGCCGCAGCCCACCTCGTCGTGGTCGCAGCCCACCTCGTCGCAGTGAACATCGTGGCCACAGGTGTGCACCTGGTGATGCATTTTTCTTAGAAGTTTGGTTGCAAATGATGTTACACTGGACTTAGATACATTGGGTGTTTATGTTACCTGAAATTATCCACTAGAATACCAACAGCAGCACGAAGTTCACACAGAAGTTGTATTATGGCTCTCCAGTAGTGTACTCGTTGCCTGCCACTCTACACTATAGCATGGTTAGGGACATATCAAGCTAGCATCATTGTGGAAAATAGAATAATCTCACATGAATTGTTGCCATGGAACTGTCAGTATATATGAGTGAAATTGCTGCTATGCTCGTACAATTTATTAAGCGACTTTAGTTGGTCAAGTGGTGTTGGAGACTATGTCGGTGTTCTTTCTAAGAGGTTTTGGTTATGAGTAAAGCACTACCCCGGTAGCTTTACCATAAATAAACCATGCAGGGAAGTCTATATCTCTAGGAAACCTACTACATGGTGTATTTATGGCAAAGCTATTGGGATATGAAAAATAAACCATGGACATCCCTAGAGATATATATACGTAACGCCCCTTATCTCTGTGAATGCTACATCGGCTAGTTGGACCAGCCCAAGTTTCCTCAGCAATGAAGCTCTCTGGTCTTTCAAATGTTAGGGCAGAATGTTGTGTTACTTATTTGCCGCTGCTGCTGCCCTTGCCTCGTGAGTACCTCTCCCTCATCTTGATGTGCAAGTTGACCGCCCAGCCCATGCTAGTTGACCAGTTGACTTGCCAATCTAGTCCAGCCCGTAGGCCTGTGGTTGTCAGGCCGGGCTGACTGGATGACTAATTGATGGTTAGTTGATAGCTTGACAATCAATGGGGATATCAGCTTGAAATGTTTGGTACAAATGAAATCCTCAACTGCTGGTTCACAATCAATGTAGGCACTATTTGCCCTTTTTTTTGTATCTTTTCCGTGAGATAATTGAAGGTCGGAGGTTTATGTTTGAGAAGAACACATTTTGATCTACAACCATTTTATGTTCTTGTTTCCATCATTGGCGGGTTTCTACACTAAAAACTTGTTGCAGTATGTGTGGCCAGCCAGGGCACATCAACCATGTTTAACTTGAATGATTTTCCAGGGATCTTATATGCAAGAACTGCAGGAGACCTGGGCACTTTGCTAGGGATTGCCCATCTGCTTCTACGTGCAACAACTGCAATCTTCCGGGGTGAAATGAACTTTGAACACTCTCCTAATGTAGTTGTACTCATTTCATTTTTGTGGGAATCAGGATGCAGTTATCATTTATTGTTCCAAGCTTATTATTAGCTTGCCTCTTTTGTCTAATTTCTGCTATACGTTAATCTTCCATTCGTCAGAAATTTATTAAGTCAGAACATGACTCGTAAATATTTTTTTACAGCCACTTCGCAGCAGAATGCACTTCTAAAACTGTTTGCTGGAACTGCAAAAGTCTGGACACATTGCTACTGAATGCAAGAATGAGGCCCTATGCCACACTTGCAGCAAGACGGGTCATCTGGCACGTGATTGCCCTGCTTCAGGATCTAATGCTAAGCTGTGCAACAACTGTTTTAAGCCAGGCCACATTGCTGTTGACTGCACCAATGATCGTGCCTGCAACAACTGCCGTCAGCCTGGTCACATAGCCCGGGAGTGCAAAAATGAGCCCGTCTGCAACCTCTGCAACGTCTCTGGACATGTCGCTCGCAGCTGTCCAAAGACAACTGTGGCTTCAGAGATACATGGTGGGCCTTTTCGTGACATCTTGTGCCGTTTGTGTGGCCAGCCAGGGCACATCAGTCGCAACTGCATGGCAACCGTCATCTGTGATACCTGTGGTGGGAGGGGCCACATGTCCTATGAGTGCCCGTCTGCCAGGGTATTTGATCGTGGGGTGCGCAGGTTCTGATAACTGCCGGCGAGGATGTGATCATGGCTCGGTTGGTTATGATGGTTGAATTCCCCTTGTTCCATTCGTTCCTGTTTAGATAGCTCGGTCAACAATACTGAGACGTTTTCATTTGGTACATACTTTTGCTCCCTGGGTGTTGTGGAATGATTCTGTAGGTTTGTACTCTTCTGTACTGGCCCAAGAGAAAATCGTTTATATAAACTGCTATGGTAGACCAAACCATATGCTCGTATCACTGTTTCAAGCTATTCTGAGCTCCTTTTCTCCGTGATATGTTGACCCCCTTATGCTGTGCTGAACTGTTGCGTAGAGTTGTTAGATGCGCAACGTGGTTGGATCTGGGATTACATATATTCACTTTCCTCATGGTGATGGTTTCCATTGCTGTTCTTTTCTCATGAGCAAGAAAAGTTAACTGCTACCTATCTATATCAGTTGAATGCCTTCGGAGATAAGTTGCATCACAGCACCTTTTCGTTCTCGCTTCACGTGTACCTGCAGCTGGAACGTAGGACCGTAAATCTAGGATTGAGCAGGTCAGATGATACGACGTAGCACCTGGAGCTTGGAAGGGGAACGATTGCATAAACAAATGGTTGAAGCCCCATTTGGATTGCGACATTTTTTTCTTGATTCCCAAAGGGATTGAGTGGAAATCTTGCAAAAATTCTACGTTCCGAACAAGCACCGAGATGGAAGCAATGCCACTTGCTGTCATGCTATGAACGGTCACCTACATGGTAGAAACGCTTTTGTTGGCTGACCACAGGCCCCAAGCGCCAGGCTTGGCTAACAGCGCAGAATGGAAGTATCTAGCGTGGAAATGCTGAATGCTTTACTCCCTGTTCATTGCTTCTGCATGATGGTTATGCTAATCCAGTCGGCACAAGTAGTAATATTTCTAGATTAGATTGTTTACCTCTATCTTAATGGTGTAGCTGGCTATCTCATCAGTAGCACACTTGAAGGTCTCCGGTTCGAACCCGGGCGACGCCATATTTCTTTTTCAGTATAAGTATAGAGCATTTTATGCTAAGTAGAGCACAAGATATAGCTGCACTTGACTTCTGTCACACAATTAAGTAGAGCGCAAGATATAGCCGCACTTCAAATTCTATCCAACAAATGCAGATAAGCTTTCATGCTGAATTGCACCAACGTTGTCGACCTTAAGAGGAAACCAAACAGAACATGAATTATTTATAATGTAACTTGAACAGTGCAGGATATGCCCATATATAATGGGGCAGAACAAAGATTACATGATAGAACCAAATCTCCATGGATTCCTAGAAGCCACGGGGATCTTTTTACGCAGCAATAAACCCATAAATCATCAAGCAGTTTCAGAGTCACCGCCAAATCTATAATGACATAAATCCACGATAGGCAAATTCATATTGCAAGGCACTAAAAGACAGGATGGTGCCTAGTGTACTCGACTTTTGATCGCATCGAGACTGATTTCGCTAGCGTCAGTAGCATGCATTTCCACCTGAATGCCGTCCAGCATCCTCTTGAATTTTTCACTAGAGCTCGCGTACAGCATCTTGCTCCTCACCTTTGCATTGTCTGGGGACCTTTCAATTCAGGCAGCACACATGTCATAAGCAATCAGCCTTGGTGAAGTAACTATGGAATAAATACAAGGAACACAAAAGCAATACCACAAGATATAAAATATCCTGCTCTTTGGAACATCCTCCGCGGTAGTGAAGTCGAAGTCATAGACTGCAAATCGGCAGTCATTTTCAGGTAGAGTGTTTGTGAAATCCTCATAGGTTGCTGTGCGCTCCCCGACAATCTCCACGATGATCTCTTTTGAGTCTTGCAGCTTGTAAGTTATGAAACGGTGCGCCCTCTTGGACTTCAGCTCGACGAACTTCAGCTGGCACTCATCATTCACTGCAGCTCCTGACGATGCATTTGCCTGTGTGCATAAAGATGCAATAGTTCTCATAACTACACAGGTAACGCAACCTTGATTCTGTCTGAACAACAACATAAACACTAGTGAACTTGTAATTCAAGGGGCGCAGTAGCCTTTACTCTTCAGTATGGCTATCAATTGTCACTTACATCCTAAATCAGACTATTATTCAACTTATTAAGATAGTGCTAGGTCCCCATCCTTCCCAATCAACTAACCTCGAACATGGATTATTAGTTCTCTCGATCCAACGGTGATTTCTGTAAGACAAAACTAGCGGTTACTAGGTGGTAACTTATGGTCAGCGGCTCTGTAGTGCTACCAACAGATGCACATTAGAATCAACAAGAATTGCTCGCAGATACTTGGCCCCTTTCTCCTTGATGGTGCACAATTTTAGAAAGGCTAAGTGGCAGATGTGTGTCAACAGTGTGAGCTCGGCATGCACAGATCAACTGAGATTCCATGGCAACAACTGCTAGCACCCCACTCTTTTCTCGATGCTGCAGAATTTCAGAAAGGCGGTCTAGTTGGCAGATGTGCGGTAATAGTGCGAGTTCAGTATGCGATTCAGGCACAGATCAACTGAGATTCCAAGGCCAATCGATCTTCTATAACCTGGATCTAACAGTTACGAATTCCTACAAACACGGATCCGAAGAGTCAGGCACCACTCTTCAGCTGGCACTAGTCAAAGAGGTCTCTTGCACCCTAAATCTACATCAAGTCAAATCTAATCACACGGACCAAGCGCGCATCTACTTCGTTTCGCTCAAGAGATTCACGAGGACAAGCAGTGCTAAAAATTCTCTCACGATCCGGTCGCCGACGACAGAAACAATAGTACGTGAAGCAAGAAACATCCGATCCACGACCGAATCCAAGCGTCGAGCCTAGCACCGACGAGAACAGGAAGGAACCCAGCAACTCGCCGCACGCCGGCAAAGGCTAGAGCAAAATTGAAACAGGGAAACCGAGCGGAGCCGATCTGCGGAACAGGCGGCGAGAGGAGGCGGAGAGGAGGAAGGCGAACGTACCATTGCGGAGCTCGGGAGGAGGGAATCCGGGGAGGGGAAAGGGGAGGAAGGGGGGATGCTGTGGTTGATGGCTAGAGTGGCTGCGAGCAAGTTTTTGGGGGCCTCGCCTTCTGATGGAGCCGTCGGGGCGTCTCGCTGCTGCTCGGCTTATTTATGTGCCTACGACGAGGTCGGCTGGGCTGGGCTGGGCTTGCGCTCGCTGCCTCCGCGCCTCCGCGGTCGTCCGATCGCCATACGGACGGACGGGATCCGAGCATCCCTTTTCTAGCCTGATGTATAGTTTACCAAGTTTTGTTATAAAAAAATTTGGACATGAGGAGGTTCTATTTCTCCTGTTCTCCGCATCAGGAAGAAGATACGCACCGTCACCACAATTCTTACGGAAGTTCTAAAATTGATCATATGGACATGTACAATGTTGTGGTGCTAAAAACTTGTTAAGAAAATTGCTAGCACTTGGTTCTAAGAAAAGTAAATTTACTCCAATGTGGTGGTGCTAGAAACTTTTTCTTAGCACCTACTTTGGACCCACATATCAGCGTATTATATTCTTTCTCATCTATTTCTCTCTCACAATTTGCTCTAGCTTGGGCCCCACATATAGTCAACTCTCTCTTAGAACCTGATTCTAGTACTAGAAACCAGGTGATAGCAATTTTTCTTTAGCACCTCCCTTCACAATATTTAGAACTAACTAAAGTTAGTGCTAAAAATCATTAACACCCTCCTCTTAGCATCCAATATTGACCAATATTATACATGGTCTAAGCAGACACAGAGCAGCATCGACATCTAGGAGCTTAAAAACAAATCAGGGCTCCGGGATCAGATTTGTCAGTGAAGCTACAGCTTCTCTTTATGCGCATATTTCTGTCGGGGTGCAGTCGTCCACCCGCAATCGTTGTGTATCTCCCTATGTTCGTATCAGGTCTACCGTTATCCGCTTCCGAATCCAAGGAAAAAGGGCAATACACGATTGTTCCTATCCATTTTCACACTTACACAGAGTGGGAAAGCATAAAGCATAATCACGTTCCATGATGCTCTAGAGCTGGAGCATCTGCAAAAGACGTGGAGTGCGTGTGTCCGTGTAGTATAAGATTTTTACTCATGTAAACATATAAATCCAGCATGCGGTTAAACACGGCTGCACTGCGTGGCGCGCAGTGTACATGCACAGAATCTGCCGCATGGGGAGAACGATGGGAAGAGCTATAGAAAGAAAGTGCTGGAGAAAAATCTCAGGCCAACCAAGAAAAGGAAGCGTCGACACCGACCGCCAGGCGCCAGCTAACGACCTTATCCCTTTTTATCATATTCTTTTTTTTCTCCTCTGCTGCCGTGTATCATATCCTTTTTTTTCTCCTCTGCTGTCGTGTCACGTTCAAGTGAGACATCCATGATCAACCCATGCTCCAAACAGAGATATTTTTTCTTTTACTTTAAAAAAAAGAAAAGAAACGGAGAGATCTTTTCTTTCCTAAACAATGCTGCACTTAATTATGCTGATCTGTGAGCATTAGTACGTCGCAGTAGTAGAAGCAGCTCCGCTCATGGCTAGCCTGGATTTCCACATGTACCCACGACACCTCCTCAAATCACACCACACGAATAAATAGAAACCCATAAACCGAACAGATCATCACCAATCAATATTCCTTTCTCCTTTTTTTTTGTGTGGAGGAAAACCAATCAATTATTCATACACCACATATTACAAGAAGCATATATTTCAGATCGTCATGATCTGAGCACACGAAGGCAGGCAAGATACATCAAGCACGCACGCCGTACAGCACAAAACTTGTACGTACACAACACGTACAACCCCCGTGCGTGCGTACGGTCACGCAGTTAGGAAATTATTAGGATGCGTGCTCCTTGAGTATGTCAAGCGTGAGCTCGCTGGGCTCCGTGGCCTGCACGTCGATCTGCACGCCGTCGAGCTCCTTCTTGAACCCCTCGTTCGAGCTCGCGTACACCATCTTGCTCTTCACCTCCGCCGTCGCCGGCGACCTAATTAATTAAACCAATGACACAAATAGCTCAGAAACTTAACAAACACCATGCTGCAATACTACTAATTTGGAACTGAATGATCGATGGAGCTAGCTAGGAAAAACGTTAGTACGTACCAGGAGATGAAGAAGATTTTGCTGCGGGGGGAGTCGCCGGAGGGGGTGGCGTCGTCGACGGTGAAGTCGAGGTCGTAGACGGCGTAGCGGCAGTCGCCGGCGGGGAGGCTGGCGACGAGGTCCTCGAAGGTGGCGTCGCGGCGGCCCACTTTCTCGACCACCACCTGCTGCACGGCGTCGTCCATCTTGAACACCACGAACCGGTGTGCCCGCCCCGCGCGCACCTCCTGGAACACCTTCTTGCACTCCTCGCTCACCGCCACTCCCGACGTCGCGTTCGCCTGCAGAGTCCATCAAAATTCTCTTAATCGATCAACACGCTACACATAAAACAAACTCACAACGAACACAACTGATTAAGAATAAGCAGATATCATGATGGCTCGTACCATCTTCTTGATCCGGAGGTTGACCCGAGGAAACAAACAATCTCTGCGAGATGATTCTGCAACGATCGCAGGTTTTGCAGTGATCAGTGTGAAGTTGGTTAATTTATCACGGTCTCGTCTGCTGCTTTAATAGGATGGCTGCCGTGTACACGTGTGGTCAGTGAGGTGTTGCTCTCGGGCAGACTGTTCTACATGTGCCGATGTGGCAGCAGGAGGCCGAATCGGAGTGGCTCACGTCGAATCGAAGCTAGAAAAGTCATTTCTCCAGTTCCACTTGCGAGGTCGGCAGATTGAGGATGTGTCATTTTGCTTAGCTTTATGTTGATTAATCAGTGTAGAGTACCAACAGCAACGTTCGATTCTGCAGTGACGTGTACATCTCTGTTACTACACATCTGTCAATATTCGATCAGAGTAGAAGTCCCGTTTGCATATATGCACCTGGTCAGTGAAGTATAATTAACCAATACCCCCAGCGTAACATAAGGCGTGGAGTTCTCAACACCATAATAATTTGGGTCTGCTCTCTCCCTTCTGACGTTCTGGTTGCTTGACATGTGACGTGGGTTCTATCTAAACCCTGCAAAGCCCACTAAGAGCCCTGAAAAACTCGGTTGAAGGCCCTCAAAGCCCACCTTCTCTCTCCGCATTTGGCCACCGAGACTCGCGAGCGTATCGGCTCATCCGGTTTTGGCTGATTTTCGTTTATTTTTTTTATCGATACATCCCTCTCACCTCCTTTCTCGCCGCTCGCGCCGCCCCTTCGCTTTCCTTTCTCGCCGCCCTCGCCGTTCCTTCTGCTCCCCGCGTCTCATCTCCTTCTCCTCTTTCTCTTGCCGCCACATGGGTTCACAGACCGGTCGTGGTGGCCATCGTCTTAGTGGGGGGTGAGCGCCTGCACAGATCGTGGCGGCGGGGTGGAGGCGGTAGGTACTTTGGCGTGGCGTCGGCTAGGGAGATGGAGTTGAGGCGCGTCCCCTGACCACTGCCTCGCCGTCGGTGCTGCTGCCGCGATCTTATCCTTAGCTCCGCCGACTGCGTCCTCCGCCTCACCTCCCGCTTCCCCGACGTCGACGCAGTGCACGTAAACGGCTGGCCTCTTCACGACGACAGTGGTCTGGTCGATCTGGCCGTCTACGACCTCTCCGTTGCCGGTTGCCGCACCTCTATTCCAGTAGTTCCTTGAGGAGGTGGCAGTTGTGGCACGTCCTCCGTCGCCGGCGGCTGTGCTCCCTCCTCATGCGACTTTGCCACATCGAGCGGAGGAGGCTCCGGCCGCAACGAGCTGCCACCGTCCCGGCCCTCCTCGATGGGACGACGCGTCGTCGTCGGCATCCGTCCGTAGCTGCTGGCCAGCACGCCAAGGCTCCCCGCGGCCGAGCGAGCAGGCCACAGCACACGGCCAGTAGGCCTGCATCCGCACGACAGATCTGGATCCGGAGCATCGACCGCCCCAGATCCGTGCTGCGCGTGCCGTCTGCCACCAGCCGCCAGGCCCGGCTCGCCGGACGGAACCCCGCCGTCCTCGGCTTCCAGGCCTGTCATCTTGCACCCCGAGACAGCAGCCGCTGGAGGGACTATCGCGGATATGCCGCCCTCCACGAGCACGGGAGGCCAGTTTGGTGTTTGTTTGAACCGGTAAGTGACAATGTTTTGGGATCCGAAATGGTGTATGGTGAATCATTTGGAAAGGGAAATATGGTTGATGATCCTCTTCTTGAATGCGTGATCAATGAGTCTCTAATCCGAACGGTTCTTCGAGTGGAAATTTTTTCATGTTATACGGTTTCTGGATTCCAAGATTTGGTTTAATCTTGGAAATTTTGTAGAATGTTTTGTTCCACATCTGCTGTGATGGTTTTATGGAGTGATTGCCATATAAATAATGCTCAGGAGATTGCATTTTATTGGGGAAAACATTAAATTGTGTAATGAACTGTACTCCTGAAATTTGGGCTGCAAACTTTTTTTCAGTTATTAACTGTACTCCTGAAATTTGCCATACTCCTGAAAAGGCATACGTTCTTGAGTTCCTGGCATGTATATTTTTTCAGTTATTATCTCCGTTATCGACTTGGTTATCCACATCTAGTGTTGAGCATGAAATGCAAAATAGGTGGATGGTTATTCTATTTTTTGTGTGTTTGTGAAAGTTATGCGCATCAGATTCGATGTATTTGAAACAGTTCTTATGTGCTAAAGATCTTTGTTCTCACTCTGTCGTTTAAACAGGGAAGAAGGAGAAGGTTATGTAAAAGGTGTTTCCTGCCTTTTTCTCTCATATTTGACAGCGCATAAGAAAACTCTGAAACATGGAGTAAGAGACAATGGTATGGCAACCTTTGGTGAATTAACAATATAGTGATTTGGCATGCATATTGTAATCTTCATAATATAACATATTTTCATGGTCTTTGGATTTTGTGCTGATATTTTGAAAATTGAACATGCTAATTGACATCAGGGTGCTGGATAACCTGAAAGATTATGCAGTACGGGCCGTTGTAGATGTTGTTGACCACCTAGGTACAGTCGCCTACAAATTGAGATCTCTTCGAACAGCATGCTTCTGAGATCTCAACCTTTGAGTTGAAGGTTGCGCGCTTGATTGTCTTATCGGTAAGGCATGCAATGTATGCCGACGAAACTATACAACTAAACGGACACTACTGTATTGTCGACCAATAGCAAATTTTCATCTTCCAAATACACACGGACAGGGAAGGGTCTCAGGCAGCAGCCAATGATGCGAACAGACGTGAAACGGACACTATATTGTCGACCAATAGCAAATTTTCATCTTCCAAGTACACACGAACAGGGAAGGTCTCAGGCAGCAGCCAATGATGCGAACAGACGTGAAGCAAGGATCTTGGTATCGACTTGAAGAGAGACGAATAGGCGATAAAAAATATTATGATCTAAAATTATTTTTTACATAAATATGTTGAAAACACTATGCAGTCTTAAGGGAAATCTAGCATATTAGTTAGTAATCAAAACAAGTAAGAAAATAGTTAGTAATCAAAACAAGTAAGAAAATAGGAAAGAGAAAAGCAAAGAAATAACTACACAGAAGATATAAGATCTGTTATCAAAGTTCAAATCTTTGAGAAAGCTCTACGACTTTATTGAGAAAGCTTGGTCCAACAATTAAAATTAGCACCGAAACATGTTCTTTCAATGTGAGGATTTTTTTTTCTCTTATGATAGTTTTTTATTTTGCGATAGGCGAACTTTAAACTCTCATAAACTTTTTAGGACTCTTCACAATCCTTGAAGATCTCAAACGACTCTTAGCCATTTATGAGACACCGATCTCCAAACATGGTAGACTTCAATTAGTTCGGCTTGCAGATGAACTCTTCTTGATGCTCAAAAATGACTTGATCTCTCTCTCTCTCTCTCTCCCCCAAAGATTTTCTCACAAGAATCACAACTTGCGCTTGAAGAAATATGGAGTAGCACTTAGAAGAGCAGATGAATAATTTTGCAAAGAGGCTTAGAGATTATATAGCCAACCCCCTTAAAAACTGGCCATTAGTGCAAAAGCAGAAAAACTCGGAGCTTCCAAGATGGAACTCGGAGGTTCGATATTTGAAAGCAACGGCTATATTGACTGTCAAGAAATTGATCTTAGAACTTCTGACAAGAACTCGGAGGTTTCGAATTTCAGAGCACAACAGACAGAAAACAATGTCGGATGCTCCCACTTGAACCTGGACCCTCCGGGATTAAGAATAGCCTTGACAACACATGGTCAAAACGGATTTCCGAAGGTCCCAACATCACACTTGGACCTTTTGAGATTGTCAAGGACCTCGACTGAAGTGGATATAACTCATTCTCAGATATTTTGATAATGGACTCTCGGATATTCTGAGATTTCAAAAGATAAGTCTAGAAACAGATCTCGGAACTCCTAACAATTCAATAGCTCTGACTTGCAATTAGAAGAACTTAGTCGTGTGCAGAACTAAACCCAAGGTTCCAATAAATCTCGGATGTTTTGACATTCAGAAGATCAGACAGGAAGGGCAACTCAGAGTCCCCGAGTTCCTGACTCTTCAAACAAAAGTTTTAGTTTGGATGATTGATGACAAGCCAAGGCCCCGAGGCACCAAGATTCACTTTCTGTCTCTTCCTTTTTGTTGATTGATGACATGCCGGACCCCAGAATTCATAACAGAGAGTCTTAAGCAAAACCACCCGCTAAGTCGGAACGTCAACCCCGACCTCAACTCCTGGGGATCAATCCCAAGAGGAGTGGAGTGATACGGCTCCGAATAGCCCGAGACATCAACCCCGAACTTTCTCCGGCAAACTAATGCACAGATCAAGTAGGGTGATATGGTCTCCTCACTCTTTGCTTACTGAGCCGGAACATCAATCCCGAACTCGTCCCGACAAATTAATGCTCGACTGGAGTAGGATGATATAGTTCCCAACGTCTCAGTAGTAGAGTCACTTCACAGGGGTGATTAAACCTAAAAACTCTATGATATAAACCCTGAAACCCTACCCACCACATGTGCTTCATCAACATACACACACGGCACAAGAGCAGGCGAAAACAACCAGATTTCACAGCAGTAACTCTACGACCGAAACTGCAATATCATAAGTTTGAAACTTAACAAACATATATTCACATAAGGATCCAAAGATCCAAATACACAGCGGAAGAGTATAAGCGGCTACGAAGCCAAAACGGTGAGGCCAAAAGTGGCAGCGAAATAAACCAAGCTGCCAACCCCGAGGCAGGATCACTGCCTGGGATTCCCAGCGACTAGTCGTCGTTGGTGTTGATCTCTATATAGAAACCACCCTCAGGAGGGGTAGTTTTTTCTGCAACAAAAATTATCAACAATAGCAGGGTGAGTACAAAATTGCACTCAGCAAGACTTACAGTGCGGAAATTAGTACTAGACGTGCCAAGTATCAATAAAGGGGTAATTGTGGACTATTTTGCGGAAAGCAAATTTTATCTTTGTCAATAGAAGTTAGGTATATGAAAAACCGACTACCAGAGTACTTTTCAAAGGGGATGAGTCGAACACTTCACGATCAATCCTTACTGCAGATCACCACACCTAAGATACCCCGACTCTTCCTCGACCACCCTGGGAGGAAGCTGTGGCTACACCACACCTTAAAGTTGGCAAGTTTTAGAGATTGTTATAGTTGTCTAATTCGATGCAAAATCTTACCAAGCTGTCCATAACCGCGGACACGGCTGTTCAAACAGTTCAAACCCTGCAGGGAGTACATCTTTACCTACACGCATTGATCGTCTCTTAGTGCTAGGCCAATCACACACTTCACGAGGTGTGCTAGCAGAGGGTGATCAATCACGACCGTTACAATGCTTTCGACCGAGGTATGAGCCACCCGTACGGGCTAGTCCATGTGCACCAGTCCGGCCGTAACCGCGACACCGTCCCATACGTTGTGAATCGAGGTACATCCCCGGTCCCAGACCATGTGCCCACCCCACCCTTATATTGAGATGCCACACCACATTCCTTTTTCACGCACACGGCAAATGGAAACGGCGAACTAATGCAGCTCATACACTAAGTCTAGGCAAATTATTTAGTCGTGGGTGGTCTCATAATCCACCCGTGTAGAAGTACGCGAATCTTGGTTCGAAGGGACAACGGTAACCGGTCCTTGTGGGAAGACGAGACAACCCACCATGCTCCCAGCCATGGCCTCTCGTCTAAACCCAGATATGATTAAGCAAGTTCATTAGTTATCCCGGTGAACACCCACCTACCACGTAACCCATCCAATAGTGTGAATTTGTCTGCCATCCAAGAAATTATGACTTTTACATGTCTAAATATGTCTAAGCATTAATAACATAACAAGCATTAGCACAGTATACACTATTCTACTCTAGATAGGTTGGGATGGTGGTGGAGTTGTTTAAGCGACAAGGCGAGTTTTACACATCGGACTAGGGTTCTGCTTAGCGGAAAAGTAGAATTTGAACGCATGTGATAATGAATTTGAAAATAATTAATACTTTACAAATAATAGGAGTTTGCAATGTGACCAAAGGGGCTGCTTGCCTGGTTGCTCTGCAACGGAACCCTGTTCGTGATCGAGGTGATCCGCTTCTGGATTTTCCGGCTCTAACGAAGAAGAACGAAAACACCGGAAAGAAAAAGGGCATAACCGTAAATATCAAAATGCGGAACATCGGCATGAGATGCAATGCATGCCATGGCATAGAGGATGTAAAATAAAGACTAATGCAAGTGGAATCAGTTTAATCGGAGTCCGGACGCATAAAATATCGCGATCCGAAAATCCCCCGGCTAATCGGAAACCCTAATTTGAGTTTTTAGCCAATTATGCTTTTCCTAGAATGCAAACCTTTATGGAAATGAAATTTTTGAATAGATCTCATTTTTCTGAACATTTTGATATATTATTCGCATTTTTCTGATTAAAGATGAATTTTCTATGAATTTTCCAAGATTTAACCCATTTTAAACCCTTTCTTGTATTTTTCTCAGTAAAAATAATGTTTAAATTAATTAAATAGCACCAGAGGCTGACATGTGGGCCCTACTGGTCAGTTTTGACTAAGATTGACTAAGTCAATGACAAGTGGGGCCCACTTGTCAGAATTTCCTTTTCGATTTATTCTTTTCTTTTAATTCTGACATGCGGGGTCCACACGTCATAGAGACATCTTAGTTGAGCTCATTAATTACACTACCTAGTCATTCATTAGGGTCATTAATATGTCGGTTTAATTACACTACCTAGTCATTCATTAGGGTCATTAATATGTCGGTTTAGTCATAAATAAGCATGTTTAGCACTTAATGGGGGTAATCAATATGTCCGGACAGCACTTTTTGTATTAATTGTAGTTTTAATCGTAGTTAATAGATAATACCCATTTATGGGTATTAATTGTGTCTGAGCAGCACTTTAATTAAGCCATTAGTGGCTTAATTGAGCTCGGTCCGGAGCCCAACCCGGTGCTCGGCCGTGCGCTCGGTCGGGACCCAGGGTGAGGCCGGCGGCGAGTAGAGCGGCGGCGAGCGGCGGCTTACCGGAGGACGGCGGACTCCGGCGACGCGGCAACTAGGAAGGAGGCGGAGAGCTAGCAGCTACTCGGTGGCGGCAGAAATCCAAGGAAGGGCGCGACCGGACCGGCGGTGACTTCGGGCGGAGAACCGAGGCGAGCGGGGGAGAAAGGAGGCCGGCAACGGGAGCTTCGGACTTGGGTCCCGAGCGGCGAGGATAGGGAGCGGCCGGCGAGCAAGGAGCCCCGGCGGAGCGGCGAGATGAGCTCGGGCGGGTGGCTCGGCGAGTGGAGGTGGGAGCGGCGGAGGAGCTCCGGGCTTGGGGAAGGCGAGCGGCGGACCGAGGAGCGGGGAGCTCCGGTGGCAGCTACCCGGTGGCGGCGCGGTGAGGAAACGCGGTGAGGGGGCGGAGCTTGGCTCGGGATCCGGCGGGATGGGGTAGCCCGGGGCGGCAAGGGGCGGAGCCGGGGTGGCTTGAGTGGAGCGGGGCGGGAAGCAGCCGAGCGACGGGAGCTCGATGGCGGAGGCGGTGCGATGAGGAGCCGGGGCGACGGAACGGAGGCCGGCGGCGAAGGCTTGGGAGCGGAGCGGCGCGAGAGCAGCCGAGGCAAGCGACGGCTTGGGGAGGAGATGCTAGGGGAGGAAGGCGTTGGTGCTGGATGGGGATAAGGATGAGCACCGGATGGCTTAGGGAGGAAGATAGAAAAAGGGGAGGCGGTAGCGGGCTAGGCCAATGGGCCGGTGCGGGAAGGAAAGAAGACGGGCCAAGAAGGCCCGTGCGGCAGGGGGAAGGGTTTTTAGGGTTAGGGTTTGCATTTTTCAATTGCCCTTTTTTTTTGAACTTCTACTTCTTTTGCACATTTAAGCAATTCTCACACAGCAATTTTCTCCTTCCCCATAACTCCAAATTGTAGCACTTCCAAACTAAATTCCCAGAGTCTCAATGCATTTTGCTCAAAAGCTTTAAACCGAAGATTGAAACCCTAACAACTCAATTCCGTTTACGCCCCTTTTCTTGCTATCCCAAAAATTCAAAAACTTACTCATTTTTAGGTTCGTGAGTTTATGCCATGAGATGCGTATGATGTACATTACAATGTTAGTAAAATAGGGACGTTACATGACAACCCGATTAAAGTTTTGATTTTAGATATAACGAGTGTTGTTTTGGGTCCTATGCTATAGAGCGAGGTCCTCCTAAAGATGTGCGTTATTTAAAATTGCGTTTGAACGCAAATACACATGTTGAAGTGAAAATGTGAAGAGCTCCCCCTATATCTTAGGATCCATGGACGTGCACGGTGTATTATTTACATATAAGAGAAAGAACTATACATGAGAAGGTTGTCATGGCATAAGCATGACCTGGCATGTGAATATTATGATAAAGAACATACAATCTTGTCAAGCGTAGAAAAAGATATACATCCATGTCATCTAAGATTAGAGGTTACAAGACATACAAGAAACATCAATAAGAACCAAGTCTTGCAATTCAAGCACACTTAACTATTCAAAACTTCCAAAAGCAAGTTTTAAGATCATTCACCTTTGACATCATAACACCGGAAAGGGAAAGACGCTAAGAAACAGAATTCTAAGTTAGCGGACCCTGCCCGATCGATGAAAACGGCGTCAAAAGCTTGATTGTAGGTGGTGGAGCGGTCGTCGGGGCAGGTGGAGTCGGTGTAGCTGAAAGTGATGTTGTGGCGGCTAAGGTAGTTGGAGGAGCTGAAGGCGTAGCTGTCTTCTCTTTCTCGGATGTTTTCTCTTCCTCAGTAGCATTTAGAAAAACCACTAGTGCCATCTGAAAAGTATTTTTTATAGTTTTCCTAGCACTACTCCACTTGGATGCGGGTTCCTTCTTTGTCGGGACATGAGCAGTCTCTTTGATAATGTGATCGGAAGTTCTTCACTTATCTTATGTAGCTTTGGCCTTCTAAGCCTGAATTTACAACTTATTCTAGTTATGATTTCATTGACTCATCGAAATCTAAAGCTGGGTCCATTCCTAAACCTTAGCTTTGCCCTTGTTGGATTTAGCGGATCTAGCCTTTGAATTCTTTTTTATAGCTTTCCTCTTCTTGGCCGGAGATTCTTTTTTCTTCGTACTAGACCAGCGTTGAAACTGTGCAAGACCAGACAAGATACAGAGATGTCTTCTGGTATGTGTACTCTCCTCGGTCACGTGCAAACAACGGTGAATTGAGTAGGTCAAGCTCGGTCATTCATTCCGTGAAAGACGAGAAGCCCCTTTTTTCTGAATAAAATTTTGTTCCACGTAACATATGATCGTTCTATTTTGGACAGACGGTGGATGGAATTAGAGCTCCCTAATCTGCTGTGCACTCACTAATGTAGTTGTCGAACAAGTTCGTTTTGTCACGGGTATTTTTTTAGTACCATATAATACGTTACTGTATGAAATATAAAACAATGATCTGCACAAACTATGCCGACGTGACGGGTCTTCTTAGTTACTCTCTCCATCCAAAACGTAAGACATATTTTGATCGGTTAAAATAAAATTTTGATAAATAATTAATCTATTAACATACGGTTTATGTGATACAAAATCATAATCACAAGTAAATATTTTTAAATATAAATCTAATGATATAAATTTTATGTCACATAAATTATATATTAATTAAGTAATTATCAATTAAAATCTTAACTTAATTAATTAAAATACATTTTATATTTCTAAACAGAAGCGGCATATATTACTGGTGTGCTCATGTGATCAAGCGTCGACGGGCATACATGTCCGCGGAAGTTCACGGAAAGATCCGTGGAAAGGAACAGAAAACTTCAAAGTGCCCTGTCTGATCTGTGGTGCATCTAGCTCGCTTCGCTGCGCTGTATGAAAAGCCTGCGAGCACGCACGTACGCCAAGCTAATTGAGCGCGTCCCAGTTCCCACGCGAGCGAGCAAAGTCAAAAGTCACGGAAGGTTTCGGCCATTTCAGAACGTCCCATCGCACACGACACGCGCGTACGTCGCGGCCGGCCATCTCCATCGATCTGCCAGCTCTGCTCGCACCATCCAACAAGATATGTACAGCGAACCTGGCAACAGCACAACCACTTTACGTACGAGCTGCGCCATCTGATGTGCCTCCGCCTCTCGCACTCCCGCAGTGACAGCGCCCTACGTGGCCGAACGCAAGATCGAGGCTGCGGCGAGGCGCGGCATCCGGAGGCGCCGAGAGGACTTTATATTTTCACGTGGCAATAAAAATACTTGCATATGACACGTAACCGTAATGACTAGTTGCAACCTGAAACAGGCAGAGTATTTCTCAGGAGTGCACTTAAAAATATATATATAAAGAACACTTTTAAACATGCATTTCAGAGTAACCACAATTTCTTTGACATAACGTTTCAGAAAACCAGTTTTTCTCCGAGGGTGGCATGGCTTTGACATGGAAGACACTTCCTTTAGGATTTGATATTTCTTAATTGTCTGAGAAATTATTATTTCTTAGTTGATCAAGTTGTGAACTACTAAGTCTGTAGTTATAAAAAATTGTGTGTAACTTTTCGTCCTGAAAAACTCAGTTGTACATCTCTATATCTAAAGTTGTATATAGTTTCTAAAATGTGCAACTATAAGTTAATGTTTGATAAAGAAACAAGCTCAAGATTTTTGAAGCCATGCAAAAGATTTGCCTAATTTTCATTAACTAAGAAGAGTATGTTAACAAAACCCAATGCTTAAAGACCCGAAGGCCCCAAAAGGATAAAAGCCTACTATCACGATATGATGTTTCCCAATTTTGTTGCTCCTGCGAGCGTCCACATCACTGTCTACCCTTTAGTTTTCTTTACGATGATCGTCGACATGGTTAAGGTGTGGCGAAAGATTCACACATTGTCCTCGTTCCAAACTTCCCATGAGACAAGCATGACCAAGGAGACGATTGCTTTTCTTTGGTGTCGTCTGTCTCGAACCACATGCGTCCACCATTCACCGACGGAAGGCACCCCTCCCCACAGGTGTGGTTGAAGTTTTGATAACCGTAGCCAACTTTTAATCATCTCCCATATCCTCTTGGTGTATCGACGTTGATAGAGCACGTGTGCCTTAGTCTTGAGTTCTATTTTGTAGAGTGGACAAAGGCCACAATTCGGTCATTTCCTTCGTTCTAGATAGTTCGCGGTCTATAGTATGTTTTGATCGCAAGCCATGTGAGATTTACAATTTGACAGCATCTAATTATTTCAAACCGAGGCATTCATCTTAGAAGTGGTCGAACCCCTAAATTGCGCATTGTTGGTTGAGTTCGCCGTGTAGTTGCCGTCACTTGTGAATTTCCAGGAGATGTACTTTTTTGAAATGGAATGGAGGAGATGTCCTTGCGATATCACAAAACATTCATGAGACAACACTTTCTTTGATATAATATTTTAAAAACAACAGTTGGAAGGGTTGTAGCAGTGCTGACAGCTGCCGCAACCCTTAAGCGTTATCATTTTGTGAGATGTTAATGTCAAAAAAAGGTGGTTCTATGAGAAGTACATGCTTAAAAGTTTGTGTGTCTTTTTTCAATTAGTTTTGACAAAAATAAAAACGAGGTTTTAGAAAATTTACTCTCACATCATTTTAAATTCTTCTACTCTAGGGATGTGCAACGGGCTAGTTGATTTTGTCAACAACGAAAGAAAGGTTCTCCTACAGCTCGCACTGATCCAGCCATGATTTACGGATCAATCTGCCCCAATCCGACACGATTCATAATTCATTCCGTTTCAATCCGACCCGTGCGTGAACTACGACTGCGAGTAGAGACGACGATGACGATGCGTTGATGCTGGACTCTGATCGAGTCAACATTTAGATTTGAAAGAAAACGGGAATCAATTGTAACAAAAAGAAACGAACGAATTGTTAGAAGTAAGAATTACAGAGACTAGAGGTAGCCTTATTGGGAACAAGAGGAAAGGATCAAGTAATCTTTATTCATTGCACTGTTGTATTTATACATATGAAGAGGTGGCAGTTATACAAAAGGGAAAGGACATGTCCTTTAGAAGAGATGCTTGATAACTACTAATGGCAGATATGACGTTTGATCACATATGATTCTCAACACTCCCCCTTGATCAAATGTATCATCCATATACAGTACAATTGAAAAACTCCTCCAAAAACCCTGTGGGAAAAATATGAGGAGTTATGTTTGATATGCTGTGAAAAACTCCTTTAAATCCAGTGGGAAAATAAGGAGAAAATAATACAACATATAATGGTTATTATCTCTTTGTTAACTCACATGAGAAAAACATGTTAAGAGAAAAACCCATAAGTGAGTTTAGAGAACAATAAGTATGTCTTCAAAAACCCCAGTAGGAAAAATAGAAAATATGACATATATGTTGTGTTGATATTACCTCATTAAAAACCTTTTATGAGAAAGCTTGAGAGAAAACTCATAAAGGAAAAAGAGTGCAATATGATGTATGAATAGGTTAATAATCAGAGAGTAACTCCCCCTGATCCTTGCAAATCTCAAAGTCCTCGCATACTGAAAGATCAAGGTTTATCGACTAGAGGGGGGTGAATAGGAGATTATCAAATTTTAACAAATTTGTTGCTTAGCATGCAATAGGTGAAGCAGATTAAAGATGAAGCAGCAGAGAACAAATAATAATCAACTCTAATAAAGAACAACACAAAGCAAAGAGCTGAAATCGAAGACAAGAGGATTTAACCCGAAGTTCAAGTTGTTGGCAACAACTCTACGTCTTCGTTTGGAGAGGCTGAGCACTTAGCTCCGAAGACACACAGTCTTCACCTTTTTCTCCTTGAGCTTGTGTCCACTTAGGATCTGCTCAACACTCTTGGTGGATCTTGAGGTGATCCCCGGACCTTCACAAACTTTGGAGGCGATTCCACAAATTGGAGCTCTTCCAAGACACCTAGCCGGCTAAGAGATGCCAAATCTCCAAGAGTAATAGCTCAGATCTGCTAGGCTCGAAGAAGCTCAGCTTGAATGCTCAATCCAAGTCTCAAATCTCTCGAATGCTTTCCTCTCTCAAAGGGGATCTCAATGGAGTCAAAGAGGAAAGGGAACACACAGTAGAGAGAGTGCTTTTTGCGCTAAGTGTCCTCCCGAGCCCGTAGGGGGTCGGGGGCTATTTATAGCCTGTCTGCAGAAAAGAATCGTTGGACTCAGAGATTCTCTTCCGGTGCAGCCGGAAGACAAACCCGATAGCACCGGGATTCAAACCAACGGTCAGATCTAAAGAACAACTGATGCACAGCGAAAGGCTTCACCACGAAGGCGGTAGGTCCGGAGGAAACGCGGTCACACCGGGATTGAAAAATGTGCTCACCAGAGCAACTTCCAGAAGCGAATCCCGGTTGTGCCGACTTTGGGGGCGGTTGTGCCGGGTATGAAGAAATGGCGCATTCTTCCTCACAGAGAAGAAAAATGGCCCAACCGGAAACATACCCCGGTACATCCGCTTCAACAGAAGACATAAGTCCAGAAGATGTTCTCGGTGCAGCCGGAAGACAGAACCGGTGCGACTGCAGACACATGAAGAATAGGATTTAGTCTGAGACAAACTTGGCCCTAAGTCCAGAAGAGATTCCCGGTGCAACCGGAAGACAAAACCAGTGCAACCGCGGACAACTCAGAAGGCGACTTAGACTAGGGCATCAAAACGACCTAAGTCCAGAGAGGATTCCCGGTGCAACCGGAAGACAAACCCGGTGCAACCGCGGACAAACGAACAGGACTTAGTCTAGGGTACAGAAGCATATTCCGGTAGCACCGGACTTCAAAATCGGTCGTACCGGTTTCCGGAATATGAAACTAGGGCAAACCCTAAACGGCAGGGTTCCCTAACTCTCCAACACAGAGGCCATTCTCGGCAGCACCGGATTCAAGACCGGTTGTGCCGCAATTGAAGCTCTTAAAGGTTGAGACTGCTAAAGTCCTCAAACCTTGCATCAGAGGCCAATCCCAGTGCAACCGGTTCTTCAACCCGGTACAACCGAGAGTCACTGTTTGTGTTTCAAAAAGAGATTTCAAAAGGATTTCTTTGAGATTTGGACTGAGCACTTAAGAAGATCCTTCCTAGAGCTTAACTTATCTGACCCCTCTTAATAGGCAGCTTGTCCTATAGACTCAAATGATCTTTGATCATATAAACACTAGAAAATCTCCACTAATCTTCTAGATCCAAGCCTTTCTTCAACATCAATTTTAGGGATCGTCATTCATCGATTAAACCAATCACTTGGGGACTAATCACCTGTGTACACTTAATAAACCATTAGTCTCTTAATCGTTTGTCATTAATCATCAAAATCCATTAGGGGCATTAGATGCACTTTCACATACCAATTACATTAACATACCATAGAAATGTTTGAAGTTGGTAGAGACTTTGAGAATAAATCAGCGAGGTTACCGCATGATCTAATTTGCAAGATGGGCAATATAGTGATATTGCTCATTATGTAACCCTTTTGCATCTAAGCAACACAAGCAACATTATCTTGGAGATAATGGTTGGTGATTCAATAGAATCAATTCCACATGATTGTTGTATGTGGTTTATCATTCTGCGGAGCCACACGCGTACACGTGATGTCTCATATTTCAGAATGATTGGTGGATATAGCCACTAGGATCTGTTTAGAAGACTTCCATGGGATGGCTATCACACCGAGTAGAAACACAAAGCTTGTATGTGAACTGACATAGTGGGGACCTGATCAATGTATCTGATGATATTGGAGTCCAGATTTCTTTAAAAATAAAAGAATATGACAAGATGTTTCATGCCTTGGAGATATCGAAAGATATTCTCGACTCCCAACCAATTGTGTTGGGTCTGGCACTAGGATATGGAACATTGGGTCCCAATATCTCATTTCTATCGTCCCATGGTCTAAAAAGGATCGTTCTCTACATCTAGAGATCAAACAACCAGGAGAGTTTTGGATGGATAAATCTTGTCCATATTGAATTTTTCCAATAAATTCTGGATATAGATAGCTTGGTGCTCCACAACACATAAGTGAAGGTGCTTGAGTTATAACCCCAAGCAAGATTTGGCATTACCCAATCCTTCATCTCAAATTCCATCTTTAGATGATCACGTGCATCGCCAATATCTTGTGCGTTGCCAATGATGTATAGTTCATTAACATACACTGAGATAATGTAAAAACCTGTAGAGGATTTCTAGATGAACACGCGTGGATAATCATCTTTGTACGAGTTACCCTTTGTATAAGGAACTCACTAAGTCGGTTATACCAAATATGTTCCGACTAATTTAAGCCATGTAGTGACTTATTGATTTTACACAATATATGTTGCGTTTTGTGTTTGGATTCAACATTGTGATTCCATAGGGAACTTATATGACTGAATCAAGTGACACATAAAGAGATACGGTCACTACATCTATCAACTGCAAAGATAGATGATTTGTACTGCCATTAAGATAAAGTATCGGAAAGAGATTCCATATCTGAAAAATAGATTTGGGTATCTGCGTGAACCCTTGTGCTACAAGACTCGCTCAGTGTCTCACCACCTCGTTGTTCTCACTCCGTTTTAGGAAGAAAACTGGTATAGGTATTACTTTTGTGAATACCTTCCTTTTATTGAGCAAGGTTATTTCTACTTGGATCGCATCCTTTGATTGATTTCAGTCCGAGTGTTGTTCACACTTTGCCATGGCCATGGTCTTTGGATCTGAATCATTTGGAAGGTTATTTGCAATCTAGTTGAGAAATGTATGTCGACAATTGTAGACTTCCGGTTATATATTTCTCCAGAATATATATATATATATATGTATATAGTTGATGGAAATATCGTTTACCCTTGGTGACTGTTCGCGGTTTCCCATTGCGGTTGAGTCTGGGTTTTTCGATATCCCAGTCATTGTGTGCACTATTGAGCTGGGTTGGTGGAGGTTGCCTATCCACCGGGTGTATACTACCCATTAGGTGTCTGTCAACATGGAGTTGACTTGCATTTACTGATTTGGAGGTCTCGATATTCTTTGTTGCTTGCAGGAAGCCGAATCCTGATGTGTGGCCATACTTCTCCCCCTATTACTTTGAACGGGGAGTTGAGTGGTTTTTGTTGGTACCTCCACTCTTTCCGGCGCATCACTATAGGATTATAGGATTTGTGACACATTTATAGTCAGTAAATGAATTTGACAGGTTATTTATAATGTGTTGCAAATTTTCTGAACATGGAGTTCAGAGCTTTGAGTACGTGGATTCGAGATGGCCTAAATCGCTCGTCGTTGATCTCGAGCGTGCTGATAACATGTTAGAAGTAAGAATTACAGAGACAATAGAGGCAACCTTATTGGGAACAAGAGGAAAAGATCAAGTAATCTTTATTCATTGCACTGTTGTATTTATACATATGAAAGGGTGGCAGTTGTATAAAAGGGAAAGGACATGTCCTTTAGAAAAGATGCTTGATAACTGCTAATGGCAGTTATGACGTTTGATCACATGTGATTCTCAACTCGAATGAATGTATATCCGATGAATGAATGAACAGGTCCTAAAATATGTACACATACAAATGAATGAACCAACAATCGACACCTAGGAGCGTGCAGCAACATACAAACCAATCGTGCACACATGTCAGGGGACTCTCTCTGTACTAGAAGTATAAAGGGGGAATCTAGACAAACAGCTCGAGCAGAACGGGCGGCGCCTGAGCCACCGCCGCCGCGTCCTCCTCGCGGTGCCGGCGCATGTGGCCACCGAGCGCCTGTCCCATCTCGAACCCGAGCCCGCACACGTGGCACCGGTGGCTCGCCGCCGGCTTCTCCATCGTCTTCTTGGCCGCCGGCCCGGTCTTGGCGGAGTGCTGATCCCCGGCGATCAGCCCGAGCGCGAGCCCGTGACGGCCGCGGAGGTGGCTGGTCCGGTGCCCGCCCAGCGCCTGGAACGTCGGGAACGCGCGGCTGCACGTCTTGCACACGAACTCGCCCGCTCCCGCGGCCTCGGCGCGCCGCTGCTTCTTATTGCGCTCGGCGGCGGCGACGGCGCCGAGGGACAGAGAGAGGGAGAGGCTCACCGCCTCGTCTGCTGCTCTCGGATGCTTCATCGAGGACGAACCGAACGACTGATACGACGAGCTCAAGAGAATCTGTGCGAAATGATCAACAGAGCGCGGGGAGTACTTGAGATCAAAGGGAAGGGGATAGGGGACGCGGGATTCAGAAGTCTGATGGAAGTGGTTGTGATGTTGTTGGGTTCGGTGAGTCCGTGCATGGCTGGGCATTATATAGTGCGGGGTGTGCGAGCTAGCAGCAGCAGGTGCCAGGTGGTCACGTGTACGCCACGGCGGGGTTGACGTCTGCGGGGGGTGCGAAGGGAAAAAGAACGCGTCGCGATCGGCGGCAACTCGTCGTACGTTCTGGTGGTTTGCGTTGCTTACTCACCAGGGAGCTGGGACGCGCTTTTACTTGCGTGCGTGTGCGGTGGCTCCATCTTCATGCTGGATGGAAGCACCCGCGAAATGGGACGGTAGTACACAAGAACGGAAGCGGCGTCCCCGTGCTGTGGTGGGCCCCACCGGCCGGTGACGTAGTCCCTTGTGTGCGTTGGACCGCGCGCCGCTGCTGCTCTTGATTTTGCGGGAAGACGTTTGTTTGACGCGTCAGACAAGGCTAGTCTTGCGCCCGAAGAACGAGAAGGGGAACTTTGCGAATGAGACTCTGAGCAGTTCAACATTTTTCGCAAATCTGGGTTGGGTCTATCGTGTCCTCGAGGGGAAAATGACATTGTTTACCTAAACCGTGCTCAATTTTCTCCATGGAGTTGCACGCACGACGCGCTCGTTCAGATTGCGTCAAAGTCCGTGAATTCGGAGGTGAAATTCGGGTAAAGATCGAGGATAATGTTGTTTATTTTTTCCAATGATTTAGTTGCTACGATTTCCTTTATTTCTTCCTTTCGCAAATTTTCCCCTTTATTTTCCATCACTTACCGTCACATTTTTTCTGCGCGTTGTAAAATATATTTTTCCGCGACGTAGTTATTTGTTCACGTTGCTTGGCATATCTGTGCTCCTAGGAGCTGGCTTGCGTGGCTGAGTGGCAAGATACGTATGATTAACGAGCATAGTTGCAGTTAGGGTCAGGATTAACACCGTTTCGAAGGGGTCGAAAACGTGTAGTCTTACAAACCATGTATGCGTTCTCACAACATGCATGTCTCCTTATGGATGCAATTTATCAAGAGCTCTATCCTTTGTGACAGTAATCACTATCTCGAATTGAACTTCTGCTGAAACCCCTCCACTGACGAGCACTGTCTTGCCCGTGAGTAATGTAGTGTACCACTGACGGACGTATGACTACCCGTTAATGGAGATGCAGCCAAAACTAGCGATTTTAGTGAAAAAACATATCACTGACGAGCACAAATTTCGGCCCGTCAGTGATCCCTTACTAGAACTGACACGCAGCTCTACTAACAGGCCAAAACATTCAGCCCGTCACTGGTCCTTTGACCTCTACTGACGGGCCAAAACTTGTGCCTGTCACTAATTCTATTTGGCTCATCTCCAGCCCACATAGCCCACCCGATTTTCTCGTATAATACCCTAACCCGGCCGCCCCTTTCCTCCTCTCTCAATCCGCCGCCGCCCCTCCACCCCCACCAACCCGAGCTCCCTCCCCTCACCTCCCTCCCCGATGGCCCCTCTCACTCGGTGCCCTCTCCCCCACGGTCCCCTCTCCCGATGGCCCCTCCCCCGGCGCTCCCTCATCCCGGCGGCCCACCTCCCCCGAGCCCCCTCCCACGGCAGCTTCCTCCCCCCGGCAGCCCCTCCTCCGACGCCTCTCTCCCTGACGGTCCGCTTCGCCGGCTCTCCCTTGGCCGCCGCCTCCCCAGAGCTCCTCCCCGGCTCCAGGCAGGAGCGGAGGCACCGGCTCCTCCCTGAGCGGCCCCCCTTCCCCAAGCTCTCCCTTGGCCGCCTCCTCCCCGGGTGGCCCCTCCCCCGAGCTCCTCCCCTCGCCTTGTGCCCCGCATCTCGGCGCCACTGCTCTCAGATCTGGAGCGGGACGGGTTGGGGCGGGACGGCCCGAGCTGCGGTGGTGGACGAGGACGGGGAGGGCGAGGTGAGGAACTGCTCGAGCTCGACCTTGACGGCGAGGAGCGGCTGCTGCACTGCCTCGGGGCTTCAAATTAATTTTTCTCTCCCGTTAATTTTGTTCTGTGATTGATTGCTTGAGTGGAGTTGGTTCTTCAGATTATGCATGGAGTTAGATTCTTTAGATTATCCCGCCGTCCTACCTCCGCTGGGTCGTTGTCGAGCTCAACTACGGGGACACCGTGCTTCGGATGGCCGAGCTCGACTAAGGAGATGGCCGAGCGCTTCGGATGGGACCTCGTACGGCGGACGACGACAAGGCGGTGGGGGGCCACCTCCTTGGTTCCACGCGGCGGCAGCGCCGTGTGCTTCCGGCGTCAGCGGCGGCGGCGACGTGTGCTGTGGCAGTGGGATGGCGGGTCCGGGCCTAGACCAGGCCCGTTGGGCTTTTTTTTGGACTGTAAATCATTTCGGCGGTGAGGACCCGTCAGTGGAATAATTTAGAACCACTGACATGCACGTACTAACGGGCGCAAAACCCGTCAGTAGAGGTGGTTTTGTGCCCGTTAGTAGAGGGTCAGTCTGAGGTAGTGAATCGGCACATGAGCGATCTACATGTAGGCAGCTGAAGGGAAGCAAGAGAGAGCGATCACTAAATTTGCCATATGATGCAGAGAAAGCGTGTTACTTTTTCTAGTGTCAGCACGTCTGATGCAGAGAAAGCGGGTTAGTTTTTGTAGTGTTAGCATGTCTGTGCAGCCCCCCGCCTGTGTGATTGCTCGATCTAAGGCACCTCTCGATCGTCACGTTTCTCTCTTATGGATGGGAAGAGTGTGTAGTCTTCGTTTTCTTCAAGACGTCTCATAGCTATTATCTTGAATGAGGATTTTGTGGTTCAGGAGAGAACTATAGCCTGCCCTTAGGGACCTGTCGTGTCGTGGCAGCTCTCTATCTTGACGCACGTCACGGCAATTGTCTACCATTGCTTTTTTCTTCTCCCGAAGTGTCAGCATGTAAAGCCTCCTTTTAGGGTAGTTTCAAGGATGATATCTGTAGTATTGTATTTATCACTCTCATATCATATACATACAATCTAATATACTATATCCTCAATCAAAGTATCAAACGTGAGCTTAGAAATTACTCCTAAATGCATCTAGATTTTCCTTCTCCGTTACAAATCTTTTGAATGGTTGTGTGCAATGAGGTCCCATAAATTGTTCATCAAGCCTGGTGAAGCATTGAGATTGCCTTTAGTTGCTCTTCGGTACCTCTGGTGGCAATTTGTCTCTATCGAGTACGGAAAGTGTGTTTTTCCCAGGACCCATGACAATTGTTTGATTGTTGGTCTCTTAGGGCTTTTTTGGATTGAAGGATTTTTAAAGAAATTTTGTAGGATTCGAATCTATATAAAATTTTCCTACAGAGGCCATTTGGATCGCAGGAATAGGGTCATAGAAACCCTATGAAATTTCTATGAAATGACTCAATCCATAGAAATTTTGGAGAAATTATAACATGAGCTTGGCCAGTATGGAATTTTTTGGGTGTGTTTTTCATGAACCTTTTCTCTCTTCAAATTCCGGCAAAATTCATACGGAGCATCTAAAGAGCTAGTTTTGTATATTTCTGTATTTTTATTTTCTATATAATTCCATAAACCATGACACTCCAATCCTACGTTTTTTTTATTCTTGTGTTTTAAGAATCTTACATTCTAAAGAGGCCCTTATTGGGAAGAGCAAGGAATTGAACTTACAACAAGGATGAAAAGTTTTTGACATTGAAGGGAAAGTTCTGACCATGTACCGATAGATCGCAGGATCACAAATCGATACTCAGAGTTGGACTAGCAACAATTGGACTCAAAACATCATAGAAGAACATTCTGATTATAGGAACAGATTGCATCTACAAAAGCGGAACGAATGAACAAAAAAGTTTTATCTTACAAGTGCATATGAGATCAATGAATCCCCAGGCGGTTCAAAAACTGACCGGTCCAAAGAAAGCACAATTCCAAGAACCGAAACGTTAATCCGCAAGAACGATCTATCCTATCGTACTTACAAGTTCGAACAATTAACCTCTCTAAAGAAATGTACAGGTCCTCGATCAGTCCAGATCAAGAAACACGTACACGGACCCAACTAACTAGCTAGACGAACAGCTCGAGCAAGACCGGGGGCTCGTCGGCGGCGGGCTGGTGCCCCACCTCATCCTGATCCGGCAGGGCGACGCTGCGCCAGACCCACGCGTCGGCGGAGTCGGCAGCGCCGCCGGCGCTGGCCTCCTCGCGGTGCCGCCTCATGTGTCCTCCCAGCGCCTGGCCCATCTCGAAGCCGAGCCCGCAGATGTGGCACTCGTGCTGCCGCTTGTCCTTGTGCTGCCGCTCCCTGATGGCCCTGGCGACCCCGACGCCGAGCTTCAGCCCGTGCCGGCCCCGGAGGTGGCTGGTACGGTGCCCGCCGAGTGCCTGGAACGACGTGAAGGCGCGGTTGCACGTCTTGCAGACGAAGTCCCCCTCCCCCGACGTCGCCGCCACGGCCGCCCGCCTCCTCCCACGCCGAGCCTTCTTGTTGGCCGGCGGGCCCGAGCCCGACGAGTCCGCCGTCGTCGATGAATCCGTGGTCAGCGACAGCGCCAGCGACACCTCCTGCTCCCTCGCGCGCTTCATCCCGACTCCCATATTTCTTTTCGTGGTTCTGGTTCTGTGAGATGGGTCGGCAAGCGAGGCGTCCGCACTTATATAGGTTGTGTAGCGAGGTGGTGGTGCGCGCGCGTGGGGGTGAGGGGTTACGTGTTAGGCAAGTCGGCGAGGGACGGCCAGCATAGCGTGGTGGACCAATAGGGGGAGGGCACGGCGACGAGCGCGACGTGGACGGTTGGATGGGGATCGGGGGGGTCGGGGCAGTCGTCGATCGGATTTGGATATAGTAATAGCGGGGCCAGTCTAGTCGAGCCGAGCCGGAGGGGTGGTGTGGGGGACGTGGCGTCAGGTGGCACGGCAGAAAGGCGCGTGGCGGCGCGCGGTTGCTTAGCCGCGGAGGCAACGCGCGCTAGCTAAGCGAGCCGGCCGCCTGGTGTCGACGGATTCGGCGGTTAGTTGATTAATCGGAGTGAATGGTGGGGGATGCGTGCGTTTCTTTTCGCCTTTGCCTTTTAGCGAGGGGTGGCTACGTACGCGCTTGCTTGTTGGTGGGGACCTCGAAGGGTCTGGAACGTTCTCGAGTTTCCCCCAGGATCTCTGATCGATCGCCCTGGATTTTCCGATCCGGTCTTGCATGCGTACGTACTTAATTTACTGGGTGTACAAGTTGGGCGATCTGGCGTGACGTAAGGAGTGATGCTGACTTGCTTGTTGTCTTGACTTGTGGAGTTGTGGTACAAGAGGAAGTATATTACAGCTATACTCCCTAATCACTACATGTGTTTACAATCAAAACACGCGTATATTATGACCGCTGGATTATGACCCCCTAATCCATTCTCCTGGCTTTACCGATGTGGTCTGGATTTCTTTTGAAGTTTATTTCTTCTTCTTCTTGGGTGGTAATGAGAAGTTGAGAACTGTTATTCCTTCGAAACTATTTCAGAATTCAGAAGCCGAACTTCACACAATGTATGGTTCGGTACCCATTTTTTATTAAATTTTTTTGGCAAAGCAAGTAGGGAGTAGTGATTGGTTCGCTACGTATAAGAAACACAATAACCTGCCTCACAAAAAACTTGTAAGAAAAACTCGCCAGGGCATGACTGCAGGTTTTCGGAACAAATAAAATCTTCTGGCGTTGCCAGTTCTTTAATTATCAAGGCAGGTCGGGTATCGAATTAAACAGGCCCTACGAACACAGAGCTGGTTACATGGCAGCACTTTCTCAGAAGAAAAAGAAAGAAAAAAGAGACAGTGCAGCAGCCGGCGCCGAGCTGACGGGGCGGATTACATCGGGCAGGCGGCGGTGCGTGGTTGGCACGGAAAAGCCGTGAGAAAAAGGACAGAATCGCAGTGGGTTCCCCATGCCGGCTCCATTGGCCGCCCCGCACGGACCGGTCGGCTCTCCCTGCCAAGTCACCCGCTCCCAACTGCACGCCCGCTGCCGTACGCAACGGCCACGGCATGTATCGATTGCACGCATCCGGCCCGGTCCGGTGCACGCGTGGCAGGAAAGATTGGACTTCAAATTCTAGCATTGGATATGATATTTGTAAAACTATTTTTGTTGTGTGTTGAAAATATTTCGTTAAAATAATAGATAATTTTTTGAACCAATGTAATATGTTGTTTTCAGTAACAAATTTTGCGTGATAAAATTATTTTTTCTATACAACAGAAATATTTCTTATATAATAAAAACTCGTCCAATAAAAAGAATTCAGACCCCTGAGATATATCATTCCCATTGTTGTCTCTGTGGCAACTAGTACTAGTTCTACTCAGCATAACTTAAGTAGGTTCCATTCTACCAGATATCACGACTTTGTTTATTCGTAATTTCATACTTTCCAGACCTGTCCTTGTTCTGGAATCTACTGCACGTATTTGGCTTTTGAAATTTGGTCGGGTTCTCGGTTTCTTCTTTTCTCTAGTAGCATGTACCCAGTTGGCAAGCGAGGTGTGTTGTGCTCTAGCACACAAACGGTGGATGGGATTGTGGTGGCTAAGCATGCATGCATTGACCAGTGGCAAGTTGCATGTGCTCCCCCACATAAACTACGGGACTGTACCGCGCGGTGTGTATGTGCTTACGTACGTAGTCGTGGCTACAGGGCTGCAAATTGGCTCTCAATCTGTCGAGACCAAACGGCGATTTGCGTCTGTTTACTTCCTCCGAAAGCTAGCACGCAGCCCCGACCGGCTCAATTATCTGACGAATGCTTTAGCTAGTTTAATTGAAGTGCGCAGAGAGAACGTGTGTGCATGTTAAGTATTACTCCCTTCAATCTTAAATTTATGTCGTTTTAATTTTTTTTATGATCTTCAATACAAGACTTTGACTATAATTTTCATCCATAATATATTATAAAAAATAATAAGAAATGCATAGAATAAAAACATTTTACAAGAAAAAATATAATGATATTATTTTCATAAAGTGTATTAATATAATTTTTATACCTATTAGTGATCAAAATTTTAAAAGACTGACTACATGCATCCCACAATGACTTGTATTTATGATCAGAGGGAGTACTTTCTTGGATACAAAACAAGGTCGGACAAGTTTCATACCTACAGGATTGGATAAAGATAATAGGATCAAGGTCCCTTGTAGTCTCTCCAGTATTGACATGGTTAAGTACGTGTATGCCTTCGTGCGTAAAATATTTGTCAATCGTTTGAAAAATTGTTATTTTTTAGTCAATCAAGTTGCATCTTATGAAGCCTGTAGTTGCATAAATTCTTTGATATAACTTTAAGTCTAGAAATGTGTAACCTTTTAGTTATATATCTCTAGATCTAAAGTTCCACGCAATTTCTAAAGAAAAGAGTCTACCTTTCTCTCCTAGACTATTCGTCTGGCTCGCTTTAACTCCTAAACTATTTGGATTGGGATCACTTTACCTCCTAGCTGGTTTCAAGAAGGACAAAATCGAACTGAACCTATAAGTCTTTTTAAAAATCTTAAAAATTCATACATATAGATTGTGGGATAAAGTATGTACATGTAAATTTTGGTTAAAAATTACGACAATTTACGACCTATGAAAAAATATACAGTAAAAGATCTGCATTGGTGGCAAAATGGTTATATTTTTTGACTAAAATTTATATGTATATGTCTCACCTCATAATCAATATGTATTAAAAAAATTAGAACTTCTAAATCTGATTTTGTACTCCAATACAGAGTAGGGGTAAAGTATTCTCAGTCCAAATAATTTAGAGGGTTAAATGAGCTAAAGAATAGTTTGTGAGATGAAGTAAGCTAAACCAATGATTTAAGAGAAAAAATTAAACTTTCTTCTTTCTAAACATACAAAATTATCCGTCTGTCCATATCCTCGGCGATAATCCGCATGGTAAAAGATTTCAACCGTGACCAATACATGCAAATCTGACTTTTTGGATCGATTCTGTATAGTATCTCGGAAAGCATGCAAAAACTATGCACCCGCTCCCGAGTGGTAATAAGTACGTAAATTAGTTTACTTTGCACCGACAAATTTTTTCGCTGAGAAACTACATTTTACCAACTTTATTAACTCAAACTGCGCACTCGATAAATCATGATCATCTTGGGATGCCGAAGACAGCTTCCGTTGCCACACTGAACTGAAGTACTCCTAGATAAAAAAAAGAAACGCGTTGTCACCATCAGGAGATATACACGGGTTCCATGCCGACAATGGCTGAGGACATGTCTGTATCTTGGAAATTCTCTACTTGTGGCTAACAAAAGTATACATGGGTTCCATGCCGACAATGGCCGAGGACATGTTTGTATCTTGGAAATTCTCCACTTGTGGCTAACAAAAGTATACATGGGTTCCATGCCGACAATGGCCGAGGACAATTCTGTATCGTGGAAATTCTACACTTGTGGCTAACACATTGCGTTTTGAAGGAAAAAAGTTTAAATACAATTGAAATAATTAGCATTTTAAGATTTATTTTAACTTAGAAAAACAATATGACAGAGATTATTATGACCATATGTGAATGAATATCCAATAAAAATTTCTATTTCATGAGTACATGCTAGTATAGAAACTATCAATATAGAAAAGATCGCCCTGACCATATAGACATATCCGTTATTGAAAGATGATGGCACCGTAGTGGTGATAGTATAATTGATATTGTGGATGAAGATGTAGAAGAAGTCCTAGCCGCCGTAGAAGAGGTCTTAGTTGTGGTAGAGAAGGTCCTGACTGAAATAGGAGAGACTGACGCAGAGGAGGTCTTGTCTGATGCAAAGGAGATCTTAGGTGTTGTAGCAAATATTCTAAATGATACAGAGGAGATCCTGGACGAACAAGCAGGTATGTCGTGTGATCTCTAAAGTTTCTTATTTGTCCCCCACTCGATACAAGTCCATAAGGAACGAATAGTTTCGAAGAATTACTCTTTTATCCACACCGATGCGATAGAACAGAATAGTTTGAAAGCAGCTCAGGACACCCGAGTTCCCCAAAAAATCGCCTTTGCCCCATCTTCCAACGTGACCACCTGGCACCTGCTGCTGTTATCTCGCTCACCACGCAGGATATAAAGCCCAGCCATGCACGGACTCACCGAACACAGCAACATCACAACCACTTCGATCAGGTTTCTGAATCCCGCGTCCCGTATCCCCTTCCCTTTGATCTCAAGTACTTCCCACGCTCTGTTGATCATTTCGCACAGATTCTCTTGACCTCGTCGGATCAGTCGTTCGGTTCGTCGTCGATGAAGCATCCGAGAGCCGCACCCGAGGCGATGAGCCTCTCCCTCTCTCTGTCCCTCGGCGCCGTCGCCGCCGCCGAGCGCAATAAGAAGCAGCGGCGCGCCGAGGCCACGGGAGCGGGCGAGTTCGTGTGCAAGACGTGCAGCCACGCGTTCCCGACGTTCCAGGCGCTGGGCGGGCACCGGACCAGCCACTTCCGTGGCCGTCACGGGCTCGCGCTCGGGCTGATCGACGGGGATCAGCACTCCGCCAAGACCGGGCCGGCGGCCAAGAAGCCGGCGGCGAGCCACCAGTGCCACGTGTGCGGGCTCGGGTTCGAGATGGGACAGGCGCTCGGTGGCCACATGCGCCGGCACCGCGAGGAGGCCGCGGCGGCGGTGGCTCAGGCGCCGCCCGTTCTGCTCGAGCTGTTTGTCTAGATTCCCCCTTTATTATAGTTCTTTTTTTTTGAAACACCCTTTATTATAGTTCTAGTACAGAGAGAGTCCCCTGACATGTGTGCACGATTGGTTTGTATGTTGCTGCACGCTCCTAGGTGTCGATTGTTGGTTCATTCATTTGTATGTGTACATATTTTAGGACCTGTTCATTCATTCATCGGATATACATTCATTCGTTCGTTTCTTTTTGTTACAATTGATTCCCGTTTTCTTTCAAATCTAAATGTTGACTCGATCAGAGTCAACGCATCGTCATCCTCGTCTCTACTCGCAATCGTAGTTCACGCACGGGTCGAATTGAAACGGAATGAATTATGAATCGTGTCGGACTGGGGCAAATTGATCCGTAAATCATGGCTAGATCAGTGCGAGCTGTAGGATAACCTTTCTTTCGTTGTTGACAAAATCAACTCGCCCGTTGCACATCCTAGAGTGGAAGAATTTAAAATGATGTGAGAGTAATTTTTCTAAAACCTCGTTTTTATTTTTGTCAAAACTATATTGAAAAAAGACACACAAACTTTTAAGCATGTACTTCTCATAGAACCACCTTTTTTTTTACATTAACATATCTCACAAAATGATAACGCTTAAGGGTTGTGGCTCGGAATCCTATACTTGGATAATTTTGCCACGGTCCTGCACCTGTGCTGGCTGTGGCTGGAACAGACGGATACGACCAAAACCTAGGTGGGAATGAGAAACTCTTGCAATGAAGTAGATTAGGTCATTTTCGTGGCCACGACCATCACGTTGGGAGATGGGGCAAAGGCGATCTTTTCGTTGAGAAACTACATTTTACCAACTTTCTTAACTCAAACTGTGCATTCGATAAATCATGATCATCCTGGATGCCGACGAGAATTTCCCTTGTCACACTGAACTGAAGTAGATAGAAAGAAGAAACACGTTGTCATCATCATGAGATACAAACGGGTTCCATGCCGAGAGCGGCTGTGGACATGGCTGCATCTTGGAAATTCTACACTTGTGGCTAACACATTGCGCTTTGAGGGAAAAAAATTAAATACTGTTGAAATAGTGAGTATTTTTTTCATTTATTTTAACTTAGAGAAGGGACATGATAGAGATTATGGCAATACATGAATGATCATCTAGTAAAAATATCGCATATCTATTTCACGAGTACGTGCTAACATAGAAACAATCAACATAAAAATGATCATTATAACTATATAGACGTATCAGTTATTGGAAGAAGATTGAGCCGTGATGGTGATGATGATGATGTAATCGGCGTCGTGGATGAAGACACAGAAGAGGTCATGGGTGTCGTAGAGGAGGTATTGATTGTCGTAGAGAAAGTCCTAATTGAAATAGGAGAGCTCTTGGTTGACACAGAGGAGGTCCTGTCTGATACAGAGGAAATCTTTCAAGGTGTAGCAGAGGTCCCGGATGATACAGAGGAGGTCCTGGACGAATGTGCAGTCGCGCCGTGCACTACCCAAAAAATTTATTCGTCCCCACTCTGTGCGAGCTCACGAGGACAAATGGTTTTGAAGACCTGCTTTCCTATCTATTGGTGCTCACCGATGTGACGGGACGGAGTAGCTTGGAAGGAGCTCAGAACAATGGAATGATGCAATGTGTAGAGAGTGTTGTATATATTCTGTCATGGGTGCAAATCTCCTTATATAACTCGCGGGTAGGTAAGAAAAATGTCACCAGATAAGTTACATATAACAACAGTCATAATAACTTGTCAGTTACACGTTTCTAATTAAACTAGAAGCGTCTGACCATTTGTCTCATATTAACTTCCATGATAATACTTGACTGTTCATTTATCCTCATTGACAAAAAGAAAAACTCTAAACTCACACCAGATGTTCATGACATGCGCGCGCTCATGCGGATGTGGCAGGGTGAGCAAAGGAGTGAGCGCATGTGTATAGTCTTTCTCTTCTCATACTATAAAGAGGTGTCAGACGGAGTGGGGATTTTGTGCACCTGGGGGCATTTGCACCCATTTGACTTTTCCTGATTTTTTTAAAATCACATATAAGTTTCAAAAAAATCTGAAAAATTTCATACCGGTTTTACGATGGAATGAAGTATACATAGGTAAATTTTCGTAAAATAATATGCCCATTTGTGACCTGTGTAAAAAAAAACAAATATGTGTACTGTTCACGACTGTTCCTGACCCCCAATGTGTTTTTTTTACACAGGTCACAAATGGGTATATTATTTTACAAAAATTTAACCGTGCATACCTCACTCCATGATATACATGTATGATTTTTTTTATATTTTTTTGAAATATAAATATGTGATTTTTAAAATTTTGAAATAATGGGTGCATGTGGCCCCATGATCACCTTGGCACTTCCTTGTCAGACGTAACAACTTATATGTTGGTACCCTTCTATCTCCACTAGCGATATAATATAAAATATTTTACACATGCTTCGTAATTTTAATAGTCCTCTAAAATATATCTAGCTTTTAATTATACGACTTTAGGCCCAATATAATTAACAAATATAATCCTAATTAGTGGCTTTGTGTGACGGTAAGCATGCCGCGTAAGAAACACCGTGTCACCGTCCATCTACCGATGGAGACTAGTTAAGTATAAGTACAGTAATTTTGGTCATGTTATCTTCTACTGCTATTTCCATTTATTTTCAGAACTTAGCTGTACCTCATGAAAAGGACGCCGACGGTGCCTACGTGCTCTCATGGGAAGGTAGAGCTCAGTCGACATGCCTTATCACGCGTGCTCTACTTCTGTTAGAAGAAAAACAAATTAACTGAAGTACTTCTGCATTAATTGTTCCACGTATGCTCTGCACTGTCTCACATAGGACGTTCGTGCCCCGTGAGTTTGTGGAAGGGTCTAGAGCGTTCCCGAGTCGGTGGATGGATCTTTGATCATCCATAATTTTCAACGTGCTCGGGCGGGTCTTGATTCATTTTTTACTCGCGTGTTCCTTTGAAGCTTTTAGCTAGAGTTCTTTCGATAGATCTGAACTCCACAAACATAAACGGCAGCACCACGGGGCACGCGCGCGCCTCTTTGCGGCGTCAGCGCGCGGGGGCAGGTTCGGCCGTTCACAGGCAGATATATATATCGCGGCCGGTCAACATCGAGCTGATGGGCTGTTTACAGCAGCATGCGGCGATCCGTGGTTCGCACGGCAAGCCGTCGGAAATGTGAGAAAAGGGGACAGAATCGCAGCGGGTTTCCCATGCTCGACCCCCTTTCCCCTGTTCCATTTGCCGCACCGCACGGCCAGGCCACGTACGTTCAACTACAAGAAAAAATATATGATGTATTTTAATTTTTTAAGACAAATTTTAAACCAATAATTATTTTATTAATATATAGCTTATAATATAAAATCATAATCATAAGGAAGTGCTTTTGAAGAGAAATGCAATAATATCAATTTTATGTCACATAAATCACATATGAATAGAGCAATTATTGGTCAAAATCTTATCTTAACCAATTGAAATATGTTTTATATTTTTGGACGGAGAAAGTAATTTTCTTTTTGAATGGCAGTTCTAAAAACGTACTTCATTGTCAAAAAGACGTATTTGTAAAAATCTTTGGAAGAAGAAAGACATATTTTTTCATAGTATAATATATTTTTTTGAACAAGAAGGCAAAAGATTTGCCTCGTTTCATTAATTAAGAAGGTGTTATGATACAAAAAAGGAAGGAGAGAAGAACACAAGACTAGCCTAGACGCCAAAGCCTAGTCTGAGGCTACAGCCTACTCTCCCGAAATAATACTCCCCAGATGCCTTTGCTCCGGTGAGTGCCCAGTTTGAGACATCCTCTTTTATTTTAGCGAAGATCACTAGTGGCATGGAGAACCCCTCTAAACACCCTTGCATTGCGCTCATTCCAAATATGCCAGGACACAAGAGGTGTGAGTGAGGCCATGGCTTTCATTTGGTGACTTGTGCTACCAGTCACATGAATCCACCACTGTTTGACCGAAACATGATTGGACCAACGAGTTGTGTCTAGGGCAGTAAGGCCTAGCCAAGTCCTGATCATAGCCTAAATGCGTAGGGAGTAGCGACACCCAAACATGAGATGGGCCGCCGTCTCATTGACTTGTTTGCAAAGGGGGCAAAGACCACAGTTTGGTCATCCTCATTTTTACAAGCGATCCGCCGTCCACACTTTATTGTTGATTATGAGCCAGGCGAAGAACTTACATTTGGGAGGCGCCCATGCCTTCCAAATGGTGTGGCGCATCTTAGTTAGGGTGGCTCCGAGGAATTGTGCGTTGTATGCCGAGGAAGCGGAGTAATCACCTGAAGATGAGAATTTTCACCGGATGGTATCAGAGGTGTTATAGTCGAGGTAAGCTTCATTGATTTGCATCCAAAGGTTAGTAAATTCCTGGATGTGAGTGACCATGAAGCCCAATATATAGTCGATCTGGGAGATCCAAGCTTCATCCTGGATAGCTTTTTAGAAGGAGCACTTTCTGTTTCTCGAAACACTAAGGCTGAACTGTGCAAAATCAAAATCATTTTCTAGCGGCAATGAGCATCCAAAACCAAAGGTTTTTCTACGCAACGAACAAACAAATATTTTCCTTCGTCAGCCCGAGAACGAAGTTCCGCCACTCGCTCCAAACCGCACGGCTCCGGCCGTTTGCCTCGGGAGCAATGGAAGCAGGGACGCGCAGCGCTAGCTGCTGCTTGCTGCTACCGCCGTACTATGCGATGGCGTGTGCTATACCGCATTGCTGCCTGTTTCGCAACTGGCCAACTGCTTAGCTATTCTTCTAGTCAGCACATGTTATTAGGCTGCATCCTACCAGAAAAGTACGACTCTGTTAATTCATTGTGTGCTTTCCACGAAGTACAACTCGTAATACTTGATATTTTTCACTGGAAGTTTCTTTCCTCAGTGTACTAGCCATTTTACGCATCCTAATGCATTTTTTTCACCATTTATTTTTCGAAACGGAATTCACCTTTTGTTTTATCCTTAGTGATCCTGCTATAATACACCTATTCGTACAACTCAACACCACAACATAAGCCATTTTTGTCCCAAGTCGTTTCAAACATTATTGGCTAATTATGCGTGCATGGTCAGACGTTGGGATTGTGGCGTTATGTATGTGCTTACGCCATCGTCGCTGCAAGGCTGCAAATTGACTCTCGAACCGATCTGGGACCAAATGCTGATCTGAGTTTACTTGTTCAGTGCTTGCTCTGGAAAACAAGCAAGTGCGCAGACAGAATAAATTAGATAAGCGCGTGGCGATGCTGTCAGTGTATAGGTGCGTCTTTAATCTACTTGTGTCCCAGGCGAGCAGTAGAACTGTACAAGTCAATTCTTGGATATGGACAGGTTCGGACAAGTTTCGTGTCTACAGGATTGAATAAATATAACAGGAACGACGTCTCTATCCTATCTCTCGAGTCTCGACACGGTTAAGCTCCTCCCTTGACGCGCAGCAGCTACTTAATTGACCTGTCTGTCCATGTCCCCCGGCAATCAATTTGGTCAGAGGCGAACTGTCCTACCCATGCTTATCTAAAACTACTTTGGATGGATTAGATAGGTATCTACCGGGAAGTGAGCAAACTATGTGCACACGGTAAGTATGTGAGGTAGAGATATGGTTACGCGTTGTGTGCGTCCCTTCTTTCCGAAGTTGCTTATTGCTTGAAGTTAACCAATGCGTCTCTGTTCTTCATGTGCTGTGAGTTTCACTGTACCATGCATAGCATGCTGCCACACTGAAGTACTGGTAAACAAAAACAAGAAACAGGCTGTTAATTGTTACAACATGATACATACATTCCATGCCGACAAGGGCTGCGGACATGGCTGTATCTTAGCGCTTTGAGAAGAAGAAAAGACAATTACAACCTCTTGTGTGGCGGCAAGCAAACCGCACAAGAAACACCGTGTCACCGTCCATCAGCCGCCCATCTGGTGATCGAGACTAACTAGTTAAGTATGCGTACGGTGCTTTTGGTCCTGTTATCCTTTTTTTCTTTTTTCGGGGGACTCATCTGAGAGAGGTGACGGTGTGGATCATGAAAAGGACGTCGGTGGCTACGTGCTCTCATGGAAAGGTAGAGCTCAGTACACATGCTTTTGTCATGTTCTGTGCTTCCAGTAGAAGTAAACAACTGAAGCAGTAATCGATTTCGTTAGCATAAGCACATGCTGATCCATTATAAAATATTCAAACTTTCCAACCTGCACCTTGCTCTCCTAGTGATACTTAAGAAAAGTTCCTCTGTCCAAAAGTCTATGCTCAACGATTTCTTGGTGAGCCAGATTGACACGCAGCAAGACCTTTCACTTGCATATCCAGCAGTTTGCCTTGCTTTGGGACAAGCTTCGTAGCGTCCAACTCAATCCTAGCACCCCTGACACTATAATCTGGAAATTCACCTCGGATGGGATCTATACGGCATCTTCGGCCTACAAGGCACAATTCACGGGTCTCACAACCTCGGCCATGCCCACGATGATATAGAAATCTTGGGCCCCCCCAAAATGCAAGTTCTTTGCTTGGTTGATCATCCAAAACAGAGTCTAGACGGCGGATAGATTGGAGCGCCGAGGTTGGACCAACTGCGGTCTGTGCCCCTTTGCAACCAAACTGAGGAATCGGCGACACATCTCCTATGTCACTGTTGATTTACTATCAGGGTATGAGGCGATATTGTTACTTGGCTTGGCCTCCACGACATAAAGCCTCGGGATTGGAGGACGGTGACAAACGTTAAAGACTGGTGGTTAGGTATTGCTCACGCGAGGAGCCAATCGAGAAATGCGATGGCCTCCCTTTTGATGCTAATATGTTGGGAGATTTGGAAGGAGCGCAACGCTAAGGTCTTCCGCAGCACCACGACCCCCACGATGATCATTGTCCGTAAGATTAAAGAGGAAGTCGCCCTTTGGGCGCTCGCGGGTGCTAGGCACTTGAGTAATGTAATGTCACGAGTGTGATTTTTTCTTTTCGCCCTTGTTGGGGCTTCTTGTTCTAAAATCTTCTCGCTTAATTAATGAAAATGGCAAATCTTTTGCCTTGTTTCAACTTCTGCAGCGTTTGTCACCGATAGGAAGACTGTTTCCTGGTCCACGCTTCCATTCGTGAGAGCGATGCACTAGTCAATTTCCGCTAGTTCCATAAACGCACTGCGGCAAAATTATAAGCTTTGTTAAGCTTTAATTATCTGTTGGGTAAGATGTTTCAACGCAAATGGTCCAATATGAGGTGTTTTGATTGGTCATTAGACAATATTTACTTAGCAATGAACATTTGTAATTCCCAGTTCGGCACCTATTTACATTCCACTACCTAAAAGTAGGAACGGTATAGGTATTATACTGGAAAAAGAGAGAAAAAAAAGGCCCAATAAGATTCATATAAAGCTGATTGGCAACCGGCAGATAAACCACTCATTGTGCGAATTACACCACCTCTCAGTACGACAATACAGTCCAGATATGGTGTTGAACAAGGATATGGACAAAATGATTTCATTGCACCGAGGCCGTGACGCAAAATCTGGACTACTCAAATGTAACCAATTGGATGACCGTTCTGCCATGCTTTAGAATATCAGAGTCATGTTATAATGCCAAAACTTGAGATTTGAGGTCAATTCCATTGAATATGAATGTTCCCATCAATGGCACAAACTGCTTGGTCACCAGCTGGAAAAAGAGGGAAATAAATTTTTAGTAGGATACAAGCAATAAGTTTACTATTACATGCTACAATCGTTGTAGCTCAAAAAAATTCGGTCAAGAAAGGGTATCAGACCTTAATTACTTCTTGGGAGGCCACTCCACCAATGAAGGCAGCAACAGGATGAATCTCTGCGCCCGCAAACCGGCACACTTCAGTAATCAGGTCTTCGGACAAGGATGCACCGTTCAAACCCATGTCACTTAGCACTGAGACAGCAGCCATCTTCAGCCTAGGCACATCCTCATCAATCTCACTATTGAACCCAGTGCTTTATCAGTATTATAAAAACAGGATCTTCATTAAGAGTGTGATATTATAATATTCACTGAAGCAAATGAACATTTTCTCATGTACCTGTCGAAGATTCCAGGTAATCTATTATAGTTGGCAGCAAGCCGATCAACAGCCCGCAGCAGAATATAGAAGTTCATTGCGAAGCTGCAGCGACAAATTTGCTTGTCATTTGAGAAGCCAATTGATTTGGAAAATAAAAAAGGAAATACATATTAACCAAGGGCTAGTCATTCCAACATAAAGCGGTTCACAAACAATTTCAAAGCATAGGATCATGAAACATAAACTGATATATACACATAACCCATACATACACAAAAGTTGCATTACGTACTGCAACGTGGTCAACAATTGGTTGATTTTTTTGGGTTAGTAGTAAAATCCTGAAGCTTCATGCCACTATTGAAAACAAGCAAAGAAAAATCTTCCACAAGTTTGATGAGAGCATCGATGAATTGACCGGGAATAAAGCCAATTATTTATGAACTGAATATTGATGGGACAGCAGGAAAAATATTCTGCTGTGGAAGCCCACAATAAGAATCATTAACACATCTGTATTCCAGGCATTTGCATTACAAGTATTCATAGTTTCACAAATGCTTGCTGGAGTATCTTTGAAGAAATGCTAATTCCACGATATTTTAGAATTAGCTAGTTCAAAAGGAATATGCTAACATACTACTGACAATATTGCAGAAAATGTAGTGGTAGTAGTAAAATGAAATGTAGAACATGTATTTTGCGTTGATTACGACTGAAGAGATGAACCAGAAAAATAAGAGTAATAGATGCTGACCAACAGTCTTCATCGGTGAAGTATTTTTGAACTTCAGAAAGGATAGGAGAGCTAAACTCCTCCTCCATACTGCGGTACCTACAGACCTAGACAGTAGAAATCACTCAACAACAAGAGCAGATATAGTTGATGCAAACAACACAAGAGGGAAAAAAAGGCAGATACCAGATAAATAACAAAACCTGATAAGAATGATTGTTTTTCTGGGTATCTTTTACAGTATTCAAGTATTCATCAATCAAAACTAATTAAAATTAACAGCTAAATATCAGCAGGTGTAACAAGTAAGAAAATAAAACCACAAGAGTTGCATTACCAAAGAAAAAGGAACAAAGTTGTATGTCTTGCGCAATTTACTCTAAACTACTCTTTTTATAGCAGAATCTACACTACTCTTATTATCTCATTCTTTTGAAACAAATGAGTGAGCAGTAATCAGTACATCATGTGCATGGAATCAGCTTTATACTCAATTATCAAATATGGGAGTGGATAACATAACACTGGAAGGTTTGTCCATCACTAAACCCAACTATCTGTCACAATCATCAAGCGTGTCATGCAATAAGATAATACTAATAGCAATCATAAAAGAACTTGCAAAGTATATATAATTGCAGAAGGTAGCTTACTCTGAGTTTTCTAGCATTTTTACAAAATGTTTTGATATATGCCCTTGAAATAGAATCAGGATCTCTACCAATTCGCTTCAAGATATTCTTTACACGACGCTCGATGGCAAGACAGTCTGATTCAGCCTTAGCTTGGTAAATCTTTTGTAGGCTTACATAATACCTGTAAAGGTCACAGATACTTTATCAAATAATAGAAGAAAATAGTTATGACAAGAAACTTGAAACTGATATCATAGCAAAGTTGGATGATGGCTGCAAGAAACTGACTCGGTAAGTGATGTCATATCAGGTATTGTTCCCTCAAGAGGTAGCTCACCATTGCCCTCATTTGCGATAAATTCCTGTAAAATAGTGAAAGAAAGCAATGCAACTTGAGAAATGGTAAAGCATGCTAACAAAGAAGTATTGATTGCAAATAGGACATGCAAAGCACATCCTGTGAGAGTTTGTGAATAACCCACTATTTCAGCAATAAGCCAGCTTAATTGTGGCTTGTTAACTTATGTTCATTTCTTGAAACAGCTTCCTACAAGGCTTATTTGCTCTAAATGGGGCATCTCCAGTAAGACAACTCATATGTGACTTTAGCTAATAAAGTAATAAGCAACAAAACTGCAAACCTCCAGAGGCTTCTAGCTAGAAATATTTCAGCCTTTGGTTATGAATAGTTTTAAAACCCATAACACCAAAGGTAGAATCAGGTCAAGCAGGTCCTCCGAACATTGTTGAGACACCTCAACTATATCGATGAGCTCAGACTTTAGCACAAATGCGGCTATAAGCTATATCAGTATGATACAGTAAAATATCACACGTACAAGCAAACAAAAAAAACTCTTCTGAACTTGCGTTAACAACAGCAAAGGGTATCCAGAGTGCCTGGTATCTCAAAAAATAGAGCAGTGGCAAATGAATTAATATTCATGCATAAGGAGGCCACAAACTTTTTAAGCTTAGTATGTTCAGAAGTTTAAGTACCAATATAGCATGGGCCATCACATCCAGTATGTGTGAATTATAATGAAGATGAATACCTTCAAAGCAGCCACTAAAACCCAGAAATCTGAAGAAGACAAATTGACTTCGGAAGAGCTATCATCAATTATCTGACGGATTTCATTACCTAGCAAAAAAATGACCGTGAGTTAGAACTTGTAGTTCTGCACCAGCTGTGTGTATTGTATAAGACTAGATAACTGAAAATGTGCATCATTTGGGATAAAACTACATAGGGTAAATCCACGAAGCATAGTTATGACATGTGAACAATATGCTTGTCTAAACAGGACAGTAACAAGAAAGTTTTCCTACAATGCATGTAATAAATCATTTCAGATGGCATGTGGCCACCATTATTTTCATGACATCTAGCTTGCTACCATCAGGTGACATAACATGACTGGTACCATTTTACTGCCATAACCACCATACATAATAATATTAGCTCACACCCATTGCCAGCCTTGATACTGATTAGGGAAACATTAGATAGAAGTAAATGGGTCCTCATTTATACACAGTTTATTTTTATAGAACAGTTCAGATACAGTTTGAAAAGATAAGCCTGTGACTATGAATACAACGGCATATGCTTGCACCAGAAATTAATGGTACATATTATCAGAAGATGTTATAAGCGTGCTGTCACAACACAAGCATTTTGTAACTCAATACAATAAGAGTGTGTGTCTAAAAAGTTCAGATATAAACAATATATAAAAATCAAGCTACTGATGAAACTCAGATATTGCAATTGCTGCTCTGCACCAGCACCATATAATGCAAAGAAGCATGTTATCCTTGATCAACCACTCAAACCACTAATACCAAGCTATCACACAAACATCTAGAACAAACACCAAAGCCTGAGCAGATGCTTGAACACTGATCTAGGTAAATCCACAAATTCTTGCTGAATATCTGATAGAACGAAAGCTGCATATGGCTGCTCTACTTGAAAACACATATCATGTTAAGATTCAGTAAATAAGTGAAACCATTACTGATCCAAATGCAGACTATATGTAAAAGCTTAGGATCCAGAAGTTCGGCCATGTAGGTCACAATAATTAAATATGTAAAGCACAGTGGTAGCGTGATGTTAATTCAGGTAGTTTTGCCTTATGGTATTAAGTAAAGTAAACAGAAAATCCTGTTAAAGTTACACTCATAAAAGTGAATATGAGAATCAAATTATTAACTTACTGATTCCTGGAGTTACTGAGACTTTATATGAAGATTCTACTGCTTCTTTGTAATTTTCTTCATCTACGTTAAGCATATGCGCTCGAATTAGGTCCTGACAAAAACAGTAGCTTAGTCAACAATCAGACTGTCCTAGCAATCTGTTTAACTATTTGGCCAACAAACTAGAAAAACTGTACCTTAAATTCCTTTTTCTCTTGCCTAGTCGAAGGTAAGTGCCCATCATGTGCATCTGCCCATTTTTCTGCAAGCCTTACAAGGATAACAACGTATGGAGTATGCTTGTGCACAACAGGTTCTTTTTCATTTATATCAATTGATTTTGCAAATCTGAAAAATAGAAGTGTCAACAGCATGTCAGCAACAATGATTTCCTTGAGATTAAGAAAATTATCGTGCAACTTGCTCTGTGAACAATCATGATATGAATATATCTTACTGCTTGAGTTCGGTCCATGGATTGTGAAGTCGTAAATCATCCAAGAAGTGGTCCGGTTTTGATTCTATAACACAGTGCTCCTAATCAGAAATCATAAGAAGAAACTGTCAGCTTTCTCAAAATGCTTTGTACTTCCTCCTGATATGGTTAGACTCACACGGTACTATGAATAGCCAAACAATGTTGGCAAGCCATATAAATTGGCGTTCAGGTGGCAATGCATCAAATAAGCAAGAATTCACAATCACCAGCTCTTGCTAGTTGTGATAATATGATGTCATGATAATTTGATATATGGGGACATTTAACATATTTGTTGGGTTTAGATCTGTGAAGTACCTTGGTGCTGACCCTGACAAGACCAGTTAGACCATATGAACGTGCAGCAACCAACACAATATCTGCTCTCCTGCAGATACCATCTAATTTCAGTAAAGAACTCTCCGGCAGCTGCAGTAGTAAAAACTTGGTATTAGTAACTTTGTTTGAGAGAGCTACATTGCATGTGGATGTGTTGCCTACAAATAGGCTAAAGACTTAAACAGAAAACTACGAGACTCTACTAGCATCTATGTTTAAAAAAAGTGTGGGGGAAGTAAAACTGTGAAACAGTTGTGCTGCTAACAACAACAGACCAAAATTATGAATACAGACCAAAGTTAGCTATATCGGTTCTTCAGTTGTGAATATCTGGGTGCATTACCCTGACTTTACAAACATCCTAATTCACATTCCTTGATTCTAATCACTCCATTTTTTGGCTTCACAGAAAGCACAAGTATTCATTCAGCAAAAATTCTACAGAGAAAACACCAGCAAATTAATCACTTGTTTTGAAGCTTATCCTAAGAGTATATCAAAGCACAGACCTGGGTAGCGATGACAACAGTGAACTGGGAAAAGAAGGAAGGATCTGCGTCTATCATTGTCCCTGCAGACTCCTCAACATACTTGGCTTTCACAGCATCATTGAGCTCTTGTAGGAAACAACATATAGATTTTGCTCTTGATTGACCCAAGCATCCTTCATCCACTGACCATAAATATAGACTACTCAGCACATATGAGTTTCATCAATTTTAAGGAATGAATTTAAGAGGAACAGGAAGAACTGCATAGCACAGGAATTACACAAAAAGTTATTTCCCAGGTCAGACGGTTCGACTTTCGATCCATCAACAACAGTAATACTCCCTATTCCTCCAAGCACAAGGTTCTTCAGTGCTTCAGTCCCAGTAGGGCCACAGTTAAGCAAGCATATGCTAGCCTTCTCCAGTGCAGCCTGTCCTTGATCACCCCATATCCTGTACTTCATATTTGGAAAACACCATGCAGCTTTCAATATATGTATATGTTTATCCTTAGATTGTGTAGGGAGTAACTTAAGCAGATAATAACAAACATATACTAGCTGAATGCCCGCGTGTTGCTACAGAAGTAATAAGAATAAATCCAATCCTGTGGCACATTAGTGTCCATATAAATCCGTGGCCACAAAAACTGACTTTGAGTTAGAGAAAACAAGGCAACTTACTAATAGCAAACCGTATAAACAATCATGTAAAAATAATCGTACGATATATTTTGCAAACCCTAAAAAAGATAGTGGAAATCGTGGAGAGATGGCCCCGCCAATTAGGAAGTTACCTTTGGTGGAGGAGAGGTAGGATGGCAGATGGACCATCACCACCAACTTAAATATTATAGGAGTAAAGATTATAAGGCATTATTGGGAAAAGTGAAGTGCTGGAGGCTAAACAATAGAATGTGGCTCGTATCAAATTATAAAGTAAAGCTTGTATCATGAATTGTAATTTTGGTTTTCCGTAATCAGCACTAAAGAATATTGTGACAGAGAAACAGAAAATTTTGTTGTTGTTCTGATCTCATGGATAAGTAGGTTTGGATAATGCTGTATTGCTGGTTCTAAATAGGTTGAATGAAATTTCTCACGCCATGATCACCTTGTCAAGGATGAAGATACAAGATCGATCAGAGAGCCAAGTCATGCAGATTAAACAGGGGGACCAGGCTTAAGCTAACAGCTATGACAGGCTGACGGCCACCAGAACTCATCCACTTCGATAAAGTCCATCTGGGGAAGTGATATACCACACTGAATGTTAAACATCTTAGCTTTGCAGGGAAGTGGGTTATAAAAATCTGTAATTGCCAAAGTGCTGTTTGAAAGAGCTACAGAAGTACTGAGGCAGTGATATACCACACTAAAGGTTAAACATCTTAGCTTATGCAATGGAACTAGAACTACCCGTGTACACCCAACCCGCAGTCCTCAGCTATCATTCCATCCTAAAAGTCATAGATTTACCAGCGCCCACTTAAGCAAATCATCTAAACATCATAAAAACAGCAATTAGGGTCTAAGCCGTAGACAGACACTCGCTCAATCAGTACCTAAACAGCGTATTTTTAATTGTAAAAAGACGAAACAACATAGCAGCTACCCAAGCTCCAATGCAAGGCCTGCAGCGTTCGAATCTCAAACCAGAGCAGCCTCACATCCGTGAAACAAACCCGGTTACCTCGGACAGTTCAGACCGCCCGCTAGCCGAATTACAGCAGGAGCCTAAACCCTAGATCAGACATCGCGTATACTCGAACCGAACCCGTGCGCACGAGCGGGAATTGCATCGCCGCAGAATCCTAAACCCTCGGATCGACGACAGGCGCTCGGAATCTAGTAATCTACACATCAATCACGCGGAGATACAAGCGACGGCGGGGGAGCGCAGATGAGTGTCGACGGGTTACCTGAGCTGGCGGTCGTACTTGGTCTTGGGCTCGGCGACGGCGGCAGCGGCCATGGCTGCGGAGGCAGCCGCGCGCGCTCTCTCTCTCTCTGTGGTGTTGGGATTTTCGCTTCGCCTCCTCCTCTTCTCTCCGGCCCGAGGAACAAATCGGAGCGGAAGTGGAAGTGCGGAACAACGAGAGGAGTATTTATTCGCTTTTCGTACTGTAGCAATAGCGTAGGACTAACTGGAAATTCTCCACAAAGCCCGGCCCAACCCAAACCTTCCCACTCTTTCGGCCCAATATAGCAAACAAAATTATAAGGCCCAGGCCCAGAAGTCCGTTAGGAGGTAGTAGTAGGAGCTTCGTTCATTCAACAACGATGACAAAAAAAAGAAGTCAACGCAAGCTTACTTGTTTGACTAAAACGATGGGGGAAAATTAGCGATGAGAAGGTTGGTAGTTGGTTAAGATGCATTGTATATAGCTGCATTAGTGTTGCTAAAGATGCTTTGCAGAGTATATGAATGGGAGCTCTGGCCAAATTGCTGCACGCCAAGTAAGACTAGAGTCGTGCAGGTCATGTATCACGTCAGACCGGATTATTCAGTAGCGTGTTCATTCTCCAGTTAGCAATTATTTTTATTTTTTGGATTGGCAGCAGTGCGGTGAGAGTAGTTGCAGATGCCTCGTTGATTTTTGATTTATGGGCTTGTGAATTTTGTCAATCGATCCAAAGTCAGAAGAGATTTCCAGTTTGGAAATTAGAGAGTCAAAGGATAGATAAACCCACCACGAGAGGGAAATTCCGGGAAAGAATAAGTTCGGAACAACAAAATAATCCAAAGGACGGCAGATAAGATGAATAACACCGCATTGCTCTTTTTCTTAATTGCTCTTAACAGTGTTGACTGAAGCAAGCTGCCCGGCTGGGAAAAAGCCAAAGTTGCACCATTAGGTATAAAATACTTGCATTATCTAAACGCAAGTAAGGCAATGACATGAACTATCTAGCAGGTAATATCAGGCCCTGGTCAGCTGTGAAGGATGGGGTTGATTAGTTATGAAGTCTAATGAATTCTTAAACATTTAATTGCTATGATAGTATGAGGTGAGGTAGTACTAACAATATAAGAACCTTATTGAGGCGAGGTGCTACTCAGTAGTACCAAGTAGGCAATTACTAAACACCGCAGTCGCTCTCAGTGCGCGCATGAGTTTAGCAGTCAGATTCACTCCGAGTATGAAATTCACCTGTCCAAGTTTAGTTTAGCAAAATCAACTCCTAGCAGCTGCTCTATTTCAACAAGAAGCAGCAAGTCAACTGCTACAAAGTCGCATTCCCCGTTCATATCTGTTAGAAGCACCAGAACAGAATGATTGCGAGACTTTCACAATGAAGCATTAACTTAAGAAATGCTACTCTCGTAGTATAGTATGATCTTCATCATACTAGCCAACATGTATGATTCCTATAAATACCTCATCAATGCCTCATGCCTAGACACAGCTCGAAGGGAGGAATTAAAGGCGCAAAAGCAACGGCACTTGGACTGCACATTTTTTACTCTCGTGGCGGGCACGATGAAGAGGCTGAGTTTTGCGCAAGAACCGGAGGTGGACAGCGCCGTCGTTGCCCAGGAGGTGATGCTGCTGCTCGCGCGGAGTGGCGTGGTGGTGGGCGCGGGCGCGGCCGCGCTCGCGCGGCCGCAGGCGTCGTTCGAGTGCAAGACGTGCAACCGCCAATTCCCGTCGTTCCAGGCGCTCGGCGGGCACCGCGCGAGCCACAAGCGGCCGCGGGGTGGCGGTGATACCGGGGAGGCGAACGCGCCCGCGCCGGCGACCGCGAGGAGGCACGGGTGCGCGGTGTGCGGCGTCGAGTTCGCTCTCGGGCAGGCGCTGGGAGGGCACATGAGGCGACACCGCGCGGCGGGCGCCGAGGCCGACGAGGAGGAGCGCGCTCATGGGCCGCTGGCCGAGCGGAAGCCTGGCGAGGCGAGGGGGTTGCGGGGCTTGGACCTGAACGCTACACCCTCCGAGGACAGCACCTGCCTTGGGCCTCTGGGTCTGACCCAAGAACTGGTGGACTGCCCGCAATAGCCTCCTACAGTAGTCCTACTCTGTACCCAAGGAATCTGGGATCTCTTGTTCCTGTTACCGATTTGGATTTGAAGTTTTTGAAAAACTGATTTGGGTTTGTAATTTGGAAGGAAACAACAATATTTCTATTCTGTAGCTGAGTTTTCGTTTCTAGACCATGTTCTTCACAGTACTGTAAGTAGCAGAAATTTTCATATGACGAATACAGTGAGTTCGAGAAAATGGGTAATGGAATAAGAGGTGTTGCAGATGCACGTGCTCAAGTTGGTTATCTCCACCTGCTGGAGTCAAGTTCTCGAGTTCAAAGTCATAGCGTAGCAATAACAAATAATGGAATTGATTATGTCATACGAGTTACGCAACGAGCATTCCAGTATTGCAAGTAAACGTTCTGATTGAACACTCAGCAACAACGTACTAATAAACTAAAACAAAAATGCAAAATTTAATGTTATCTTTCTAAGTGGTAACCTCCACAGCCCACAACATCAATCCAGCCACCCGGTTGTATATGCGCTCATCATTATCAAGAACAGTTAGTTTCCACCAATATTGCAAGTAAGTGTTCTGACTTACACCCATTTGTCCAAATCCCAACAATCGCAGTAACTTAGATAACGCACAAAGAAAGTAGCAGGCAAAGAATGAAATGATAAAAATTACAAGCACCGTATCACCACTATCTTATCCTTGGTAGTGACAACAGTTCAAGAACCGCAACAAGCCGACTTCTGTCCTGCTGCTCCATCGGCATCCCCCTCCGGTTTGATCTTGATAGTCCGATCCTGAAACCAAGAGATGACGGTAAGACACTGTGCAAAAGAAAGTACAAAGATGTAGAACCTATTGAAAAGTATTGGAATACCTCAGGCTTGGAATCAGTCTCTGAGAGTCTCTGTTTGATATCTCTTGCTATAGAAAGGAAAACCTGCTCAACATTCAGGTTTGTCTTTGCACTCTGCAGGAAAAACAATACATCAAAAATTAAGCATGGGAAACATATGCAAAGGTATGGGAACCAGTGCTTAGAAAGATGACATATATTAATCAACATTAAATTTCACAGTTATGCTACAACAAAGGAATGCTACAGCAGAAGATATAAATTCTCACTAACCGTTTCAAAGAACCTGATCCCATATTCATCAGCAAGGGCTTGCCCCTTTGATGTGGGCACAGCCTGCATGAAAGCAATTGAGCATAAGAGAGCTAATAGTTATTCCAAAGATACAGATTGAGAGTTTGATTCTGAATTATAAGTGTAATGCTAAACATGTCTTGGGTTTTGTTTGCATTTTGACATGATATATAGATCCCCAGATGACCATGCTAACTGTATCATAAACATCTGCACAACTTCAATCTAATAGACCATGCTAAATGTAGCAGAGTAAACATTTGCACAACTTGAATCTGATACGAGCAAGATCTGCTCTCTGCATTGCACATGAAACTAACCAATCTGCAGCCTTAAGTCAAGATGAAACAGCTTCAGAACAAACATGCGTAGAAACAAGTCAGAATAGCGGAGTATACCCTTTTGCTTTCATCCATATCAGCTTTATTCCCCACCAAAATTTTGTTCACATTATCTGAAGCATGTTGTTCAATGTTTCTGATCCAATTTCTTATGTCTGCAAATCAGTAACAACGGAAATGATCAGAAGAAGTACCACATCAAAAGAGCATCTGAAGCACAGAGGTCCCTACTATTGAATGACGACTCATCGGTGACATCATAAACAAGTAAAATGCCCATTGCTCCCCTGTAGTAGGCTGCAAAGAATAATTGCACATTTCACAAACTTCATTCACACAATCAGTACAAGTATAGACACAATCTTGCTTTGCTCAAAGTATGCAAGCATACCAGTAGTTATAGTTCGAAAGCGTTCTTGGCCAGCAGTATCCCAAATTTGCAACTTTATGCGCTTGCCATCCAACTCAACAGTCCTTATCTTGAAGTCGATACTATTTCAAGAATCCAATGGGTAAGATTTATTACTTCACACAAGCATTCCCATGTAAAATAAAAATTCCTCAACCAGATAATTTTGTGATTTGTACAGTACAGTACATACCCAATAGTGGTGATGAAGCTAGTGGTGAAGGAGCCATCTGAGAACCGTAAGAGCAGACAACTTTTTCCAACACCTAGATATGTACATAAATTTGTAATTGAGAGCTTATGGAACAACATGCAAAGCTATAGTCCATGCCAGAACAAACATAAGCTAGAATCCAGAAACATGTGAACTGGGAATACTCATTGAAGCTGAAATGCCAAGTGAAGAAACAACATCGATGTGAAGCAAGGCTTCTCTAGGTATGCAATCAGAGAAATGCTATGTAAGGCTATATAACAGTTATACAGCAATATTAAAACAAGAAGAGCATACAGCACCACAACATAAATACCGGTCCACATAAACAAGGTATAAGCCTAGTAGTTTAGTTAACTCTGATCAGGTAAGGGGGAATAAAAATGATATTTATTCTGCTACTCGTACGATTTACGCCGACCCTGGGATGTTGTTAACACCAGGACAGCCACTTACAAGTTCCAAAAGCAGTTGAATGCAATCAGGAACAAGACCACTCCTACAGAGCGCACAGCAATCCAATAATACGTTTACACATACAACACAAGAGGTTCGATTCATTCACCCGTTCAAATTTCACACAGACATCTCCACAGACTGATCCAGGGCACCAGATCTCAACCAGCACATCGTACCAAACTGAATACCGAACATGACCTTAAAGCCGCCAGATCTCGCGCGGATCGAGAGACGACAGGGGGACAGGGGGACTCACCGCTATCTCCGATAAGGAGGAGCTTGATGAGGTAGTCGTAGTCGGCCCGAGCCCTAGCCGGCGGCGCCGCCATCGCGCCCTATCTCCCGAGCCCTAGCACTGCCAAGAGCGACAAAATTGGATCAAAAAAACAAACGAAGGAGCGAACGGAACCGAAACGGACAGGGGCGGCAGAAAGGCGAGATGTACCGAGCAGGGGACGGCGTCGTGCGGTCCGATGCGGCGGCGATCGACGATCTCTGCTTCGTCTCCCCGCACGAGCAGCGAAGGAGTGGGCGAGGCCGGAGAGGGAGGGAGCACGGCACCAAGTTGGGTTGGGTTTGCACGATCGGGAGAAGGGCTGGTGGAAGCGGTCCACCTGTGGATTTTTTTTTGTGAGAGTCCAGGTGTCCTACGCGCGTACAGGGGGTGGTGCGCCCGGCCCGTGACGGCCCAGTAGACTCCATGATCTCCTTTCTAATACTAGTGTTGGGCAAATTGGCCCATCACCAATTTGTAGTTTGGGTCCGATATGCACAGTGGTTTTTTTTTAAAGGGAAACGTCGGCGTTTTACTAAGGGTGTTTGGTTGGGCTTTTCAGTAGCTTTTTATTGAAAAAGCTGCAGCCCAACCTGGAAAAGCTGCCTTCTGCTAGCTTTTTGCAATGTGCTGAAGCTTCAGTGTTCAATTTCTAAAATATTATAGATGGTTTGGATCAACCAAAAGCCATATATTCACTTTTCCACAGCCACAGCAGTTTTTCTAGACAGCCAGCCAACAACAGTTTTGTCAACAACCACAGCCCAACCAAACAGGCCCTAATACGAAACAGAGTGTCCATTTCAAACGAGGGTCCGAATCAACTCCGGCACCTCGCCAACCCACACAACACTGACCTCATGATTCGCTGACTTGGCGAGAATACGAGCCACAACATTACAGACATGATTAACATGCACAAAAGAAATGGAAGAAAAAAGACGAAAGGAAGCAAGTGGCCCGAAAGAGAAGAGTTGATCTTGGAGACGAGCGTTAGGTAGTCAGATGCAAGAATCACCCTGTCATACCCGACTTCAAAAGAAAAGCAGAGAGCGTGCCGCACCGCCATAGCTTCGTCAAGCTCCGGGACATTGACTCTGTCAAAGGAGCACCTGCAAGCTACCAAACAGTGCCGTGGTGGTCGCGAATTACTGACCTGCACCCATGCAGTTAAGGTCTGACTGAACGGCAGCATCTACATTAAGCATGGCCAATCCTTCAGGCGGTGGTGACCATTTGGAAACACACGACGGGGTCTCACACCTGGTTGAAATCGTGGACTTGAAGGAGTGTTGCACAATCAAATCCACAATATGACTTGGGTGCAACAAATTTTCACTGTTACAAACACCATTTCTCGCCTCCCGTATGTGCCAAATAGTGACAGCGAACACAGTAGCATGAAAAATCTGACGAGTCAGAGAGCCATTGAAGCAACCATTGACGAATGTTGACAAAGCTCTTACGGTTCAACCGCACACCATAGGCCGACTTGATGCTATCCTAGATTTCAGAGGCAAACTGGCATAGAAGGAAAGTATGCTCAACAGGTTCAGAACGTGAGCAAAAGCAGCAATCATAACTTGTGGGGATTGACCACCTTTGAAGCTGGGCATCAGTAGGTAAGCAATCATGGGCAATTCTCCAAAGAACCATCTTCATTTTGTTTGGGCATAGCACAGACCACAATTTCTTCCAACATTTTTCGTCACAAACGTGTGCAGATGCAGCTCCCCCACCATTTCCGCTCCTGGCAGCCCAGAAACGAGCCGTCTAGTCAGATTCTATGCCAACCGGACTGAGTACACCCCACTTTTCTCATGAGGCCGAGAGGCAAAGTCATTGCCATTAGTAGTGCTAACTGGGATGTCAAGGATCTGATTTGCGTCATTTGGATTGAAGAAAGCTCTGACCGTATCTTCCCCCAGGTACAGCCATCTTCAGACAAAAGACAGTGAACAGTTTGCTAGTCCAGAATGGTAGGATTGGGAACAGTGTACCTGGTGGCGTGCCAGGAATCCACCAGTCTTTTTTAGAGAAACTTGCCTGCCATCTCCGATCATCTAGAGCACCCCTTGCTGCAACAATTCGCGACCGTGCAAGATACTCTTCCATGTGTATGAAGCAGAGCCGGAATTGTAGTAGACCAGAAGGTATCGTTCGAAAAATACCGACCTTTTAGAACTCAGGCACACAGTGATTCAGGTTCAGTCAGAAGGCGACAACCCTGTTTGCCGAGCATAGCTTGATTGAGAAGGGGCATATCCCGGAAACCCATGCCACCAAGCTCTTAGGAGTTGACAACCGCTCCCAAGAGTGTCGGTGCATTTTTCCTCCTTCCATCTTCCACTCCCCACCAAAAATTGGTAATTGATCTCCTTATTCCGTCACAAATGATCCCCATGGAGAATAGGTAAGGATTTACCGGATCCCCTTGGTGGATACCTCGGGATGGAACAAAAGGATCCGTCAGTTCACCATTCACACGGATTGCATATCGTACCGCCGTGACACATCTCATCACTGTAGCAGCCCACTAAGGAGCAAAACCGAGTTTCAGAAGAATCCCTTCAAGATAGCACCATTCTACCCTGTCATACGCCTTCATCATGTCAATTTTTAGGGCGAAGAATGGAGTCACTTTCAAATAGAGTGTAAGCACTCATAAGCAATCAAGACGTTATCCGTGATTAACCGACTCGGAACAAAGGGCACTCTGATGTTCTGAAACAATCTCCGGCAAGACCGACTTAAACCTATTTGATAACACTTTCGAAGCAATTTTACAGAGCAAATTACATAGACTAATCAGTCTAAAGTTTGTCAAAGTTGACGGATTGTTGATCTCGGGGATTAACACAATGGTGGAGTCACAGAAGCCTTCCGGAATGACAGCCCCACTAAGAAAGCCCCTCACTGCAGCACATATATCCTAGTGCAACAAGTCCTAGTTTTTTTTTGTGAAAAAAGAGATGATATTAATCAGTAATATGGTTACAATCGGTGTCAATCACTTTGCCAAGTTTCTCTAGTCAACTCCCGAGCCAACATGCAGTCCGGCCTTGGCATTGTCCTAAGGCAGCAAGTTCATAGCTAACACTATTATGATCTCTAGATATGCTCTTAAGTTTTACATCTCTTTCTCTATGTAACATCTCCTTCACTTCTTCAATCCGATGTGCAAAGATAGAACGGTCAGGGCCCACAGATAATACCATGCCAGTTAGTTTAGCACAATCGGATTCAAACATAATTGGCAGCGACGTCCACTGGAGCACCAATTCAAGTCCCTCCTTGCATGCCGCCAACTCCACGTCCAAAGCACTCGTACAAAATTGCAAAGATCGGCACGCCACGAACAAAACTTCTCCAGAGTGATTCCGAAGGACCATGCCTGTGCCTGCATATCTGTTCTCGCCAATAAATGATCCATCAACATTTAGCTTACCCCATCCCAAGGGAGGAGGTATCCAACTCAGTCGCTCCGCCTGCGAAGGTCCTGCTTTAACACAAGATTTTACACCCACATTAGAATAGCTAATAACTTGCTTATCTTTAGGGAGATCTACGTGTGGAAATTGGCTAGCTGAAAAGAGAAAGCCCGTATAGCTTAAGAGGAAGCGTCGCGATCCTTCAACATGGGTGCAGGCTTATCATGTGTAAGTTCATTATGCACATGCCATATGCGCCATAGAAGCATCAACAACATTGCCCACTAAATGCTGCTTGAATTAACCAACACTTGTAGGATCCATTCAGGGCCGCGAACATGTAGAAAGTCAACAGCAGGAAGGTCTCAGTCAGCCTGCATGGCTTGCCAGAGTACTCGAGCGTGGGGACACCTAATTAAGGCATGGTAATCATCCTCGTTCTCCTAGCTGCAGATTGGACAAATACCCAGCATCTCCATACCACGTTTCTGCTTATTCACCTGTGTGGCAAAGACATTGTTAGCTAATTTCCAAATGAAAATCCGTACCAACAAATCCTAATGTTTCTGGTAGAAGAGTACAGGTAAGCATCGTGGTTGTTCCAGAGACAAGAGTTGTCCTTTTGTTTATGTTTAGGCCCGTTATGAACACGGGTGAACTGTTCTCATGCGAGTTTCATGCCAATTTTCTGTGAAGTCCTGTGTTCAAGATAAGTAATTAAGAATTCGGTAATGATTTCATGTTTTCCTGTTGAAATATCGTGTGGATGCGAGTAGAAACTAGCTACATAAACATTGTTACTTTTTCCCGGAACACGTAAGAGACCTATGTGTTATTATACAAGTAGAAAATAGTTTAATTACAGGAAAGATCAAAGCATACACGCTACGTTTTCTTACCTTTTTTGCGATCACGAAAAACAGGATATGTTATGCAGTTGTACTAGAGAGAATACGGATTGGGAGTCCACTTGTTGACGCAGAAACAGGTTAATTCGAACTCGCAGGGCGCGACTTGGTGCCGAGTCTTTGCTTAATACTAGTGGGACTTGTCGAGTGATTACATAAACACGGTAAGTTGCACTACAGAAAATACGGACTACGAAGTCCACTTGTTCAGCCTGAAAAAACATTTCAAACCGGGACGCGCGAGTAGGTGCCAAGTCATCGTCGAGCGGCAGCCGACTTGCTTACTACAATCCCCATGTAGTTGCGTAAGCACCGTCTTTGCTCAAGTAAACTAGTAAGACATGTCTTCATCTCTCGAAGAAGCACGAAATATGTAGCCTCACCTGCAAGATCTGGAATTCGATCTTTAGAGGGCATGCGTAATCGATCGGTACGTCGTTTCTCCGTGTATATACAGCAGAAGACCAACCATTCGCCAAATCAGTCTCGTATGTTCATACTAACTTCTGGACAATTCAGGAGCATCGTACAGAACTGTCAGTGGATACACGCGCCAATCTTGAAATAAGGAAATGTCCCTCCCCGGCGACGGTGATAGGACTGCTGTGTGATCGAGCGGTTTTCGGGTGACTCGTGACTTTTTCTCTATTTTTTTTTGAGAAATACGGTACAGACGCAAACGTTTATATACACATACGTACACTCACCCCTATAAACGTATACACGCACATCCTACTCTTATGAGCACCTCCGAGAGACTGAACCGGAGATCTTGAGATTGACGAAGTCACCATAGGCACCTCGTAGCCGACGGGCACGTCGTCTCCTACCGAAAGAATAACACCGGAAATCCTGGAATAAATCTGGTGAAAGATTTTTTATGCATCTCTAAAGTTTATTGAGGCATTTTACATCCTTATAGCGGACCATGTCGGATCTGGTATACTCAATGGGATGTGAGGTATCTATCTTTATAAAACAGCCCCCGCGTCGCTCCCTGGGGCGGCTCGGGCGGAACCCTAGCCGCCGCCGCCAGATCCCGCCTCTTCTCCCCTCGCCGTTGTCGGCGGAATGGGACCCACGGTCCCCCGAACCGCCGGCGCAGACCAACCAGAGGCCACAGGGCGTGACACGTGGCGGCCTTATCGGCAAAGGCCCCGCTGGAGAAGCAGGTGGGCCCGGTGGTCAAACCCGGGCCCTCGGGGGATTCCCCCGAGTGCCACGTTCGTGCGAGCCATCTAAGGGCCTTGCGGTCCCAAGGGTCCAAGGCCCAAGAATCAAGGAAGCAATCGGGGCCCTCTCCCCGAGCGACCGGCATCCCGCAAGGCGTGGGCCCAGAAGAGTGCTCGAGAGGGTCCCCGGGCGGACCCCCCGAGCACCTCCCCGAGCGGGGTCCCGAGCGACCCCCCGACGGACGCTCCCCGAGCGCCCGGGGTCGGCCGAGGCAGTCCGGGACAGCTGGCGCTCTCCGAGGCCGAAGGGGCTGCTCGGGGGCGGAAGCGCTCGGGGGTGGTGGGGCCCCCCGGTGGGGCCCTCCTCCGGGCTGCCGCAGCAGTACGCTGGCTTTTTTCCATAAGCCTTAGTCCCGGCAGAGGCATTTAATGCCTGTCATTCAGGCATTAAATGCTAAAGTCCCGTATGGGCATGATATCGGTCAGGCCGGTCCCATCCCCGCAGGGCAAATCTCTTTTTGCCATAGCCCCTGTCAGGGGATGGGGTCCGTCTGACAGGGTGGTTGACCGGCCAGGCGCGCTGCCCTGCGCGCCCGCGTCGCTGTCGCCCCTTTCCGCCCCTTTGAGACAAATCACCGCGCGCCTCGTGGCCCGCGTTTGGTCGCTGACGCGCGGGGCCCAGGGGCGGATACTTCACCGACTTAGTCAGGAGGGGCCCGGCAAGCCTCTCTTCGCGGGTCCCGCTGAGCATAAAGCTGTCAGCCCCCCCCCCGGGCGGAGGGCATGGCGAGAAGACACGCGGCGCTAACACCGGCGCGGCGCATTAAATGAAGAGGTAGGCGTTTCCTTAGCGCTTACGATACCAGGTGCAATAGCCTTTGCTTGGCCTCTGTGGTGAACCCCCGGCTATATAAGGGGAGTTCCCAGACCATGCAAGGGGTTCGGATTCCAGAGAGAAAAAGGGGCGCTGGTTAGATTTCTTTATTCGGTATTAGAAGATCAGCTAGCCTGTTTGTAAGGAAGAACACCCCTGTAATCTTGATAGGATCAATACACCCACAACGAAGCAGGACGTAGGGTATTACACCTCCGGGTGGCCTAAACCTGGAAAAATCCCTGTGTCTCCGGCATCAAGCATCATAACCGTCCTCATCCTTGAAACGCCATCACCGGCTCATAAGAAGAACTCTATATCGCCCCAGGCCGAACCAACAAGGGGGTCCATTCGGACCACCACTAGAGACGTTTACTCGTCGACAGCTGGCGCGCCAGGTAGGGGGCGTCTAGAGTTTTTTTCGAGCCTGCTCCCATGGCGAATCCCGATCTGCCCCAAGATGATCTGCCTCAAAATGAGGTGAGCTTGGGCGGAAACGAAGCATCGGACGAGTCGGACCCCGCCGGCCTCGACGATCTGCTCAACAACACCGGTGGGGCGTCATCGGCCGCTGCCCACTTTGAGTTCCGGCCACGCGCGCGGGCCTCTGGAGATGTTGCCGGGCCTTCTCGGCCGCCTCCGCCTCGCCGTCGGCTGGACTTCGCGGATACCGGGGAAGGAAACACGCTGCAGGCGGCGCAATACCTCCTCCGGCATCCTCCCGTCCCGGTGCCAGCGGCGTCCCCCGTGGGCCCGTGGCTCCAGGACCTCGCTAACCTGGTCGACACCGCCCGACGCGAAGCAGCGGCCAGGAGCGTCCACGCTTCTTCCGGGCGCGCCGGTGCCCGCACCGTCCCCTCAGCGGCTTCGCCGCCGGTGCCAGCGCGTCTGCCGCGCGCGCCTGCCGGTGGTCGGCGCGACGGATCTCCACCCTCGGTCGCCTCTCCGGCACGGGGGAACCCTCAAGATCTTCGCCACCGCCTCGGTAGGCGCGAAGTGGAGGACGCACGCACCGTCATCGAGCGCCAGCGCGAGCGCGACAGGGCGGACGAGGTCGATTCCTCCTCCGGCCCTGTCGCCGGCCGCGCGCGCTCCCGGGCGCATCACCCCGTCCGGCAAGACAAGGAGACCGGCAACCCCCGTTATGGGGCGGGTTGCCAGGCCTTCACGCCCGAACTTCGACGCGTCACCTGGCCAAATAAATTTCGCCCAGAGTTGCCGCAGAAGTACGATGGGTCTTTCCACCCTGAGGAGTTCCTCCAGATCTACCCCACCGCGGTGGACGCCGCTGGAGGCGACGAGAAGGTCATGGCCAACTGGTTCCCGATGGCCCTCAAGGGTTCGGCCCGGTCCTGGCTCATGAACCTCCCCTCAGGATCCGTTTCATCCTGGGAGGACCTCTGCCACCAGTTCGTGGCGAACTTCCAGGGCACTTTCGAGCGTCCTGGCATGGAGAGCGATCTCCACGCTCTCCGGCAGCGAAAAGGGGAAACGTTGCGGCACTTCATTCAGCGTTTCAGCCAGGTGCGCAACACCATCCCCAAGATATCTCACCAAGCAGTTATCGTCGCTTTCCGACAAGGAGTCCGCGACGAAAAGATGCTGGAGAAGCTGGGCACCCGGGACGTCCAGTCCACCGCGGACTTGTTCGCTATCGCGGACAAGTGCGCTAAGGCGGCGGAAGCCCGTGCTTGGCATGACCCGCGCCCCGACCAATCGACGGTCGAGGACGCCGGCCCTTCTCGCTCCTCCGGGAAGCGGGATAAGAAGGGCAAGAAGCGTAAGTCCGAGCCCGTCGCGGCGGCGGAGGCTAAGCCTCGTAAGCCCTCGCGCGGCGGGCCCAGCGGCGGCAAGAAGCCACCCCGAGCTCCTCAGCCGAGTTCGGGTCTGTGGTGTCCCATCCACGAGACCGAGCGGCATGACCTCTCCGAATGCCGGACGGTCAAGTTCCTCGCCGAGAGGAACAAAAAGCAGAGGGAGGAGCGCCTCGCCGAGGGCGGTGACAACCCCGGCGGACAAGAAGAAGACCTCGGTTTTCAGGAGCCGCAGGCGGTGGCATGCATCAGCGGGGGCGCCTTCACGCCCTCTTCGCGCCGCCAGTTTAAGCTTTTGGCGCGTGAAGTATGCTCAGCGACCCCGAGCTCCGACGCATCCCGAGCGCTCAAGTGGTCGGCTTCCCCGATCACTTTCGACTGTTCGGACCACCCCGCGAGCATCTCCGGCGTGGGACGCCTCCCGCTCGTGGTCTCCCCCACCATCTGCAACATTAAGGTAACCCGCATGCTGATCGACGGGGGCGCAGGGCTTAATCTCCTGTCCCCCGAAGTATTTAGCAAAATGCAGGTGCCACCTGGGGACCTGAAGGCGACGCTGCCGTTCTGCGGCGTCTCTCCCGGCCTTACCATGCCTTTGGGCCAGGTGTCCTTAATGGTCACCTTCGGCACCAAGGGCAACCATCGGACCGAGAACATCATCTTCGATGTTTCCGAGTTTGAGCTCCCCTACAACGGCATCTTGGGGCGTCCGGCGCTCGCCAAATTCATGATGGCTTGCCATTATGCTTACTTGACGATCAAAATGCCGGGCCCCAACGGCACCATCACCGTGCCAGCCGACATCCAGGGCTCCGTCGCCTGCGCCGAGCAGCTTTTCTCCAAAGTCGCTGCTGCCTTCAACGACGCCCCCGAGCTCCCCGAGTCCTCGGGTCCGCCTCCAACCAAGGCCAGAGTCGCTGCCGATGACTCTGTCCCTGTTAAGGAGGTGGCCCTGGGGGAAGACGCGTCCAAGACCGGCAAGATCGGCGGTCGCCTGACCGCCAAATAGGAAGGCGCGCTCGTCACTTTCCTCCGGGCAAACGCTGACATATTTGCGTGGCAACCGTCCGACATGCCCGGGGTCCCTAGGGAAGTGACTGAGCACCGTCTTGCCGTGCGTCCCGACGCTCGGCCCATCCGGCAGAAGGTGCGCCGCCAAGCACCAGAACGGCAGGAGTTCGTCCGAGAGGAGGTCGACAGGCTCCTCGGGGCCGGCTTCATCCGGGAAGTCCTGCACCCCGAGTGGCTCGCCAACCCCGTCGTCGTGCCCAAGCCGAACGGCAAGCTGAGGATGTGCGTGGACTACACCGACCTCAATAAGGCTTGTCCTAAAGACCATTTTCCTTTACCTCGCATCGATCAGATAGTAGATTCCACCGCGGGGTGTGATCTTCTCTGTTTTTTAGATGCCTACTCTGGTTATCATCAGATTAGTATGGCGGTAGAGGATGAAGAGAAAACTTCATTTACAACCCCTGCGGGGACCTTTTGTTATGTCCGCATGCCTTTCGGGTTAAAAAACGCTGGCCCGACCTATCAACGGGCCATGCGTATGACTTTGCAGTCGCAGCTGGGTCGCAATGTAGAGGCCTACATCGACGACCTCATCGTCAAGTCAAGACGCGAGGAGACGCTCATCGAGGATCTCGCCGAGACTTTCAATAGTCTCCGCAGTACTCGTATGAAGCTGAACCCCGAGAAGTGCATCTTCGGGGTCCCATCCGGCAAACTTCTCGGCTACTTGGTCTCAAGCAGAGGCATTGAAGCCAACCCCGAGAAGATCCGGGCCATCGACCAGATGCGCCCGCCAGTTCGCCTCAAGGACGTGCAGCGCCTAACGGGCTGCATGGCTGCCTTGGGACGATTCATTTCCAAACTTGGGGAGCGGGGCCTCCCCTTGTTCAAGCTCCTCAAGAAGTCGGGCCGTTTCGAGTGGACCCCTGAGGCCAAGCAGGCCCTCGAAGGCCTCAAGAAGTACCTCACATCACCTCCGGTCTTGGTGGCGCCGAGACCCGAGGAGCCTTTGCTCCTCTATCTCTCGGTGACACCCCGGGTGGTAAGCGCCGTCCTCGTCGTCGAGCGGGAGGTCGGGGCCGAGCTCGCGGCACCCCTCGACCCGGCGCAAGAGCTCGGGCCGCCGCTCCCGAGTGGTGACCCCGAGCAGCCAGCAGAAACCCCCGAGAGCGAGCTCCCGAGCAAGGCTCTCGGGGGAGCGGGCGGAGCTCTCGGACCCGAGTCCCCGAGCGCCCCCAATCCCGAAGGCTCAGCCCATCACCCGAGCATACCCGAGCAACCCGTCTTGCGCGGGGATGAAGCCAATCGCTCGGGGGCTGGGCCCGAGCAGCCTTCTACTCGGGTGCGCATACAGCAGCATCCCGTGTACTTCGTCAGTGAAGTATTGCGGGACGCCAAGACGCGCTACCCTCAAGCACAGAAGCTCCTCTACGCGGTGCTCGTCGCGTCGAGGAAGCTTCGGCATTATTTCCAAGCGCACGAGGTCCGGGTGGTTACGGCCTTCCCCCTCGAGCGAATCCTCCGCAACTGGGAGGCCACTGGACGAGTCGTCGAGTGGGCCATCGAGCTCGAGGAGTTCAACCTCCGCTTCGTCAGCAACCATGCAATCAAGAGCCGAGCCCTGGCCGACTTTGTCGCCGAGTGGACGCCGGTGCCAGAAGACGAATGCGAGCGACTCCCCCCCGACCCGGGTCAGGGAGGAACCGAGCACTGGACGCTGCACTTCGACGGTTCCCTCACGCTCAAAGGCGCGGGGGCTGGAGTAGTTCTCACCGCTCCGACCGGTGAGACCCTCCAGTACGTCGTGCAGTTACTCTTTCGCGCCACCAACAACATGGCCGAGTACGAAGGCCTCCTTGCAGGGCTGCGCGCTGCCGCATCCCTCGGGATCCGCCGTCTGCTCGTCAAAGGCGACTCCCAGTTAATCGTCAATCAAGTGTCAAAGGAATACCAGTGTTCGGACCCCCAAATGGCAGCGTACCTGAGCGAAGTCAGGAGGTTGGAACGGCGTTTCGATGGTCTGGAGCTCCAGCACATCCCTCGCCGCTTCAACGACGCCGCCGACATTCTATCGCGACTGGCCTCCTCTCGGGAGCCGGCCCCGGCTGGGACCTTTGAAGAAAGGCTCTCTCGGCCGTCCGTTGAGGCCGCCGACCAAGACGAAGGGGGAACCTCGCGCCCAGGCGAGTCTACCCAGGCGGCACCTTCAGTGGGAAATCCTCCCGTCAGGACACCGCCGGGTGAGCACCTCGTGCTCACCATCTGTCCTCAGGTCGTTCCTTGGATCTCCGAGATCCGGGCATACCTGAAAGAAAATATCCTTCCCGAGGACGAAGCCGTTGCAGAAAGAATTGCGCGGCAATCAACAAGGTACGCGCTCGTAGATGGGGACCTCTATCGGCGCGGCACCAATGGCATTCTTATGAAGTGCATTTCTTGGGAGGAAGGCCACGATATACTCGTGGATATCCACGAGGGCGAGTGCGGTAGCCATGCATCGTCTCGCACGATGGTCGGTAAAGCCTTTCGGCAAGGATTTTACTGGCCGACAGCCCTCGAGGACGCCTTTGAGCTGGTTCGACGCTGCGAAGCCTGCCAATTCCACGCCAAGCAGATACATCAGCCCGCTCAGGCACTCCAGACCATCCCCCTCTCGTGGCCTTTCGCGGTCTGGGGGCTGGATATATTGGGGCCGTTCCCCCGAGCAGTCGGGGGCTACGAGTACCTCTACGTCGCCATCGACAAATTCACCAAATGGACGGAAGCCGAGGCAGTCGTCAAGATCAACAAACAATCGGCGATCAAGTTCATCCGAGGCATCATGAGCCGGTTCGGGGTGCCCAGCCGCATCATCACCGACAACGGCACACAGTTCACGAGCGACGCTTTCCTCGAGTACTGCCAAGCCCTCGGGACAGAGATTTGCTTCGCCTCTGTCGCACACACCCCGAGCCAACGGGCAGGTTGAGCGTGCGAACGCCCAAGTCCTTCGGGGGCTCAAGACAAGATCTTTCGACAGACTCAAGAAATGCGGCGCTGGCTGGATAGAAGAGCTCCCCGCCGTCCTTTGGTCCATCCGGACGTCCCCCAGTCGGGCGACCGGTGAAACCCCCTTCTTCCTCGTTTACGGGGCAGAAGCGATGCTTCCTTCCGAGCTCACCTTCCGCTCCCCTCGGGTCGCGGCATACTCGGAGGAAGATCAAGACCGGCGCAGACTCGAAGACGTCAACTTCCTCGAAGAGCATAGATGCCGAGCTGCCCTTCGCGCTGCCAGATACCAGCAAAACCTTCGCCGCTACCATGAGCGTCGTGTCAAGCCAAGGTCTCTCGAAGCCGGGGACCTGGTCCTTCGTCGGGCACAGACGCGGGAAGGCAAGAACAAGCTCTCCCCTATGTGGGAAGGTCCATACCGAGTGACTCGAGTCACTCGGCCAGGCTCGGTGAGGCTCGCCGCCGAAGACGGAATGGAGCTGACCAACTCCTGGAACATCGAGCACTTGCGCAAGTTTTTCCCGTGAAATACCCCGGGTAAGTTTTTGCTTTAGGGTCGGCTCCCCGAGTGCCAATTGTGAGTCATGGGAAGTTCCAGGTTCGTCACCCCAAGCCACGGTCGCTCGGTCTGGTTCCCGAACCCCCGAGCACCGGTCTGGCCGAAGGTCACCCGAGTATCCCGCACGCTCGCACCCTCGCTCGGGGGCTCCCTTGTATTCCCAGCTATTTTACATAACGTTATGATCTATAAAGATGCAATCTTCCTTGATATGAATCCCCCATGCAAAATTTAAATTCCCTATGTCAGTATCAATATCAGTATTTTCTCCATAATTAGCAAAAGTGGTCTTTTCGTGCGGTGCGGGGCTCCCGAGCCCCCATCTCTCGGTGCGAGTAGGTCCCACCACTCCGAGCCCGAGCAGTCGGAGCTTATCTAAACATTTGTCGTTGGGTCGTAAGATGTTCGGGCAATTAGCTGTACCCCGAGCGCGTCCAAGTCAGGGCAAATAAGCCCCTGGCCACCGTGCTCTGCTGGTCAGCAGGACCCGAGCACCACCCGACTTCATGTCAGTCGGATAGCTCCACTCCTCGTGCTCGGGGCTGGTCGGCAGGCCCGAAAACCCGAGGGCCGCGTCAACAGGCACACCCCCCGAGGGACCTGCGGAAAACACCCCTTTTGCTAAGAAAATCATGTAATCGTTCGCAAAGTGAACAGGTTCACCATTATGAAGTTCCCGGGCACTGCCCGCTGGATCAATGCTAAAGTCACGGGGCGCCAAGTCACCCTGAGGCCCGATCTCTAAGCTAAGCTTCTAACCGCTTTCTATGTTTTCAAAGCTCCCGAGCACTATATATGAACAACTAGCTTTTCCTCGCCAATTTTTCCAACTGCCTCCTGTGCTCGCGATGGGTTTATACCTGAAGGCAGCGATGAAAGTCATGGGGAGTGCTTCGGGTTGTCCGCTTAAAGCCCTGGTGTCCTGCCTGGTTCCTTAACCCTGGACATCAGCCTGGTAAATAAGCCGCCCAAGTACCCTACGCGCTTTCACACGCGCCCGGCGGTGTCTTCCAGTAGCGTTTCTAGAGACATAAGGAAGCATTGCCGAGTTAAAATGAAAGTTCTCAAAGTTAGGAAAAATCATGTAGATACAATGATTAACGCAATACATATCAACAGTTAATTGTTGCAATAATTGTCCCGAGCGCAAAAACTTGGGCAAATTCTGCAGGCAAAGTCAAGAAGATAAAAGAAGCTCTGCTCAGGGACACCCTGTGTCCCAAGGGCCGGGCCTCCGTAGCTTCAGTCGCAGTGCGTCCAGCTCTCGGGGGCTGGGGGCTTTGGGGGCCTTCGGGGCGTCCCGAGGACCGTCCTCCGTCCCTCTCCGAGCAAGAACCGGACGCTTCGCCCGAAGCAAGCAAGGAAGTGAAGCCATTTCCAGCACAAGTACAACAAGAAAGAAAAGCAAGGATCAAAAGGCTTTCGGGCCAAAGATCTCTTTGCATATCAGAAGCTTAAAAGTTCTTACAAAGGGGTCAAGCCCCGGGTTAAGAAAACAAAGACAGAAAAAGGGAGGGGAGCTACTCTCCGCCGGCGCCGCCGTCGCCGTCGCCGGCGCCTTCGCCATCGCCTGTGCCGGCATCCCCCGAGCGGGAAAACCGCTGGGCAATTTCATCAGCCGCCCTGCGGACTGCCTTCCGGGCTTCCTCCTCGGCGGCCTCATCGATCACCTCGAGCCCCTCCAAGGCTGGCGTCAAAGGAAAGTTTGGGTCACGGCCGCGGTAGCACGCCAGTGTGTGCTCCGCCACCACGACCGCCAACTCCCGGCCTTCTTCCTCAAGGCGGCGGCGCACGGCTTCGCCGAGCCCCTCGAGGCGCTCGGCGATCCTCTCGAAGCCCAAGGCGACGTTCGCCGGGTCGGCGTCGTAGCCCGGCAAGGAGGCGGTGCCAAGTCCAGCAGCCTCAGCGGCGTTCCTCGCGCGAAAGAAGATGGCCTTCATCACCCTCACCGTCTGGTCCCGCTCGGTGACCAGCCGGACCTTCTCCCTTTCAATCTCCTCCGTCGCTGCGGTCGCCGCTAAGGACTCACGCTCCCTCAACTCCTCCGCCTCCCGGAGCTGGTGTTGGAGATTGCGTTTGGTCGCCTTTGAGTCTTCGAGCCGCTGCTTGAAGTGTTCGCTCTCCGAGCGGAGCTGCGCCATCTCCTTGGCGAGCTCCTCGCGAGCAACGGCCACCCGCGACTCGACTTCGGCGTCCAGCTTATTCGCCGCCTCGTCAAGGGAGTGCTTGAGTTGGCCGAGCTGCTCCGCCTTCGCGTCGAGCTCTCCGTCCCGGAGAAGCTGCTGTTCTGCGCGGCGAGCGAGCTCGGCGGCGAGCTGCTTCAGCCGCGCCTCCTCGTTGGCGGCGCGCTTCTCCCGCCTCGCCAAGTCCAGCTCGCGCGGCTTCACCAGCGCGACCCGGCGGTTGAGCTCTCGCTCCTGCTGATCGAGCTCCTGCGTCCTCGGGATGATCTCCTCCCTCATCTCATGGAGGATATCCCGCTGGCGCTCGATCTTGGCAAGATCATTCTCGTACTCTCGCTTGGCGACGCGAGCACGGGCCTCTAGCATCTTCGCCATCTCCCCCAAGACCCGCTCCCGATCCTCTAAAGACTTCTCCTTGAAGAGGAGATCCTCACGGAGCTGATCGATGGCGGCATGCGCGGCCTCAAACATATCGGAGGGAGCCCCCCGAGACGTCTGGCCTTGCCGCGCAGAAGGCTGCTCCTCGGCCGGAGCAGCAAGGCCTTGGCCCCCAAGCTCCTCCTCCTGGGGCTCGGGGCGCCCGGCCACGATCAAAATCCCGGCCCTTCCCTCGGGCCGGATACCTTCGGCCCCTCCAACCGGGGCCGTTCCTTGTTTGGTTGTCGCCACCCGCTCCTCGGGCGCGGCAACACGAAGTTCCTCCGCCGCCGGCGTCTCCTCCGTCGTCGCCGGCACCTCCAGCGTCGCCGGCGCCTCCGTCGCCCCCGGCGCCTCCACCTCCGCGCTTGGGGCAGCTTCCTCCCGCGAAGCGGCGTCAGCTCTCGGGGCTGGCGCCGTGCTCGGGGTCGGGCTCGCGCTCGGTGCAGAGGGCGCGCTCGGGGGCGGGCCCACCGACTCGCTCGGAGCCGAAGGGCCGCTCAGGGGCGTAACCGCGCTCGGGGTCGTTGAAGCCCTCGCCGAAGGAGGAGGACTCGGGGACGGGCGAGTTCTCTTGCACTCCCTAAGAGAACAGATGCAGACAAGTTCGGGTCAGCACCCGAGCAGGACACTTAGCCAAAAAAAGGAAAAAGAGAAGTTGGAGGGAAGAAAGTTTTTCAAAACTTACTGCCACGAGCCCCTTAAAACATGGCGTTCCACGCCGAGGGGCAGCGGCAGATCCTTCCTCTTCTGACCGACGGCGGCGCCCGCGTCCGCCGCCGACGCGCCTCCAGGAGGCGCAACTCCAGAAGGCCTTTGCCCGGAGCCGCTACCTCCTGCCCCCTGGGCCACAGAGCGCACGGACGGAGGAGGCGGCGGCGCAGGGCCACTGCCTCCCGCCCTCGGCGCCGTAGGGCGCACGGGCGGAGGCGGTGGCGGAGGCACCGGGCCAGAAAAGCGCAATGCGGGCCCTCCCTGCACGGAGGGGCCCGCCCCGGAGCTGCCTCCCGCGTCCGTCGGTCGCCTCCCCATGGCCGGCGGTGCTTGTGGACGTAGCTTCGGCGCCTGCGGCCGCGGTGGCGGGGACGGAGGGGGAGGGGCTTGCCCCTTGCCCTTCGGATCGGCCGGATCATGGATCACGGCGGGGGCCCTCGGCTCCTGAGCTGCCCTCGCCGCTTCGGCCCCCTCGCCGCTCGCGAAGATCCGAATGCCCACCGCAGGCCTGCGGCTGCCGTCCTTCGGCGGGGCCACGATGCCCTTCGCGTCGCACGACGGCATCATGTCAAGGATGGCCTGGCGATCTGCGCTAACGCAGAGCGGCAGGTCCGGCCGCGACAGGACGGCGCTCGTGGCGTCCGGCACCCCGAGCAGCGACTTCAAGGTGGCCGCCAGCACCGCCTCGGTCCAGTTGTTGTCGGCGCCGACCTCCGTCCGGGTGACGTCCATGTCCCCGGTGTACATCCACGCCGGCCGCTCGCGTTTCCGCAGCGGCGCCAGCCGGCGTCGCAGAAAGTCGCCGACGACTATGGTGGCAGTCAACCCCAACTCCCGGAGTTGGGAGATGCGAAGGGTCATCACCACCAGCTCGTGTCGTTCTCGGCGAGATTATCCCACGACTTGTCATGCCTCGCCGGCTCCTCCGGAAGAGTGAGCGACTGCGCCGGGTCAGTGTTGATGTAGAACCACATCTGACGCCAGTCGTCCCACTTGTTCCGCAGCGTTTGCTGGATGTAAGGGTCGGCGAGCTTCGGGCGAAGCTGAAAGTTGGCGCTCCCGCTAACCTCCGTTCGAGCCGAGCCCCGGCTCCTCCCGACGGAGCGGAGGACGAAGTAGTGCCGGAACAGCGGCACCGACGGCATCACCCCCGCGAACATCTCGCAGAGGTGGGCGAAGATCGCCAGCACCACCACGGAGTTGGGGGTGAGGTGCAGCAGGTGAATGCCGTAGGCCTCCAGCACCTCCAGGAAGAAGGGCGAGAACGGCGGAAGCAGCCCGGCGGCGAGGAAGCTGGCGAAGATGACGGTCTCGTCCGCCCGCGGCGCCGGCGGGTACGTCGCCGGCCGAACCCTTGTCGGAGTGCGGCCGGCCCTCCGGCACCGCTACCTTCCGAACCTTGTCCATTGCCTCCTCATTGAGGAAGCGGGACTTGGGGAGCACGGCGTCATCGGCATCCTGCGCCAGGGGGGTCGATCGGGTGTGGCGGCGAGTCATGGCGGCGGGGATGGTGGCGAAGGAAGAGGCGAAGGAAGAGGCGAAGGTGGCGAAGAGGGTTTTTTCTTTTCGGATGGCGAGAGGAAGAAGACGGAGAAGAGCGCCAAAGCTTTGGGAGCAAAGTGTTTGCGCAAAATCCGGAAGGTCGAAAAGGTGCGGGGCCGTTTTTTCTTTTTAAGGAAAAAAAGGCTTCGGAAGTGCAGACCGCTCGCGCCCGTTGATCTTCCGCGCGATCGTGGGTTGTCAGTTGTCAGTCCGCTGCCACTGACAGTGGGCCTGCGGCCGCGCAAAACCCGGAGGGCGTGCAATCATGGCCTGCGGAATTACTGCCGCGCGCAGTAAAAACGCAGTCGCACGAAACCCGGGGCACGCAACCGCCTGCGCGCGGCATAAAAAGGCGCGCGCCTTTCCCGCGCGGGGCAAAAACCGAAGCGCCGCCGCCAGGTGGAGAGAGCGGATTGGCCGCCCCTTCCACCCCGCACGCGCGCATTAAAAGCGCTCCTCGGCAGGGCGCATGAAGATGGGCCGACCTCTCTGGTTGGCCCGTTAAATAAAAAGAAGGCCTTATCCCCAGTCGCGGTCCTTCGGGTCGCGGCCCATTGGGCCGTCGCTGGAAGACAAGGCCGGGGGGCTACTGTCGGCGGAATGGGACCCACGGTCCCCCAAACCGCCGGCGCAGACCAACCAGAGGCCACAGGGCGTGACACGTGGCGGCCTTATCGACAAAGGCCCCGCTGGAGAAGCAGGTGGGCCCGGTGGTCAAACCCGGGCCCTCGGGGGATTCCCCCGAGTGCCACGTTCGTGCGAGCCATCTAAGGGCCTTGCGGTCCCAAGGGTCCAAGGCCCAAGAATCAAGGAAGCAATCGGGGCCCTCTCCCCGAGCGACCGGCATCCCGCAAGGCGTGGGCCCAGAAGAGTGCTCGGGAGGGTCCCCGGGCGGACCCCCCGAGCACCTCCCCCGAGCGGGGTCCCGAGCGACCCCCCGACGGACGCTCCTCGAGCGCCCGGGGGTCGGCCGAGGCAGTCCGGGACAGCTGGCGCTCTCCGAGGCCGAAGGGGCTGCTCGGGGGCGGAAGCGCTCGGGGGTGGTGGGGCCCCCCGGTGGGGCCCTCCTCCGGGCTGCCGCAGCAGTACGCTGGCTTTTTCCATAAGCCTAGTCCCGGCAGAGGCATTTAATGCCTGTCATTCAGGCATTAAATGCTAAAGTCCCGTATGGGCATGATATCGGTCAGGCCGGTCCCATCCCCGCAGGGCAAATCCCTTTTTGCCATAGCCCCTGTCAGGGGATGGGGTCCGTCTGACAGGGTGGTTGACCGGCCAGGCGCGCTGCCCTGCGCGCCCGCGTCGCTGTCGCCCCTTTGAGACAAATCACCGCGCGCCTCGTGGCCCGCGTTTGGTCGCTGACGCGCGGGGCCCAGGGGCGGATACTTCACCGACTTAGTCAGGAGGGGCCCGGCAAGCCTCTCTTCGCGGGTCCCGCTGAGCATAAAGCTGTCAGCCCCCCCTCCCCGGGCGGAGGGCATGGCGAGAAGACACGCGGCGCTAACACCGGCGCGGCGCATTAAATGAAGAGGTAGGCGTTTCCTTAGCGCTTACGATACCAGGTGCAATAGCCTTTGCTTGGCCTCTGTGGTGAACCCCCGGCTATATAAGGGGAGTTCCCAGACCATGCAAGGGGTTCGGATTCCAGAGAGAAAAAGGGGCGCTGGTTAGATTTCTTTATTCGGTATTAGAAGATCAGCTAGCCTGTTTGTAAGGAAGAACACCCCTGTAATCTTGATAGGATCAATACACCCACAACAAAGCAGGACGTAGGGTATTACACCTCCGGGTGGCCTGAACCTGGAAAAATCCCTGTGTCTCCGGCATCAAGCATCATAACCACCCTCATCCTTGAAACGCCATCACCGGCTCATAAGAAGAACTCTATATCGCCCCAGGCCGAACCAACAAGGGGGTCCATTCGGACCACCGCTAGAGACGTTTACTCGTCGACAGCCGTCGCCGGAGGACGCCACCGGGCGAAGCCCGTGCGACAGACGGTGGCGGCGGGGCATTCTCACGGGCGTCTCCGAGAGCTCCTGCGGCAGACCTACGCCACCCGATGCTCGGCGGCGTGCGGGCGAAGGCGGGCGGAGTGGGACGTGCGGCGGAGGGCGGCCTCGGGGGGCGACCAGCCTGCTTCCGTCCTCCTCTCCCCTCGCCGCTGCCGGAGGACCCCGCCGAGCAAAGCCCGTGCGGCAGACGGCGGCGGCGAGGCTTTCTTCCCGGCATCTCCGCCAGCCCCTGCGGCAGATCTGCGCGGCCCGGTGCTTGGCGGCGTGCAGGCGAAGGCGGGCGTCCAGCGGAGGCGGGAGTGCGGCGGAAACAGCAAGCTTTTGTCTGGAAAACCCGTCGGCTAGCGGGCGCTTGCGAGTAGGGGAGCTCGCGGCGGCGGGCATCAGTTGGCGGCCGGCGTGCGGCCCATGGCGCCGTCCACGGGGCGGCGGTGCTGCTGCGGCATATCTGGGCCCGAGGCGGCTAGATGCGGCGGCGGCTGGCCGGGGGTAGCAGCGTGGGAGATGGCGGCGGTGGCTATGTGTGGGTTGCTCTGCGGAGGTGCAGCGCGGTGGCACGCGGTGGTGGCTGGGCACGGGCGGGCCTGCTGCTTGTGCGTCGGTGGTGGGGCAAATTGGGGCGATCTGGTGCGTGGTGGCGGCGCTGTTGTGGTTGGCGCAGCAGCCGCGTTCGGCAGCGAGGGAGCTTCTGCGGGAGGTGGCGGCCGCTTGCCCGCGCGCTCGGGGCCCGGATCAGGCCGGCTGCTGTGGAGGCTAGGGTGCAGTGCTCCGAGTGAAATCTCTGACCGGCTCTCGCCAGCGCCGGTGACGGCGGCGCCCTTGGGCGTCGTTCCCTCGTTGGAGGCGTTGCCGTGGAGCTCCGACGCCCCTCCCTCCTTCAGGGTCTTGCACACCGGGAGAAATCCTATGGTCCGGCTTGCCGGATCAGGCGACGGCGACGTTCTTCACGTCGCTACCTCCTTGGAAGCGTCGTCTTGGTGTTCTCGACCCGGACAGCTAGCTAGAGGCGGACCTGGGGCTTGGGGGTCAGCGCCCCCAGGTCAGTGTCCCAGTGGTTGCAAGTGGATGCCAGGGTGGCGTCCCCGGGTCTTGGTGGATGTTGGCGTTGCGACTTGTGCGGCAACGATGGTGGTGGCAAGCGGAGCTTGGGCGTTGCGCGGTTTTGACCGCGGATGGCCTTCTGACGTCGACGGTCCGGTGTGCCGGTAGGATTTATGTGCACTGTCCTCCTTTGGCGGTGAAGTCGGAGCTGTATGTTACGGGGGTCGACACGGCGGCGACGATGACACGTGAAGGACAGCTTCGGTGGGCGATACTTTGCCGCCGCGGTGGGCTTTGTCAGGGCGAGACTTGCAATCTCCCTCTACGAGGCTTGTGCCCAATTGGAGCTGCCTTGTCCTCGACGCGAGGGCCGGCTGTTTGGCATGGGCTGGCTTGATCTTCGCGTGTCTATGATGGTGCTTCGAGGTTTCGGTGCCCTCGATGGCGAAGTCGGAGTCGTCGGGTTGCAGTGGTGATGGTGATGACGATGACATCGTGGTTGGCTCCGTTGTTTTGTTTCTTCATAGTGGTGTGCGGCGTGTTGTGCTGGTGGCCAGGTCGGTCAGGTGCTCTGAACCATGTGTGGCCATGGGCATGTAATAGCGGTTTTCGTCCGGTTTTTCTCAATTAACTGGGCAACTCTTTTTTGGCTTAATTAATCAATGCATAATTGCGTTAAAAAAAAAGGATGTGAGGTGACCTAGACACGGCGTAGGCGTGTGCCTGCGGTGTGCTGTTGCATACTCTGGTGTTTTTTACAGAGTGTGTTGAGAGTAGTTGTTTTGGTGGTATATTAATTTCTTTAACGTCCATAACATTGTTGGTTTGGAGGACCTTAATTTATTATTTCTGTACTAATTTTTCGTTTAGATTTCTGCCAATATACTAGGGTTACTCTTTTCTGCCTGTTATTATTCGAACCAGACCAAACAATCCACCGGCTCCGAAGCCAGTTTTATTTGTTTATGGTCTCATTGTCATCCGTGGACACTAATTAATGACGTGCCCAGCAGGCGTTGCCGGCCAACTACGGAATGCGGCCTGCCTGCCGAACCAATCATTACCGTGATCCGCATCGATTGATTGGCGAGATCACGCAAGACTAACCGTGCTAATTAAGCACTCGATCAACCATACGCTGATCACTTGATGTGATCTAACCATAGACACACACCGTAGGTGCTGCTATAGCTAATACTCGTGTAGCGAGTCAGCACAGTATATCTGCTCTCTATCGTTCTATCCGGTGGAAAAATATCACAATTTTGTTAACAGCCGGAGACTAGAGCGAAACACTTTCCTGCCACCTTCCGCGACGACCCGGCGAGGTTTTCTTATTCAGATGCTGCCATCGTGCAAGACCGCGAGACCGCCGTTTTATCAGTCAAATTTATCACATCCGTCCAGTATTACCTGCCAGATCGAGCAGCCGAGCACTTAGATCCCATCTGATTCAAGATTAAGTTAATTAAGTTAGCTAACTTTAATTTAGATAAATTAGTTTAATTCTAATTTTATGTTTAATAGCTAACCTAATTAATCTAAATTACTGTTTGATTAAATTAAAGGATTAATAATACGAATATCAAATTTAGGAGAATTAGTTGTACTAAATTAAGTTATTTTATTTTTTTAATGGGTTAATTTAATCCTGTGTTATAGGGGTTAAATAGTTTTGATCGAGTTAACTTAACCCTGTCTCGTCTTAAGGTTTTTGGCGGGTTAGATCCTGACCCACCTTAACCCTGAACTAAATAAGGCTTTACAGGTTGTAGCGCGTAAACGCTAATTAACATTATTACAACTTCACACCGCATGCACACGCTGATTAGCCGCCTTAACCACACCATCACCACGATAAACTTCGCCACGTCATCGATTTAAGCCACTCAAATCCCGGTCAAACTGACCACAGTGCTTAACCACTACACGAAACAGCAAAGCGAGAGGCAAAATTTGTTGCTACCTTGGGCCCACACGCCAGGTAAAAGGACCAAGCGAGGGAACGGGAACGCGGGCGCAAATCCACCTGAAAAAGGGCAGGTGCGGAATCCCACGAGTCCGCTGCCGCGCGGGCGCAGCGCAAGCGCAAGCGCCGCCACCGAACGCGCCCCGCCTCCTCGCCTCGCCTGGCGCGCGCGTCTCCTCCTGGATTCCCTTCTCCCTCCCTCCCTCCCTCCCTCCCCGCCCCGGCCGAGGCGACGCCAGCGCCCCAAATCCAGCCCCTTGCCTTCCCCTCCTCGCTGCGCCTGCCCTCCTCAAATACGCTCCACCCACCCACGTCCCCGGTGGATCACCGTGTCCCGCCGTCCGGTAGGAGTGGAGGAGGTTCGTTGGTTGTTGGGTTTGTTCTGGGCGCGGGGGCTTGGATGGGCGGGGCGAGCGCGAGCAGTGGCCGGCGGCGGAGGTGGGCGCAGCGGTCGTGCCGGACGGGAGGCGGCCGCGGGGTCGTGAGGCGGACGGTGGCGGCGCCGGCGCCGGCGTCGGAGGAGGGCAGCGCGAGCGCGGCTCCACGACGTGCTAAAGGTTAGCGTCAGTACTACTTCCCGCGATGAATCATTGAATTGGCGTGGCGTTTGGATTCGTGGCTATATTTGTTTGTTGTTTATATGGTTGATTCGAGAGTCGGAGATTGCAATTTTTATTGTTTTTGGTTGATTTCGGTTGGTCATTTCACACGGAGGGTAGTGGTTGCTTCCTGGAACGAAGCTTGTTATGAGGCATGAAGTGAGTGGGTTGCTTCGTCTGTTTGGAAAAAAACAAGCATATTTCCATTTTGTGTTTGTCCGAGGAAAACGAACAGGAAGGAAGAGATCATGGAAAATTTCAAAGAACAACTTTTGACCAGGGAGACTACAATAATATGTGTAGCATATGATTTGAGGAACGTAGAGAGGATTAGTCCTGTTAGTGGGGTGAAACTCGCATCGCAATTTCCCCTTTTATGTTCTGATGCCATTCAGAAGCACAAACAAATCTACAACCGAAAGCAAGTATAAGGATCATGGTTGCAATTGAATTTGGCCATCTTTTATGAGGCTTCTGTAAAAAAAAATTGAAGGACATCGGTATGCTACTATTTTAGCTTTGATGTGTAAATCTGTAAATCTGTGACTTCACTGGTGCTCTAACATCTTTGAATGTTCTTATTGTTGTATAAAAATAGACTCAAACAAAAGAAACTCTTGCTTTGGAGTTGACCTGTTCCTGTTCTGCTTCCTGTCTTCTACTCAGGGTTTGCTCATGTGGACAAGCAGCAGCGTGTCTATGGACTATTATCAGATCCCAGAAGTAGCAGTGGATCCACAACAGAAGAAGATTCTGTAAGTTGGTTCAGTTGCTTACTATTGTTCTCTCAAGAATATTAACAGTTCCATGCAAACTCAAAATTTTCTGCAACTTAGGAAGCTTTCTTATGCTTGAACTATTGTAGTTTTTGTTGGTTCCCCTTTCTGAAAATTGTTTCTTGATACAGCTTTGCTTGGACTTTTTGGAATTTAAGCGTAAGAGGTCCAGTGGCAGTTCTACAAATTGTCTTCCTATTGAACTCACAAGAAATGAAATAGAAAGTTACCATTCTCAGCCTTCTGTGATGGAAGAATTTATGGGTTTTAGTGCAGCAACCAGAGTGCTGATAGCTTCTCCGGAAACTTCCTTTTCAAGGCCAGTAGAGAATATAGTCCCTAGCAATGTAAAATTGCTTCATGCGAGCAGTACCGTTTCAGATTATGGGTTGCCGTATCGTCCTAAATTTCATCTTGGTGAAGACAGTAATAATGCAAAGCAAGCTCCACCACTAAAGAATTCTAGTGGCGCGAGTAGTTTCAGTTATCGATTGGCTAGAAGTGCTGGAGGATCTGATTCTATGAAGATGGGTCCAGCAAGTGTAAAGTGTTCCCTTTCAGAGAAAATGTCAATGTTACGTCAACCGCGGCATGGTCGCAGTTATCAGAATCAAAACTGCATCGGTGCATTAAATCGGAGGCATAAGATTACACAATCTGGAGTAGTCAGCATGTTAAGAACAGAGGAGATTCATAAGCAGTCTGATTCTTCAACGGGAAGACACTGGCAAACTTTGTTGCATAATGCATTAGTTCGACGAAGTTCACAACCACCCAATGCAGAATCATCTGAACAATTATGGAGCTGTACAAACAGTGAATCTGATAAGGTTGTATGCTTCTCCTCGAGTGGCAGTATTGATGATTTGCAAGTATCTTTTTCAAGTGACACTAGTGACACAAGTGACAACTCCAAGTTATCTTCTCTGGGTATAGTAGGTGATGATCGATGGAAGATGACCTTCAAGAAGGTATATGATAGAAGCTATTCTTACTTATTCCGATCAAATGCTTCACAAGAAAACCACTCAGTATAAGTTTTTCTTTTCTTATGATACTGTATCACATAGAAGTTTTGGTTATTCCATAAGCTTTGTACTCTCTTTTTTATTTGAAATAAGCTTATACCAGCTTCGCTTATAAATATGTAAGTATATAATATTTTCTTTGTCTTTTAGTTTTGCTTTGCCACAGATATGATGCTAAGTTGAGCTCCTTATTTGTTATATTTCAGGTACACTGTCATCTTGCTGCATGTATAAATTATATGTCCGTAGCTAACTGCAAAGAGATCGAGCAGCCAAGCCCAGTATCTGTTCTTGAACTTCCAGCTGAGGATTTCTCCGATGCTGAAAACGTCAAGCAAGATACAACATATCCTCATGGTCAGCAATCTTGCCATTCTTGTGTTTCAATCATCGTTTTGTCTGTAGTTAATTTTGTGTTGCTTTCCAATGCAGATCACCGGCTAAGACCTGAGCTTGTTAATTTTCCACCGGTAGAGACTGTTGCTGAGGTAGTAGTCACTGGTGGAACTAGTGATTACTTATGTTCTGAGATGGAGGCTAGTGAAAATGATGAAACCATACAGCTGGTTGAAGATATCCTTGAAGAATTTGCAGATGAAGAGGAAAGAGACTTTTCTTACTTGCTGGATATACTAATTGCTTCTGGTATTCACGGCATCGAGGAGGATGAGCTGTATAAGGTGTGCCAGTCTCTTGATAATCCTGCAGGTTATGGTGTGTTTGACAAGCTTGAAAAGAAGTACATGAAAGTTACTCAGTGGTCGAGGTCAGACAGGAAGCTTACTTTTGATATGGTAAACTCCATACTGTCAGAAATTCTTGCCCCATGTTTGGACATGCACCCTTGGGTAAATTCTGCTAGGTGTATGGCACCAGTGTGGGGCTCAGAGGGTCTCTTGGAGAAAGTGTTGCAGTCGTTGGCTCGGAGACGGGTAGAACTTGCACCGAGTGAGATTAAGCCTGAGAGAAAAACATTGACCAGAAGTGGCCAGATTTAGCAGACTGCATTGACAAGGCAGGAAGGGATGCTGAGAAAATGATAAAAGATGATCTTTTGGAAGAGCTGGTTCTTGAGTTGATGTCCAGTTAGGTGAAAAGCTACTGCTGGAGCTGTTGCCAGGTTCCCACGGCCCAAGTAGGTTCCAAATTGCTGTGGGCCCTCGTTTTTGTGTTAGGTTATGTTGATAATTGGTTGTATTGTTTCTTTGGTCTTAAGGTCAAAGTTCTTTTTTGTTAAAGCAGTGGTTGACATTTTTTTTGGTTGCGTCACCGTGCTTGTTGTGTTATATTTCTTTGAGAAGGTGCTTGTTGTGGTATGGGTTATCTGGGCAAGTGGTAAATTATGTTAGGTTAGGTGAGGTACATAGTTAAAATTCATTTGTAGCACGAAGAAGTGCAATGTGTAAGAAGCGGAGTTGTTTCCTTTTTGTTGGATTTTGTCAGTTATGTGGCATTTCAAGCTTGTAAATCGGGGCAATTGTAGTCATGTGAACATTTATATTGTTATTGGAAGAGAGAGATGAAGATTGTTGATGTCTGCTTTAAAAAACAAAACAAAAAACTGTTGTTAATATCTAGCATAACTTCTGTTTGAGATAAAACATGGTAGAATATGCTTATGAGTAAAACTGTAGTAGCATTTGGCAATTTGCATGGAACAGTTTGAGATGATGGATAAATCCTATCCTGAATTCATGTTGATATACTCTATTTCCTGGATCTGGTTTTCCTGATTGTCATGTTTAGCATTGAATGTGTACCAGATGAGATCTGGACATCTAAAAAGTGGGTGGAAATAACAGAGATGGCACCATTACTTTCTACATTGGGTGTACCCATAATTAATTATCTATGACTATCACTCATACAACCAAAGAGTTCTTGGTATAATCTAAGTTGAAAAATTCACACTGCGAAACACACCAAGCATTCATGCAAGCCCATGCCAATTCTGCAAACTGGCTGCTCGACCATGAACTAGAGCAACTAGCTAGGTTAAACCATGAATAGTGCTGTTTCGCTATGCCAATGAGGGGCTTGGCCGTGTCCATTCGATGAATGCAGAGGCTGGGGAGTGATCTCCATTATCTCAAAAGAAAATATCAATGAGGATTGACTAGTAACAAATTCCCTGCTTAGTAATTATGGAAAAGCGCTCTTTCACTCGGAAAAAGTTCTCTCTCTTTTGTTGGGATGGCATTTGCACTCTCAGTTTTTTTTTAAGGTACTCTCAGCGAATATCGACAGTGAAAAATCATTACATGGGTGCAGTTTGGTGATGTTCTGTTCCTTTTCCTCTTAACCCTGATAATTTCTTCTGGAAACACGACGCTTCAGCTGAATGGTAGCTTGACTCCGCCGCAAACCTGGCTGGCGGTTCTCTCGCCACGTCGTCTCAATCCCTCCCAACTACCACTAAAAACGCCCCCAGACACACCCAAAAATTACACATTTGCCACAAGCTCATCGCCTCATCGCCACCGTTGGGCCTGCATGTTAAGAGGGATTGTTCAAAGTGTCGCAACTTGAGATACCAAAATTCATATCGTGGCATAGTTGCAATTACGGGCAGAGTTGGTGGCCTTCTATTTAGCCGTTAGGATGTCATATACCGGAGCACCACCCAGCTAACCATCCATCTCGTGCACGGCGCAACCACGCTTTCCAAGATCGCAACTAACCTGTCCCCTCAGCATACGTGTTTGTCTGCGCAGAGATGACCATGTCGGAGGTGGAGGTTGACGGCGTCGTCTTCCCGCCGCTGGCCCGCCCGCCGGGCTCCGGCCACGCGCACTTCCTCGCCGGCGCAGGTTCCTTTACGGTTAACTCCGGGTGTCAGTTTAGATTTCTTGAAGTGCCACGGCTCATGTCGATCCTCTGTTTCGACGTGCAGGCGTGCGAGGGATGGAGATCGGGGGCAACTTCATCAAGTTCACGGCCATCGGCGTGTACCTGCAGGCCGACGCGGCCTTGTCGGCGCTGGCCAAGAAGTGGGCCGGGAAGGCCGCCGGCGAGCTCGCGTCCGACGCCGCCTTCTTCCGCGACGTCGTCACGGGTACAAACATGCGCTCCCTCCTCGCGCAAACTAGCTAATTAAACACGCTAATTCTCTGTTGCTTGCACGCCGCAACGCACGCGCGCCGCGGCGCACGGCATTGATCATGCAGGCGAGTTCGAGAAGTTCACGAGAGTGACGATGATCCTGCCGCTCACCGGCGAGCAGTACGCGGAGAAGGTGACCGAGAACTGCGTCGCGTACTGGAAGGCCAACGGCGTGTACACGGACGCCGAGGCCGTCGCCGTGGACAAGTTCAAGGAAGCCTTCAAGCCCCAGAACTTCCCTCCGGGCGCGTCCATACTCTTCACCCACTCCCCCGCTGGCGTCCTCACCGTGAGTTCCTAAACCAATCTGCCGTTTCATTTCATGCGATTTAGGACGACGCAACTGCATCGATTACACCGTGAGTAACTGTGTTCTATTTCCCAGGTCGGGTTCTCCAAAGACTCGTCGGTGCCGGAGGCCGGCACCGCGACGATAGAGAACAGGCCGCTCTGCGAGGCCGTGCTGGAGTCCATCATCGGCGAGCACGGGGTGTCGCCGGCGGCGAAGCTGAGCCTGGCGACAAGGGTCGCGGAGCTCCTCAAGGGGACCACCCCCGGCGACGAGCCGGCGGCGGAGCCCGTGTCGGTGTCAGTATGAACGAACCGCGCGTGACTCTCGACGCGCGAAGGGCACTGTTGCTGTTAACGTGCTGAGGGAGATCCTACACCGTCACTGGTGGCTTGTGTGGTGTTAGCGTCCGTGGCGGTGAGACGTCGTTTTTCGGGTTTCTGCTGTTCCGTTTCCTCGTGCTGCCGCGCATGCCAATAAAGAGTAAAATGCATTTATGAATACTGAATTTATCCACTTTACTCATTTTGATCACCGTATCTAGAAAAATACAAATTATGGTTATTAAGATTGCTAAAAAAGTTCAATACGGTTGCTAGATAGCTTTCTTTACGTATTTGCTACTGTATTTATTTTTGGTCAACATGACTGCGAGGGCACTTATCAGTGAGTCAATCGGGCCTAGGGCAGAGAGAACAAATAGGGAAGACATGGATATGGTTGAGCTTGCTAGCGAAGGGACGCATGAGGGAGATAGGTGACCACAAAAATTGGTCCAATGCCTCGCGTTGAACTTGTCTAGGGTGTCGGCCGAGGCGGAGCAGCACTGCACAGTGCCGACGATGAGCACAGGCGGCTCTAGCATTGAGCTCGCATGGGGAAGGCTCTATGGAGGCAGTGTTGTGCCGATTGACTGAGAGAAAACGACAATAAGGAGGAGAGGGTCGTGTAGGAGAAGTGGCTCGTGCGAGAACTCACCGTGCATTGAGATTGAGAGCAACGGTGATTGGTCGAAGTTGAGGAATAACGACATAATTCTGGTGATGCGGTTACCGTAGCCCCAAATTGATTTGAGGTTTCTCTCTCACACATCGGGAGGCACCCCCTTGAAGTCGGAATTGAGTCAGGAGGCTTCGGCTTGCCCTACAAGCGGTGGTGGAAGGGCTAATGGCAGCGGTGGCTTGAGCAGGGGCGGATGGTGGTGCCTCGGGACAATTTCCTCTGCCTGAAGTACCGCACCACCACCATGAACATTTTCCCACATCAATTTCAAGTTTTAGCCACCTGATTGTCAAAATCAACCTCGTCTTCTTCAACGCCGACTGGACTTCTTCCATCACGGTGAGCCACCCATGGTGAGTTCCTCTTCAATTCCTTCTCTCTGCTACGTTTCCTAGCCCCAATGGTCATTTTCCCTTGAACAATTGGTCATTTTTGCCGCCTAAGCTCCCTGTCCAAAAGGCTACCTATCGCTACCATCAGTTGTCGCTGGCGACGGCCGCACCATGCAACTTCACCTCGACCAAGGCCATCAACAGGTTCCCCATGGTGGCCGTGGTTCCATTTTCATCCTCGCTCGTAGCTCCTTACAACAACAGCCCCGATGAGCTCAAACCCTAGCAATGGCGCCCCCTCCTCTGTTAGCTCCCAGCCATGGCGAGAGCTCAGGTGAGCCATTGGCTCATTGACAAGCTGGTCCCGCAACCATGTTAACCAGAGTGTACATTGATCGGAGACAAATACGGTAGCAAATACGTAGGAGGGACCGTATTGGACCCCTTTAGCAACTTTAATGACCATAGTTTACACTTATCTGAATACAGTGATTAAAGTAAGTAAGCCAAATAAATTTGATGACCATAGATACATTTTACTCATATAGAAAACTGGAGATATTCCATCCCGATTTAACGATGCATAGGTTAGTTGTGAGTTGTGAGTACCGGTTGCAGAACCAAGAGCGCAAAAGTAACATTAAATAATATAACTACCAAGCTACACATTATGTAGCCAATCTCAAATTTTTGACTTGCACGGCACAGACAATAGGTTTACTTGACATTGTGTTAGCCAATCTCAAATATTTTGATACGAAGGTTGCTCATTCATCAAGTGTAGACGGAAAGTTGCAATTGGCTTCCAAATCCTAATCTACTAGGTGAGAAATATCAGCTACTTCTCTTGTTTTATTATACATGTCCTCAGTTCGTCGTATGCGCAAATAAAAAAAAACACTAACTGAGCTGCTAATAGATCACGTGTTAAACCAAAAAATTTAATCACTTTGCATACTACTCTGGTGCGCATTTGCTTTACCAATATCAACGCATGTATGCATTTTAGAACACAAATACCAGCATCTATTATTAGAGGCACAAAGAAAAAAGTGACACCAAAAACACCGTAGTTTTCATATATGGACGGACATATTAAAATAGAGTTTCTCAAGGCCAGGAATATAGTTAAACACAAAGAGTAACTATTAGAAAATTAAACTCAGAAAACATATAAAAAATATCATCTCTCTCTGACATAAGTTAAAATTATGGAGAGAAACTAAAAGTAATAAATACCTTTTGCTATCTTGTTGGGAGATCGAGGCCGAACAGAATCTACTTAAATCGAGACAAAAAAGCAGCAAGAGGGGCGGCCAAATCGATCATCGACTATCGAGTATTACACGCATATGGCCATACGGCCTCGCGCGTTAGAGGCATCGGCCTGGGCGGCGGCGCTTGCGCGCCTGCGCCTTCTGGGCCGGGTCACAATGGGCTGCTATATGTTCTGCCTGGCAAGTAGCAGCCCACGTCGAGGGACGGAGCGGAGATGAAACCCTCTTTATACATGTAACGTCTAGTTGCATATCTTTAGATTTAAAGATATGTATAATTTTTTTTAAAGTCTACTTTTCTCTCTCAAATTACTGCTTGGCTCATTTTACCCCTCAAACTATTTTTAAGTTCACTTAACCCCCTAAACTATTTGAATTGGAGCACTTTACCCCTGACCTATTTCTGGAAGGTCAAAGTTACATCTATAAATTTTGAAAAAAAAGCTAAAAAGATACATACATGTAGATTGTGAGGTGAGATATACACTTGTAATTTTTGGTCAAAAAATATGACCATTTATGACCTATGCAAATTTATTTCATACGTCATAGACTATCATAATTTTTAACCAAAATATACATGTACATACTTCATCTCAAAACATATATGTATGAATATTTTTGGATTTTTTTCAAGACTTCTGGGTGTGATTTTGTTCTTCTAGAAACCGGTTAAGGGGGGTAAAGTGATCCCAACTTAAATAGTTTAGGGAGTTAAATGAGCCCAGAAATAGTTTAGGGGGCAAAGTGAGCCAAGCCAATAGTTTAGGGGATAAAAGTGAAAAAAAATCTCCAAAATGTGCAACTATGTAATTAGGCATTAGATAAAGAATCAAAGTCCAAAATTGTTGACTTAGAAATAACAATTTATCAGTCCACTTAAAAATGGACGCTCCCATAAATAAAACCACAAATGCTCCATCCAGATTTGGCGATGCGTACATTAGTTGTGAGTACAAGTTACAAAACCAGAGGTGCAAAAGTAACAGTACTAACTAATTGTGAAGTATCACGATATAAACGGATTTACTATTTCTAAATCATTTGAAAAATTATTATTTCTAAGTCGACTAAGTTACATATTATCAAGTGCACCAAAAAAGTCTACTAATATGTAACTGCCTGCACATTCTTGAACCTAAAGTCACACACAATATTAAAACTATGCAACTACCTAGTTTTCGTTAGATCAAGAATTAATTGTCATGATCATACTCTCTCAATCAACTAAAAAATAGAGGATCCCTAATATACTCAAGCAATCTGGTAAGATGTGCAATGCATGTTTTATAAATATATATTATATAAATATCTACTGAACTATGTCATCTCTATTGTCATTAGTATGAGACATTTAGAGCAGACTACAGGAGGATTAACTTTCTTTAACTCTTTTAAAAATATATAATTATGGACTAATTTAATTTATGAGTTATTAGATTTGATTGTACGAATAGTTAAGATCATTTGGATTCCGTCAATACCTTTTATATTAAATATAGTTAATGCTCTCGAGCGTTACTAACTCTCAATTTAATGTAACATGATTTTATATTCAACATGGCGCCATGTGCGCGGCCCACGGCCGGCGACGAGCGGTAGGAACAGCAACATGTTAGGCCGTTAGGGTCGGAACTCGCCGACCGGGGCGGTCACAACGTAGGAGAAGGTGTTTTTCCTTTTGAGCAAAGGAAGGTGTGTATCTGGGCATGGGGAGGAGTAAGGTTCGAGGCTGGTAGTGAACGAGAACCCACGGGAGAGGAGGAAGCCCATGGGGGAGAAAGATGATTTGCCCAGGAGGGCCGCTCAGCGTCTCGGTGCTCATTCCCGTCGGCCGTGTGGAAAGCGAAAATTTCGCACCAGTCAAAGCCAGCCAGTTCGGCCCGCCCAATTCTACATGATCGGACTAGGCCAGGCACACTTTCTTTTTTTAGCGAGAAGGCTAGGAGGGACTTAGGGTGTGTTTGATAGAGTGCATCCCCTCATCTATTCTCTTCTCAGCCCACTTTTCAGTGTTTGGTAGGATGTATGAGCTCTCTCAACCATGCCCACCTCAACCCACCAAAGCCTCTCAGCCATGCCCAGGGGAGAACCCACAAGTGGAGGTTCCCTGGTCAGCATGGCTGACATCAACCCACCAAAACTTCTCAGCAAAGTTTCTTAGCCATGTCTAGACCACAGATACAGCCCACCAAACAAGATCTCAACTCAGCATGTCTCAGCATATACAGGCTATCAAACACTGTGCAGTTGTATGCACTTAGCATGTCTAGACTCAGCACGTCTTAAGAGAAAACAGCCATGCCAGGATTAGACTGATACCAAACACACCCTTAAAAACCAAATTTATATGGAATGCATTTTTATATCTTTCATTCTATATAAAGTCTATCGTGAGCTAAAATCTCGTTTTTTAAGAAGTCTAATGTATGTCCTCTCTATCTCTCTCCATCCTCTCTCTTCGTTCCTTTAAATTTTATGTATTTATTTGCTATGAACCATAAAAAAATACTTCTAAAATTTCTGTGTTTTGAGATATTTTAGAAATTCCTAATAAGTGACTTTTATTTATATGTTTTCTAATTTCTGTGATGTAAAGAGGCCCTAACTGCGTACAGCACCAAATTAACTTGAACTATCTGGCGTTTAATAAGAAAAGGAAAAAAAAACAAGTTTGGTGGGGATGTGTGCGAACTACGAGGGATGCGATGCGATGCAAGCAGGTGGGGTTTACCTCGAACGCTTCGCCCTACATGCTCCATCTCGTGTGCCAGTACCAAGCCGAAAAATCCAAAGCACATCGCATGCTCATCAAGTGCTACTAACCACTTCAAAAAAGAATATTCAGAAAGTTCGTCTAAAATTAAGGAAAAGTATTTTACTTCCTACGGAGACTTTATTTAAAGAGGAAACCCTACAGACATTTTCAAGTCTGGTGAAGATGGACTACTGTTTTACTTATAATCACATGGCGGGCTGCACTACTACATGTAGATCGATTTATGCCAAGTGACATCGATCTAGCAGCACCGGCCTAGTTTTTACCTGGATCAATCTCCGGATTGGGATCCTCGAAAGGCACAGCTGCCATATCTTCATTTGATACAGAGATCATATTTGTTTTGTACTGTAGTAATTCACTGTATATCAACACGGTAGCAAAAACTGATATTCATGAATCACTGTAGCACTAAATCTGTTCCATTCCTTTTCAATTTGGTGGCCATGATTCACATCAAAGTTAAGTTACTGTAACTTCTGTGACTTACCTTTCGATAAGCCAGAGAATCCCAATCCATCACTCCATGGGATGTCATGGGATGTCAACGGAATGTTCAGAGCATGTATCTGCAAACGCGCGTGCGTGTGAGATCGATCCTTCAACCAAGCCGTTGGCGAAGTGAGGTGAGTGACCTCCCCTCCCTATTGGGGGCAGACAGGTAGCCAGGCCCGTTGGACTCGCACAGTCGCACGTACAGCCCCACCGTATTATTTCCCCCAGATATACGGCCACGGCCACTTCATGTACAAACGACGGGCGCTCGTCACGCGCGCTCATGCATGCATGCCCCATCTCTGCTGTCCGCTGACACACGCAACGGCTCCTTGCTTAACCTGACGATCACACCGATCGCGCGCGTGGCCTGTTTGCTACTTAATTCGCCTTGGCGCCGGCGTGTCGCCGACGCCGCGCGCGCGCGCCCAGCGGCACCAGACACGATCGGTGCTCAGAGAAAAGAAACCCGGGGGAAAGTGATCTCGACCGGCCGGCGGTCGCGTCGCGCGGCGGAATCTGTGATGCCGACGCGCCCACTGTTGCATCAGGGGAAAGGAGAAGGTGGAAGAAGAATCTGATTCTGCTTGTTTGATCGACTGCAAGAGACAGCGGCTGGCAAATTAATCTGCTTTCTTGCCGCCATTAAGTTTCTTTCTTTCGACAGCATGCATTTCCCGGCTCCGGTGCAATTTTTTTAGTTCGTTTCGAGGTTGAAGTTGAGCATATAGTATAGCCACACACACAGAGCCGAACAGCCATCTAGATGAAAGCAACACGGTGAAAGAACTTGTACGTACAATGCCTGCATTTATCTCTCCGCACGTACCTTCGCTTGCATCGGTAAAACCTCTGAAAAGTCATGGTCGCTGTATGCTAGTAAGGTCGCATGCAACTATGGACTCTTCACCATTAAGAAACAGGAGAAATGGACATGCGGTGGCTGCCTGCTTTGTTCTGCCATTAAAGGTGCTGGTTTCTGAGAATATTTTTAGAACATTCTTGAGATGATATTCATGGAGGCAATTTGAGGCCCCTTCTAGACGGCTTTGGCTTGTGCATAAGCTGGCTTAAGCTTAATGGTGTGGGGAAACTGCGGTGTAGGGAAGCCTGATAAGCTCCACCATCCCCTTATAGTCGGCTTTTGAGATTTGAGCTTATTGTATGTGATGGATGATGTAAAGTCTGTATTACCCTTGACCTTATTATTGATATCATCCATAAACACTTGCATACATCCATCTCAATTCCATTTCCATTTTAATTACCATATAGTGTTAAAGAAAATAAGTAAAGATGTTGCCTGACATGTTGCTTCAATTCACATGTAAGATCAAATAGCCTTGACATGCATCATTGTATCTCACAACCAAACAATCGGAAGGAGTTGGCATTTTAGTAACAGCAAAGTGCATCTTTCATATAAAACTAAAAATTTCTTGTTCCATACATAAGAAATTGATCGAGCTAATGTGCTGTGATAAGAAATTTCTTGACATGCATCATTGTATACCACAGCAGTGCATTATTCAAAATTTTCTCGCACCCAAACATGCACCCGAACTATGGCTATTGCGAACTAAAAGATTTGCAATCCATTTTTCAATCTGTTCATCTGTTCAATAGCAGCAACAAGCAGCTGAGAAAAACGCAATTGGGGAAGAAGATCTGCTGGGGAAGAAGATCTGTGGCCATGCTTCTTTTCCTGCTCACCAACACCACCTTCATCCATGCCGAGCTCGTGGGCCTCCACGCGCGCCTCGGCACCGCCACCTCCTTCCTCCAGACGCTCCTCGTCGATGTCGTCATGCGGACGCGGTGCTTCTGGCTCAGGGACGGCGCTCGCCTCGGGTGGATCTCGCCGCTGTCGGGACCGGCGGGGCGAGGCAAAGGGCGGCGGCGGCGGTAGTGGAGGGCGCGAGGAGGCGGCAGGATGGAGAGCTTGGAGGGGCGGCGGGATGGGCGGGTTCGACGTGACAACGCCGGATATGGGCAAGGACGGCAACGGCAGATGTGGACGAGGGCGGCGACGGGGCGGGGAGAGGTGGCGGAGCGGCAGAGACGGGGAGGTGGGGGGAGGAGGCGGGGGAGGTGGCGGAGCGGCGGAGGCCAGGGGAGGCGGCGGAGCCGGGGAGGCGGGGGGAGGCGGCGGAGCGACGAAGGCGGGGGGAGGAGGCGGAGCGGTGGAGGCGGGGAGGTGGGGGGGAGGCGGGGGAGGAGGCGGGGAGGCGGGGGAGGCGGCGGAGCGGCGGAGGGGGGGGAGGAGACGGAGCGGTGGAGGCCGGGGGAGGCGGGGGAGGAAGTGGAGCGGCGGAGGCCGGGGGAGGCGGCGGAGGCTGGGGAGGAGGTGGAGCGGCGGAGGCGGGGAGGTGGGGGGCTGTGTGATCTGAAGGGGAGGGGGGCGCCGCGGGAGACGATGCGGGGGAGGGGGAAGGGAGGGTGTGGGAGAGGTGAGGAACGTCGGTAGCAATTGCGGGTAATTCGTTGGAACACTGAGGCCAAACTAGTAACGCATTAAAAAAAGCTCAAGAAACACCTCTTACCCAGTTTTTCACTATCTACACAAAAATGAAAGAGCTTAAAATGACAGCTAGGTAGAAGCTAACCCTGTCAATAAGCCCTCTAGAACGGGTTTGAAAGAGGAGGAGTTTTCGTCCAAACTTTTTTTTCCCACTTTTGCATATTCCTTGAATTATTAATAATTTTTAATTGTCTAGAAAAGAAAATGCAATCATTCTACGCTTAGAAACTATTCATGAAAGGATAAGGAGGATATGTCTAGAAGACCTGCAGAATGTGTGTACCCTTGCCGGAAGTACTAACTGAAAAATAGATAGTTAATGACGTTCTGATGAAGCAGTATAATCTGAACCCGTTTGGCAATTACTCACTTTTGATGGGAATTATACTAGCAAGAAGTCAATTTAAACGCATTATTGAATCAATAATTCATTGCTGCTTGTTACATCAATATCGAGTCCTCAACTACTATATTAATTTCTCGATAGACCTTTCTGTGGTATACATAGCGCTGCTGCAGAGAGAAGTACAAGTGAAATTTGTGAGCTACTATACAGCAACGTGGCCGAAAGCCTGAGACACGTCAGGCTTTAACGGTTACATAAAGTAAAAAAAATGTACTGTTTTGCTCAACTTACCTTACGTGACTGCTCTCTTTGTGCATAAAAAACTGTGGACATAACAGCTCTGTGCCTAACTTTGCCTCATCAATCTACAATTAAACAAAGTCCAAAAAAAGTTTCTTTTCATAAAACAAAAAATACATAAGAATTTCTGTAGAGAGCTACCACCATCTGAAGCAATGCGGTGGTCTCCTATAAAGTGTTTTCCCTTACTCCATCACTGCGCTGCACCACCAACTTAGCCAAAGTAGCTTAGCTCAACCTGTCACTTGGTAAACAGTTACAACTACACCATGGCTCCTCTGCTCTTCAAGGACATGAGAAGCCTCTCGTGCTCGTCTCCGGCGTCCACCGCCATATGCCCGAGCTTAGAGCGGCAGCCGATGGTCCGGGCACACAAGGCCGTCGCCAGCCCTCTCTTCCAGGTCCCAACCGAGCCCAGAAGCCACAGGCAAGACGGCAAGAAAGGGCAGCACAGGGCTGTCGCGAATGGCGGGCTCGTTAGCCCGGCCGGGTCGACCAGGTACCTGCTGAGCGGCCGTGCCGGCGCCGCCGCCGGGGAGATCCAGGAGGTGGAGGCGGCGGCTGCCCCCGGTGCTGACGCCAGGAGGGAGGAGGCAGCTGCTGATGTGAAGAACACAAACACGCAGGAACAGGTGAGGAAACCGCGCACTTTACTTGTGAATCATCACTGATTAATTAATACGTATTATTTTACTTGTATTTTCAAGCTCTGCTTCTAGTCTTTTTGAAAAGAAAGGAAGGAGGTTGTTAAAAAGATTTACAGAATAGAGATGGTGTAATCATCAGTAATCATGTCATTGTGAAAGACTTGGAGAGTTTTATACAGTGATTTTCCATTCATATGTGGAACTCTGAGCTAAAGATGCGGAAATACCATCATGACGAGTACATGTATCTTTTGCTGAAATCATTGATTTATGCTACCTTCAGGCCCTGCTTTTAGTACTGCATAGTTGTCTCGTTTGTTCAAACTTTGCAAAAAACACCAACTACTGAACTAATTAAGCTCCGGTGCTGAGTATCTCGTTTCAGGTGGTTGTACTGAAGGTGTCCCTGCATTGCAAAGCATGTGCAGGGAAAGTGAAGAAGCACCTCTCCAAGATGGAAGGTGAGAGCCTAAACAGCTATTCAAGTTCTGTGTTCAAGAAAAAGACAACCTCTCTGCGATGCAGATAACCAAACTGCATTTTGAATTATTAATTTTAAAAAAAAACAGGTGTGAAATCGTTCAGCATCGACTTCGCGGCGAAGAAGGTGACGGTGGTCGGCGACGTGACCCCGCTCGGCGTCCTCAGCAGCGTGTCCAAGGTGAAGAACGCCCAGATCTGGGCGCCGCCGCCGCAGCCGCTGCAGCCGGGCATCGCCGCCTAGCTAGCTGAGACCACCAACCAAAGCTTAGGATTCCTGCTGGTACATGCAACATGTGGGTCACTGACGACGGCCAGTCCGGCCGCGCACGCTGGACTGGACCAGCTAGCGGCTACTGTGACATGCGTGTACATGCATGTCCTGGCTCCTCAACGGGCAGAAGCGGATGCAGCTGTGCAGCTTTGGTTATCTGTTCCTGTGGATCTGTGTTCGTCTTGTGATGTTTTGTTTGTTGTGGTTGGCGCCACGCGTGCGAGGTACATTGCTGTCTTGGCGCTTGTTGTTTTTAGCCTGAGAGCGTACGTGTGGCTCTGTTCTTTCCATCTCACTCACTGTAATACAAGCATTGCATGTACTGCATTATTATCGTGCACTTGCGTTCTTATGCTAGCTTTTTTAGCGAAACTGTGAAATCAGAAACACAAATCTACAGCAAATTTTTTGCACTGGAGAAATGTGAGGCGACGTACGGTGATCAATATGTACATGAAAAGTGGGCACCAAATCTACAGACCTACAGTGCTACAATTTTTTCTACAGTGCTGTGGCTTTGAAGCATACAATGGGCCAGCTTAAACTGAGACCAAATTTCCCAAGCCCGTACTTGGTGGGCTGACATGGTGCACTCGGCAAACCAATGGGATATCGCCAGTGCAGAGAACCGTCGAACTCACCAAGGAGGAGGCAGGCGAGGGAGCCGGCGCGTCAGCGCTGCAGAGCATCCTTCTCGAGTCCCAGGGAGCTCCTATTACTTCATCGCCCGCAGGTAAGTTAGCGGCCGGTGATTGATTTAGAAACTTGTTTCTCAAACGATTTAGAAATAACAAATCCTTAATCTAGACAGCAGCTGTCTATAGTACCTCTCTATGTCTTCTAAAGACAGCACTGAAGACAGCTTCTACGGTGGGTTGTCTTTTAGTTGTCTATAGTGTCCAGCAATTTTTAAAAACTTGAAAATTCTGATGATTAATACTAGATTATATTGTTGTGTTCTCCGGTTTGCTTGCTTGCCACAACATACCCATATATTGTATAAATAATGTTCCGAACGTGATGAATAACAAGAATATTAGTGTAAACATTGATTCATACACACTGAGCTAAGAAGATCAACTTTCTTCGATTTCTGCATGAACAGGCAGCTTGAGAAGATTTATTTGGTTTGTGGCGAGTGCCTGATGCCCACGTACACAGCGATCCAAATTCCAAAAACAAGAAAGAATGAAAGAACATGATTCCAATACGCGGAAACCATCAAGCAAGTGATGGGGAGAGAGTCATGCGACCATAGGAGGCGGCCGGACTCGCTTCAGAGGCGGCGACGAGAAGCTCCGTGCCACGGCAACGGCGAATGACAGAAAAGAAAAAGGGAAAAAGACAAAGAACAAAGGATGGATCGATCCCAATTCCTCGAAGTGAGCGCGTTGAGCACCTCGAAGGCGCCCCCGGGCCTAGCCGGCTGGCTGAACAGTACATCCTACTTCATGCACGGATTAGCCAGCAGCCTCTGCTCCCCACCCCGTGCAACGTGTGCTGCCCGCATGACAACATCGCGGCGGCGAGGCCGGGGGCCGAAGCCGACGACATCGACATAGACTGCTATGGTGGCTGCCGCGTCCGCCTCCTCGACTACAAGCACGACCCAGAAAATCTAGGCGCGAGCAGCACAGATTTGGGGCGGGACGCCACGGACTCGCTAGCAATTGCTGAGCTTCTCATGCTTGGGTGGTGGCGCCGTCCGAGCGCCGTAGCCATTGCTTGTCACCGCATCTTCTCACTGCCCACGATGGTGACATCCACTGGGGCCCTTTTGATGTCCTTGTGGAAGATTTAACCTGAAACCACTACCGAGGCTACAATTGCTCGCAGTGACCTGCCATGTGATTACCTGTGTCAGTTTTTCTGTTAAACCTCATACGTCGGTAGAACTGGGATGAAAGGCAAGATTGGTCCGGGCGAGTGGCAATATCGGGAATAGCCCCACCGGAGAGCAACGGCGGGATTGTCCCCGTGACCCGCTGCACATCTGACACGTGCAAAAATCATGTATCTGGACCGCGACGACGTGGGATCGCGCATCTGGACCGTGACGACGTGAGATCGCGGCCCGTGAGGAGGAGCTCGCGCCCAAGGCCCGCGAAGCGGAGCTCGCCGCCACGGCCCGCGACGAGCGGCGCGCACGCCCGAGGCTTGCGGCTGAGGCCCGCGACCAGCCTAGGCGGGTTAGGCCCGCGACGAGCCAATCTCTGCACCGCTCTCAGTTTCTCTCTCTCTCTGCAGTGGTTGTGGCACTGTGCACACATGTGTGTCCGTTCAATTCGATTCAAAGGCAAAGCTGTGTGACGAGAGAGCAAAAGCAAATGGTAAAAGAAGACAGCGAGACGATTATGCGTGAGAATGCGTGCGCTTCACTGACGGGCAAGTGACACAGCAGCTAGCCCCTGCAGAGTGTGCTGGCCCAACCAAGTATAGAGAGAGAGAGAGGAGTGAGGAGACGTAAAGATGTCCGAAAGATGAGAAGAGGCGGGGCGCAACTTGTAGCGTAAGCTCACACGCGCAGGCTTTTCGCTACAGTTCGTGCATGCCGCCTGCCATTTTGCTCCATGTGTTCTCATATGTGTCAGTCCACCTTGCGTGTACTTAGTTTTCTCTTTACTTTTGGCATGTTATCCAATGGATATAGATTAATAGGAGTGGTAGTTGTTTTTAGCACACGTACATGCTTCAGAGAACATGTACACGTACATGCTTTAGGGAACGTGTGAGAAGGTCCTGGCCTCGTCGATCTTTTCAGTGCGCATTTGCGAGAGCCAATCTCTACGCGGGGATTCCCGTCGCGGGCCTAACCCGCGACCTGGGCTCCCTCCTGGGCCATCGCCGAGAGCTCCGCTGGTCGCGGGCCTCAGGCGCGAGCTCCTTCTCGCAGGCCTCGAGCACGATCCAGCCTCGCCTCGCGGGCTTCGGGCGCGGCCTGGAGTGGCTCACGGGTGGAGGCCGCGGCGACGTGTGGGGACCGCGTCGTCACGGTCCAGATGCACGGTGTGTCGCAGGGACAATCTCGCCGTTGCTCCCGGGCGGGGGCTATTTCCGGCATTGCCACTTGCCCGGGGCCAATCTTGCCTTTTTCCCGTAAAATTGTGCTAGAAACTATAAAGGAGAAAATTGTGTAAACCTTAAGTGCAGGTGGAACCGTGCCATAAACTATGACAAGAATGTCTATCTGATTAAACTGTGTATGTAGGCCTCCATGAAAACATCTCATAGTTTGTGAGTTTAAACTCTTCTAAATCCTTTACATACTAGAAAGCTTAAGGGCCTTTTTTAGATAGTTTATATAGCCTCAGGAAGCCATAAGTTGTCTGAAAGGAAAAGCTTCTCGTGGGTTTAATTTTCATGTCTTCCGTCTTAGATTTAAGGCTTCTCAAACTTCTCACAACCCCCTTCGACAATACCCTAGAACTTGTAAAAATTTACGACAAATATGCCATTGGATGCCCCAACTTGAGCGTGGGCTCCTGAATCCTACCGAGTGACTCCACTTGCCCTTGCACCCGTTGCCTCCTACCTCCCTATCCCTCCCGCTCATCGGTACCGCCCTGCTCCCATCGCCTCCTACCTCCCTCTCCCTCCCGCTTGTCCCAGCTCACCGTCGTCCGAGCTCTCCCCTCCCTCCCCCGCCCAACTCCCTCACTTGGCTGGAGCTACCGTTGCCAGTCCCTCCAGGTCCAGGTTGTCGACTTACATCCCCCCGATGGAGGACCCCTGCTGCCTCCCCGACCGCTGGCTTTTTTCCTGCTGCACGAGTTCCATCAGACAGCTGCATGTCCCCTTACATGTCCGTCGGCAGCTACCTCGCCTCCCCGACAACTATAGTCATTGTCGATGCCTCCTCGGGAATCAAAGGTTGAAAACTAGCATTTATGTCAGTGAAGTATAATGTTGATTACTGAATCTGTTAGTATAATGTTGATTATTACTGGTTGTTTAATGTTTGTTCTTGCTGATTAATTAGTGTTAGTAAAGTATAGTGTTAATCTATCGCCAATTGGACGTGCAAGGACAGAAAAAAGAGGCTTCTCGAAGACTCGAACTTCTCGGATCCTCCCGCCTCCCCTTGTAACCAATACCCTCGATGTTCACAGAATTTACAAGCGAACTGCCACTCCCTATAACAACCGAATCCCTTTGCATTTTTCTCTCCTCCCCTCGCCCAATCCCCTCGTCCGCCGTCCCCCTCCACCTCCCTGCCCGCGTCCTCCCTCCGGCCACCCCTCCCTCCCTCCCTCCCTCCCCCAGGTGGCCGCCGAGCTCATCACCGCCGCCCAGATCTGAACCTCCGCGCCGCCGTCCAGATCCGGACCCCCTACGCCGCCGGCCACTCACCTCCGCCGCCAGGCCCTCCCGCCGTCCCTCCCTCCCTCCCGCAGGTCGCCGACGAGCCCTTCCGCCACCGAGATCCTCCCGCCGCTGTGTTGCCCCCGCCGCCGAGCCCTCCGTCCCACAGGTCGCCGCGGCCTCTCCCTCCTTCCCGCAGGTCACCGCCGAGCGCTCCCACCGCCGAACTCCTTTACTCCAGCCACTCCCCTGCTCCGGTTCATGCACAAGCGTGAATTTAAGAACTATGCAGCGTGAATGCAGTGTCTTTGATTCATGTGTATGCAGTGTGAATTTAAGAACTATGCAGGGTCTTTGTTTCATGATTTATTCTTGTATTTCTGCAAAATTGTTCAGAGATGATTATGTTCATATTGCAAATAGAGTACTGGACTTGTTAAGGCATTGTGTTAGCTTGTCCACTGTTCAGGTTATAGAATTTTGCACATTTTCGTTGTGGCCCGTGGGTCTCTAGTTCACACGAGATTAGCTAATGCTAACTGGTTTTTGCTCTTATCTGGTATTGACTTGAGAATGCCGAATGCATGCAAGAACTGAGTTTTGCTTCCATGGTTCTCGTATTATTGCAATACGAAATATTTTGCCATGTTCATATTGCAAAGCAACAGTGCCATGAAGGCAGTGAGCATCTAGGGATGGTGTATATATGTGTTGGCAATTGTTAGATTTTGTTTTACTTATCATAGGAAACAAATAAATAGTCTAAAAACATCAATTAAACAACAAACAAACAAGTACATGGGTATTTCAGACTTTGCACTCTTCACTATAAATAATAAGCTCAAATAAATAGGCTGTTCCTAATAGACAGTTACAAATATGTTAGGCTTATTCCCACTGCAGCTTAGAGGGGGTTTATCTGGACAACCGGCTTATGCACAAGCCTAAGCTGTCCCTAAGGGGGCCTATACATTTAGTGCCTGTTTACCCCTCATCCAAACAGGTTTCTTTAAGGTCATGTATTCTACTTTTTACAAATTCAATACATTATGAGAATTTGGTGTGTCAAGTGACACACTCATTGGAAAAATCGAATCCTGGGTTTGACACTGTCAATAATTCGATTTCATCACCAAGCATCTAAGTCTAATTACATTATGTGTTGCTACTTGATAGGATTTCAGTTTGAGATGGAAAGATAATTCTCAAAAGTTATTTATGCATGGTAATGCACTTTTGTTATGTCATATTTTACTCTGACCTATCGAAACTTTTAGTGTGTCATAAGTTAATACCCCCCTTGCACCATTCCTATGTCTCCCACTGCCGTGAACCCTCATGGTTGCTCCATTATTGCTCTTTCTGAATCGATTTTGTGATGCTTCAGGTGAGGAATGGCTTCTACGGTGGAGCGAAGGGATCAATCCTCCCAGAGGTTGCAGCACACGAGGTCCCGTTCTCCAGCGAGGGAGCATGTATCGCCTCCACGCAGGCGGAGCCCGTCAGCTCGGAGGGAGAGGTCGCCGGCTGAGAGGAGTGGCTCGCCTAGGAGGCGGTCTCCTGTCAAGGCTAGCCTTTCGCACAGGGAGAGGTCGCCACAGAGAGAGAAGGTGAAGGAGCGGGTCAGGTCGCTAAAACACACACGGGCACTGTCACGGTCGCCATCACCTGCTGGGAAACAGGAGTCTCGGTCTCTCTCGCCGCGTACCAAACGACCAAGGAGAGCTCAAGCTGAGCGGGAAGGGGCAAAAGTAACTGAGGGTGACCGTCCGAAGCCTTCCAACAAGGAAGAGCGGGGCACAGGGAAGCACAGGGAGCGTGATGAGGGGAGGGATGTGTCAAGAGACAGGAAGGTGGAGCCGAAAGATGATAGGAGTGCTTTTGTGGATAGAAAATTGGATAATGATGGTGGAAGGGATCACTCAAGAGATAGAAGGGCTGACAGGGATGAATGGTCAGGTGCTTCGAGAGAGGCACGGTCAGGCCGGGATGATGAAAGGCATGATTCAAGAGGGAAAAGGTCTGACCAGGATGATCGAAAAGGTGCTTCCAGGGAGCAAAGGGCGAACCATAATGACAGAAGGGATTCCACGCGCGAGAGAATGGCAGATCGGGATGAGAACAATGGTGGATCAGGAAGATCATCTAGGCGTGGCCGATCAGGGTCTCCAGAAGAGCATAGACATAGGGGCAGGCATGAATCTCACCCATCACCAAGGGCATCCAGAAGTGCAGCGCATATTGAGGTGTGTGGTGATGCCCGAACCTTTTCCTTATATCTTTCCATATGTTACTTGGCTTCCCTGTATTCTTTTATTGCATGAATGTTCCTTGTTGCTGCTCAGTATGTAATAAGTTCCACCCAAATGAACAGGAAGTCAGAAAATCAGTTCATACATTGGAGTATCAATTGGAGGCTGTGAAATTTGTGTAGTCAGTAGCTCACACTTTCACTATATGTAGTTACATACCATACACTACACATTATCCATTTTAACCCTTCTGTCTCCAGATTTTATAGGACATAATTAGTAGTCTGTTTACCTGTTCATTTTAAAATAATATGATACCTTTTCAGTCTGAAAGTTACTTTTGATTTGTTTCAGGATACAAGCTCTAGAGCGGATGCAGCATCCTGGTGAGTGTTCAAAACTCTTGAATCCATATACATTTTAAATTCTTAATAGAAGCATTGTGTACTACAATTTTCTGTTTATCGATGGAGTTACATACATTAGGGAAATCATAGTATTTTGCACTGATTAATTTGATCTGCATTAAGTTGGTGTTGTGCCTGAACAAATGTTTTTCGTGAGACCAACTAGATGTGCAAGATATTTTCATGCTAAACACTTTAGGAGTTCTCTTATTTTTTTGGTATATTTGCCACTGGCCAACTGCAAGGTTCCCCAATTTTGTATCTGCCAATGTCAAAGGGCACGATTGCTCATTGCCACAGCAAATAGTGTTGGGTCTTTATAGTTGCCACTGGTGGCAGTCTGATGACAGTGATCTGTAATGGAGATATGAAAAAGGCTATGATGCCCCTGCTACCAGAGTATGCAGAAGCTAGGATGTCTTGTGGAAAAGTTTTTACTTTCCAAACTGTTATGTTGGAGATGCATGCTCCAGCTGGGTGGGCCACAAACGTCATTTTCCTGTCTACATTATAGTTGACTGCTGTTTGACCGCCACCAGTGGCAAATACAAAAATCTACTATGATTTTAAGCAGCAATGAAGAAGTATTCCCTTTTATGGTGACAGATACAAATTTGGGCCTTTACAGTGGCAAACACAAAATTTCCCCAAATTTAGAAATGTTAGTTTATTTGTCGAATGTCTTCCCCTCTCAAAAGAACATGGCACAAGGCACATAATCATAATTGAGGCAATTAATGCGCTGCTGTTTCTGGGACATTATCATTCTTTTGGAAAAGCTTTTCATTTTGGATCACCTTAATTGCTTTTAACTTTCAATATCAAGTCTTATGGATTGTAAAAAACAGCCATACACCATGTTTTTAATTCTTGATTGCTAGTCAAGTGGAATCAGTGGGTTAACTCTTTTTTGTTGAAGCCTGCTAGTTTGCTATGTTATATGTCATTTTTCTGAAGCATGTATGTTTTATTCAAGGTTGCTTATGTTACCAAAGTGTGTTGTTGATTGTTATGTGTTTGGAGCATGCTATTTTGCTTTAAGCAATCTTCTCGCTGCTACACGTTTTTATTTTCTGCAATTATTAACAGCAAAGACTTACTGTTTTTGTCAGGAGTGGTGATCCTGATTCTTTGTTAAAGATGAATACTGCTGCAGAAGCTCTGGAGGCGAAAGAAAAGGTACTCCATACACTGTGATGAATATTGCAATAATGGCAATTCATTTATCTGAAGAATATTGTATATTGTTCATGTATGTGACGCCTGTTGTTTTCTGGGACATTAAATACTTGTCATATCAACATTTTTGTTTTATCTTTTCATTTATTTATCACATATTCTCATTTAAGGACTGCATTTGTTTTGCAGCAAAAACCATCATTTGAGTTGTCTGGAAAGCTTGCTGAGGAGACTAACAAAGTTGGAGGTACTGATCGCAGGCGTTTATACCTTGAATATTTATTTTTTGCATGATCTTAGACACTTACAGTTCTAATGTTGTGAGCTTTCCCTTGTGTGCACTGTTACTGCATTCTACCCAGAGATGACAATTTATTTCCACTTCAGGTATAAATCTGTTGTATTCAGAACCTCCAGAGGCTCGCAAGTCAGATATTAGATGGAGACTCTATGTCTTCAAGGGTGGTGAAGCACTGAATGGTAGTTATTTTAATGTTTGCTAATGTTTGCTTGATGTCATGCATCGATCAATTTAATAGTTGTTCTAAGGGAGCTTAGGGAAGCAGTTTTTTTTTAATTCGCCAATTTAGGGAGGCATATACTTATCTAGTTGAACAGTTAATTCTCTATTTTCCTTCCCAGACTCGTGAAAGAAAAGTAGGTTCAGTTACAAGTGTTAAAGTGACTGAATGTGACAAAACAGGTGTGAATAAATATACCATTGGTTAACTAGCCTAATCTCAGCAAGTTTTGGACAAACCATTTAATGGGACAAAGGCAATAACCAGAAGTCCACTATGATATAAGCTTGTCTCGGATAATATCATTATTTCCCATTTTCCTGTGAGAGTAAATGGGCTCCGTGAAGTAACTATAAGCTATGTCAGTCAAATACGACACGCTGGCTTTCTGAAATACAAAGGGTCTTCATACTGTTTTGCATTGGTGCATAATAAATGCTCACTAGATTTGGTCTTGAATTAAAGTGAATGCACTAAAGTCTAAACAGCAAGTAAATAACAAACATTTTAGGGCATGATTGGTTCCCTTGCTCAACCTTGACTATCTTAGTTAGCAAGGTTAGTGGGAATTTGGATGGATGTTTAGTTCCCCAGTCTTACTTTTCGGCAAGGTAAGCAAGGATTTCATTGCTTTTGAGGAAGAGCCAATTTTTCTCTCCTCCACTAGCAAGGATTGCCTGGACCAGCAGCAAGGCTAGGCAAATGAACCGAAAATTCTATTAGTGCTTATAATCAATGTGTAGAGTGCTGACAAACTGGCATGCTTTTCTTGATGGTGTAATACTTCAGTTTCTTGTTTCTTGTGCTTGGGTGTTTCTGAAGATGCTATCTGATTGAACAGAGCCATTGTATGTTCATCGTATGAGCCATTACCTTTTTGGAAGGGAAAGGAGAGTTGCAGACATCCCCACAGATCATCCCTCCTGCAGCAAGCAACATGCGGTTCTTCAATATAGGTAAGCCCAACACTCTTATCTGCGTATGTTGAGAAATCACACTGTGATTAACTCATCTTTTGCCTTTTCAGACTTGTAGAAAAGGAGCAACCAGATGGCATGATGGCAAAGAAAGTGAGGTACTTAGCCTTTTTCTTACAGCAATATGTCATAATTAACCTGCATGCTTATTCTAGTTCTTCAGTATTTTCATATGTTAACCTTGCTGCTTTGTTTGATAGGCCTTATCTGATGGATCTTGGTAGTACCAATGGAACTTTTATTAATGTAAGTTTTCCAGAGATACTTGTTTTCCTTTTCAGACCGACCAACTCATTTCAATCTTAGTTTCCTTCATGCCAATTTCATTTCCCCCAAATATGCTGTATTTCTCCAGGAGAATCGTGTTGAGCCTCACCGTTACTACGAACTCTTTGAAAAGGACAACATTAAGTTTGGCAATAGTAGGTATGATCATGACAATTTAATAATTTTTACTTTCCTTACTGGTCAAGATGCTTTGGTTGCTGGTTTGTCCCCATCGAATCAATTAAAGAAAGTGTCATATAACTGTTCAGTCTGTGTGCAACTGTGTTAGTAACTCCGCAGTCTGTTTTTGGTAGCCTTGTCTTGCTCCCACTTTATTTTCATTTGGGACAACTTAAAGGAAAATATACCATCTCCATTGATTTTTTTAGTGTCTCTTCAACCTGTGCTGCTATACCTAGTTGATAATATTTTCGCTCATTATGTTTTTTTTCTAGATGAATCTTCAACTTGCAGATTGGAGTTGATAAATATTTTTGTAAGATGAGTCTTAAACTATGCCTAGGTTCTAATCTGTCAGCACATGTTTTTCTTTATGGTTCTTTGGATTGCAAGTTCAACCATGCAAATCTTTTCCTAAGAAATTTCAAGTTACAATGCTGTTTGAGCAACCTATACGCAATTTTGCCGTTCATATTTTTCTTTTTCCTTTTTCCTCTAGACCTTTTGTTTGAGCAACCTCTTGTTGATAGCCTTCAACTTATGGATGTCAATGTGTTCTCTGCAGCCGGGAGTATGTTTTGCTCCATGAGAACTCAACAGATTGAGGAAGGGAGGAGGATGAGTAGATGCGGAGTGCGATCTTAGCTTTCTCTGAAACCTTTTGAGCTACTAAGGATAATAGATGGACAGCGAGATATTTTGCTGAAATATTTTGTGCTAGCATGGTTCCTAGATGTTTTGGTGCCGTAGCACAGTGAACGTGTTTATTGCTTGTGCAACGCAATGGAGCTTTACCTTGTAACCAAATCTGAGCATTATTCATGATATTCGAATATTTTTGTGCTTAACACAGGCTTCAAACTTTGTGCTTGCTGCATTTTGGGGACCTAAATGTTGCCATTTTATTTGCTTGTGTTGTGAATCAAAAGGACCTGAAACCAAATGTACCAGTGCATTGTTCCCGTTTGGCATCATAACAGCAGCAAAATAGCACTGAATTTGTGTTCCTTTCTCCGAGGGCAAAAACAAAACGGCTACTAGTTTCTGATGTTTATTCATCTTGTGGTGAACGGAATGAATTACATTGGTCTGTACTTGCTGTATAGCAGCTATGATTTGTGCAGTCGTCTGAGCAGTGGAATGGCCTCAAAATCAATGAGGTCACACACATTCTAAAGCAGCGACATTGTAAGAGAAGTGTAAATGGGACATATCATGAGGAGGAATTGACATTGGTAGCCCATGACCGGAATAACTAGCTGGAGGATAGCCAGGGTGTTACGGGCACCCCGCTAGAGGGTTACCCGCTCGGAGGGCACCGTGTGGCAGATAGCCACCAAGTTGAGGATAATGCTCATGTGGAGCAACATATCTGTGCAACGGCGGATATGGACCAACCGGAACAGGATAACCAGGGTATCCCCGTGGAGCCGTGGAACCCTCTGTCGGGTCTGCATTCTTGTCTTTTCCACCTTCCATGCATCCCTGTTTGGTACCTAACTGGACCAGGAGGAGAAGGACGACCTATGATTTCGTGAGTAATGCGGAGCTATTTCTTGATGTGGCTGCACACGAATAGGGGGGGGGCTCCTTTTTGTCGAGGACTCGAGGACGGCCACCCACGAGCTCTATATGTTGCTGATCGGGCGAGAGATCCATGAGCGGATCGACTTGCGCCGTCGCCGGCGGCGGCAGAGTTGAAGCGTGAATTATATGGACGACGATCCTGACGCATACCGTATCAGGCTTCCAGGGCCACGCGCGCGGCTGCCTGTGATGCACGAGAGAAGTATTCCGTGCTAGTTTTGTCGTGCGCGTGCACGTCCGCGGACTATTGGTTTTTAGCCGTGCTAAGAAGAGAACCTCGGTTGCTAGTTGCATCTGACTTTGAGTGGCGTTTGATAGCAGCCATCCGACTAGATAATACTACATATATTGTAAAGAATTTGTTAATTCAACATCCGTTGTAGTCTAGGTGGTTAGGATACTCGGCTCTCACCCGAGAGACCCGGGTTCAAGTCCCGGCAACGGAATTATACCTTTTCTTGTTATTATTAATTATTAATTAATAAAGCGAAGTATATTATATTCCTCATTTACTTTATTATATTCTTATTTTTTATGTGTTCATCTACAAGAAGATATAGATCGATGAACATATTTGAAAAACAAATTCTACTGTTGATAGATTGTAGAACATGTTATCAGTATAATACATCATCGTTAAAACTTCTTCTAGGCTCACTTTACATTGGTCAAGAAGGTATAGATCGATGAACATATTTGAAAAACAAATTCTACCGTTGATATAGATTCTAATTTTTATTTAATTTTGGTATCTAGGTCTGTTTATTTTACTAATGTATGAAATCCCCTAGCGTATGTTGTTGATAGAAGTCGCTGATCAATATCGATCATTCCGCTAATAGAGACAGGAAATTGACAATTGTAGGTAGGGAGACGACACGCATGTGCATGCACATGCATGCACCCATCGCCACCACCAGTGACCGCCCCACACGGTAGCCTGACCTGCACGCTTAGCACCCCCGCACGAGGCCGGCGGCCCCACATGGCCGTTGCGGCCACCACATGGATCTAGCCACGGTGAGCCGCCACCGCATGGCATAGCACTGGCATAGCGCCACGTCGGCCCCGCACATGGTGCCACCCGTGCGCTCTTGCTTGAGATCCGCCGCATCGTAACTGCATGAGTTCCGCCACACCAGGCCACCATGCTGTCGCAGCGTTTGCACGTGTCGCGCCATCACGCGCAGCCGGCCCCGCACACCTCCAGCCTGCAAACCACCGGCTGTGTTCACCTTCCTACATCGGTCGGCGTCGTTGCTGCTGCTCCCCGTACATAGGCTGGGGCGAATTGGTGGTAGGCTGGGCCAGGCCTGTGAGGAAGGTGGGGGAAAGAAAAAAAGGCTAGGAGAGAAAATTGGCTGGTGGCCCATTAACCGCGTGGCTGGTGGCCCATTAACCGCGTGCATGCAGCTGGACAGAGACGAATGAAGTCCGGTTTCGGTGGTTTTGCAAAATGGCCCTTGGACTTTTTAGAAACTACGCATGTTTTTCTCTATACCAAAATTTAGCGTATAAGTCTCTAAAAATTGAAGAATTAGCAAAAAAATTCATATTCTAGCATAAAAGGACCTAGGAATCCATTTTTGGAGTCAATCTTTTTGTTTCGGCAGTTGCTTAAACATGTTTACATGTCATTATTTATATGTTTTATTATTTTTAGATTAATTGTAGTTCTGAATATTTATTTTAATCTTCAAGTATTCTAGATATTGGCATGTTTAGATATAGGAAACACTGTTTAGAATTATCTTTATAATTGATTGCTTCCATGCAATATTACCAACGATAATTTTGTTAAAATTCTTGCATGAAATGCAGAATGATTAGCATAACGAATCATGAGTTTGAGCATAAGAAATTCTTGCATAAAATGCAGAATCGTTGTGTCAAGTTCATTGTTGTGAATAAGAAAGTTTCCTTGTCTAAGTCTGATCTCCTAGCTGTTGTAGCGTGTATATAGGTCCTCAAATAGTGGGTCGCCTCAGCTTTCCTAGTATAAGCATACAAAATTATAAACTAGACAATATGTTCCATGTTAACTAACTAGCTATGCAAAAACTGCTTAGTAAAGCAACAAGCATCAGAAAATATGTCAAAGACTACTCTAAAAAATATAATGTTGAGTTTGTGTCGAATATGTGTACGAGTGGGTTACAAGTTGGACTAGAGAAAGCGTAGTATTGTAATAGGGTACTACGTCCTAGTAGGATACGAGTAGAGTTAGAATTGGACTAATATATCCTGGCCTCCTATATAAGGAGGGGGGCACCACACAATGTAACAAAGCCAATACAAAGAGATCAAGGCAAAGGGGCGGAGCGCCCGTAGTCAAGCCCCGTGGACGTAGGCCTCGTGGCCGAACCACGTTAAAAATGTCGGTGCTTCTCGTTGCCAGATTCTACGGTGTCTCGGATTAGATCTACGCTTCCGCTTGTGGCCTCGTGATTTCGCAACATATAACATGCAATTGAGCCTCTTTGATTACAATAGTCGTGTGCTTTCTCTTGAACTAACAAACTACATGCAGAGATTGTTGTTTCGCGAAAAGGTAGAACTAGCGGTCATTTGACGGTATATTACCACCGCTTTTACAGCTCAAAGGCATGAATGTACTATATATGATTCTGCTAACCGATCACGAACCAAAATGCGACGTTAATAGTGCTTACTATAGGTTTAGGATTTTGAATTATAACAAGTATAATAACAAGTTCCCCGTATTATAAGCAGGAATATTTGTCACCACTGCCACCGAGACATCATCAACACGCTAAAAGAAACAGTTCCACATTTCTTTTTGGCATAAATAAATGTCCAAGTTTGTAATAGAGCTCATGCTGTAATTCCAGAAGATTCATCCAACAATAGAAATAGAGCACAGTTGATCAACAATAGAAATTCATAGAAAATGAAAAAAATCAGACCCCAAGAAATGTGTCGTACCTGCAGGACAAAAGAGACTCCTCGGCGGAGTGGGAGCGCGTTGTGGTCGCCACAGCCGCCGCCCACTCCTCCCATGGCTGCACTCGCGACGGCTGCGATTGCGTCTAGAAGTTCTTATCCGTCGCCTTCATGTACCCAGCCGCCTTTCCAGGCCCCGGTCCACACCCTGCTCATCGCCACCAGCTATGCCCTAGTCATGCTGTGCTGGCTACCAAGCCAACCACGGCCTACTAAGCCCATATACGCTACCTTATGTTCCTCACAACTCAGAGAAAATCCCGAAGAATCTCTACAGTGGTCGGAGTCAGGGTCGGAGGCGAAGGAGGAGGTGATGGGACCTGGTGATCTAGGATGGAAATAGATCTTCCTCCAAGACCACTAACACATGATGAAATGTTGCTCCGATGAACTCGAAACCCACCACGTCCTCGTCCCCGATCACCAGGGGTGCCGATGGATTCGCGGCTCCACCCGTCATGCGGCAGACTTGGCGTTGCATCTCGCTGCGTCAATGCGGACAAAGACCTTTGTGCTGGCCATGCGGTGGGAGGAGGAGGAGAGGGAGAAGAGAGGGAAAAGGGCGGGAGACGGCTGCTTGAGCGGGCCCCACCAATGTGCTAGTCGGCGGATTAATAAGGGGAACAGGGTAGAATGCTTACTGCGCTGCACATCTAGACAAGTGCTATTCCTGGAAAATCGTGCATCATTGTATTTGTAGAAGCCGTGATGTATTTGGACTTTTTGAGGGTTTAAAATAATCTAGCATGCAGAGCACCAAATAGTAGCGTCTCCCTCTGGGTTTGAATTCTGACGCCTCTTCTAGAACGTGGAATTTTTTTCTGAATCTTATAGAAATTGTAGTAGTTGTGTAAAATTCCTACAAAAATTCTATGAAATTCATGTGTTCCAAGTGAGCCTGAATCCATAAACAATAACACTGCGCAATTAGGGGCAATATTTTGCACACCCCATTAAGGTTAGCCAAACAGTTAACATCATAATTAAGTTTACCCGGACATTTAGGAGCCCAATTAACTGCCAAACACACCATTAACTCAATTAAAACTCAAACAAGGCCAACTAGTCGTTCGTAACACGATTAGCATCACGGCCAGAACCGGTCCGTGCATGTGCCCGTCGACGTGGACGACGACCGCCATGCGCGTTGCCATCGCCATGGACGACGGTGGAGGGGCCTCTCGTCTTCAACAACAGCACAGGCTACCTCAGCACGCCCCCCAAGCCTCGCTGCGTCGCCCGCCGCCGAAGTCAAGGACGGACTAGCAACGTTGCCGGTGGCGCACGCGACGGGATCTAGAGCTCCCCGCGCCATGGGCAACGTCCTAAGTCGAATCACTCGCCGGAGATAAAGGATGCCTTGTGGACGGGGACGGGAACGGCGACGAGTAACGCGCGCACGGCGTCAGCGATGGAGATGCACACCAGCATGGATGCAAGCCGTGGTCCACCGGGTCGGAGCTGGACCTCCCCGCGAAGCACTGCCTCCTCCAGCGCCGTCCGCCGCGCGGTGTGCATCTCCTCGACCGGAGGTGAGAAGGCCAGCAATCTAGCTGCCGTCGCTTGCACCTCCGTGCTCGATCGGCTCGTTTTTCACCTGTGGCGCGTTACTTTCGTAACCATCAGTGGTTAGACTGATGGTTAGGATCCTCGGCAGCTCGGCTCTCAACCGAGGCTAACAAACTATCATCCTCGAATTCACTGGGTGGATCTAGGCAAGGAGTACACTCGAAGGATCACAAAAAATACGCACATGCAATCCCGCAGGATATATTATCAAGAGGCAGTTTTGAGTCTCAAGTTTTTTGAAGGGTCAGAAAATTCAAGCACATGCAATTCCACATGACATATTACCAAAAGACGGTTCTGAGTTTTTCAGTTTTTCCGAGGGTTAGCTCCAGGAGAGGAGATAATTTTATGCAAAAGAAACGAGCGAGCAATTGCGTGATAAGCATCACAGGTTTTCTCCCTACTTTACGTTCAGTAAACTACAGCTTCAGCTACCCATGCTTCGCAAGGATGCTCTCCGCGACGCTGCGAGCTATTGGATGATAGAACTCGTGGGCCTCTGAGAAGATCCTCTGGGCTAGCATCTTCTCCTCCCCGGAGCACCGGGCCAGCGAGCTGTAGAGCGGGCGGAGGTACTTCATCCTTCCCACTTGCTTCAAGCATTTCTCAACCTCGTTGAAGTAACACCTGCAGCCGGTGGGGATTGCTAGCTGGAGAAATGCGACTTTGACCTCATAGTCACGGCTTTCTGATAGCTTGTACCGTTCATCAAGAGCAGTAACCTGGATAAAGACAACAAATGGCGATGAAAGCAGTTAATTTGAAGTCACTTATAAGTTATGTGACTTCTGTCAAATATGTGTTTGGAGACCAAGCTCTTTGTCCACAGAATGCTATATGACAGTATAACACAAATGAATACTTTCATTGGCAGTGACTAAGAGCCACAGATAAATAAAGTAATACTCTGAAAGATAGTAGGGAACTCCCAAGTCTGAACACACCTGAAGATTTTGATACTTTCTAGATCTTATTAGTGACACACCAGTTTAAATTAGGTATCGAGTAATTTGTAAATGGAGTGGCCTAGCTGAAGAGGGTGCAACTTTACTGCCTTTTCATGAGTAAGTAACACTAAACAGTGTTCTGGCATGCAATCTCCAAATACGTTACCTGAACCCAATGCTCCACCATCAATAAATTGAGAAACTATGATGTAGTTTTTCATGTTGCCCCCATAGATTCTATAATAGAAAGTCAAGTTCTGATCACATTCACAATATATTATTCTATATGGTAAGGGACTTCTATAAAGTCTCCCCCAACACCCCCTGGCGCAAAACCAATATTCAAGGTAGCAACTGATTGACAATGTCAACAAGTCTACCCAACCCAATTCAAGTACAAATAATAATCAGAATCCGGTTCTAATACCATTCATGAGCAAAGCAGGCAAACTAGGGAATATATGCTTCTGCCACTAATTTCAATGTAATCAAAATCCGATTCTAGTTCAACTTCTTTCCTTGGTAAACCAAAAGACTAGTCGACTTGCTCTGGACAGACATTCTCATGGGCATGAATATTCTATTTATTTGGCATTCAGTTGGAGGGCATAATTTGACAACAGATAGGTTATCTTTGGTCTCATGGGAGGAACAATCTATTCTAACTGATCATGTTAACATATTATGAGTTTTTTATGCAATAAAACCCTTCAGCAATTAACCTAAAATGCATTTACGGTATACTGCCTCATCAACTAAGCATGGATGACATGTTTTGCTTAATTCTAGTGGAATCTGGCTTGTTGCTACAATGCTATGTAAGTTAACTGCCGAAAAGATAGAGTGCATCTACACAAAGATAAACTATTTGAGAAGTATCAAAAGAGAGTATTGTCAATAATCCAAACCTGTGAGGCTTCAACATCTGTGGGTAAATTTTCCAAGTAAAGCTCCCATTCTTGTCCACTCCAGTCTGCCACTTCATCTTCACTTGGAAGTTTTCCAGACTTAAACTCTGCAGCTAAGGTGCAAATCTTTCTATAGGTAGCTGAATCTGGTTCCATGGCATCAGGAGGGATACCAGTACCCTCGACCCACAGGTGAAGGTCAATTTGGTTTTCTATCTCAGGTACATTGGCTTTCAGGAATTCAAGAAATGTCTCTGTATCTATCGATTGGAACTTGAAGGTGGCAATATACTTCTTCAGGAATTCATCAAATGCAGGTCGGCCAATCTAAAACAATCAACAAGCATAGCACGGTACATATTCACAATTAGTCATCAAAATCTCACTAACTTCAATCAAACAATGTTGCAAATAAGTGTAAACCAAATCAGTGCAATGTTATAACCACCTGGCGCTCGATACGCCAAAGGAACTGGAAGCCTTTCTCATAGGGCACTTCTGAGTACACATCATCAGGATCAATCCCCGCCATTTTTGGCTTCAGCTTGGTAAACTCCATGTTATCCTTAAACCTCTCCATCATTCTGTTCAACCCCCTCCATCCAATTCCCATGTTTAAGGCTGCCCGCTCCTCACCTTGCACCACCTCAACAATCCTCCTCTCAGCATATGTTGTGAACCCCTGTATGCAGAAACAAGAATACAACATTACTTCATGAGAGTTCTTGCTGAATGTGTGAACCACAGTAAGATGACGATCTATTATAGAATGAGTTCTAGTTGAATGTGTGAAACTCAGTAAGATGACGATCTACTATAGGATGAGTTCTAGTTGAATGTGTGAACCTCAGTAAGATGACGATCTATTGAATGAGTTCTAGTTGAATAAAACTGCAACTCAGTTAATCGAGATTCCAACTAAAATTAAACTGCAGTACAAAATGTATCTCGTTAGCTACAAATAAGACAGTAACAGATGTGTCACACTGGCACATGAATGCAAAGTGTAAATTCGAATTCCATCTCATGATATACCGCACATGCAAAAACAAGCACCATCAGAAAACAAAAAGATCACCTCATTTAGCCAGAAATCCTCATTGGTTTTGTTAGTAATCAGATTGCCAGTCCAGCTATGGGCAAGCTCATGCGCCACCACCTGCGCCCCTGCAGCGTCCCCCTTGATCACTGTGGGCGTGAGGAACACCATCCTGGGATTCTCCATGCCTCCGTAGGGGAAGCTCGGCGGTAGCACCAGCAGATCAAACCTCTCCCACTCATAGGGCCCAAACAGCGTCTCCCCGACCTTGACCATCTCCTCCACCCCGGCGAACTCCCTCGCCGCCTCGTCCAGAAGCGTGTCCCCTCCCTCAGCGTAAACCCGCGTCCTCGGGCCGAGGTCCCTGGACCCGATCCCGCCGGCGGCAAACGCGAAGAGGTAGGGCGGCACGCACTGCGCCATCTCGAACTCCTCCACGATGCGGCCAGGCGCGCACCACAGCGCGTCGTCGCAGGCGCCGCGGTGGTCAGATGACACAGGGTCCCTGCGGGAGACGTGGCGCGCGGCAGCGACGGCGGAGAGCTGGGCGGGGATGTTGAGGAGGAGGGAGTAGGTGATGCGCGCGGCGGGGGTGTCGTGGCAGGGGAAGATGGAGCGGGCGTGGATGGACTGGCACTGGGAGAATACGAAGGGGAGGGAGGACGCGGTCTGCGGCGGCGCCAGCCACTGCAGCGCGGAGGCGGCGGGGGAGGTGGAGAAGGTGAGCAGGAAGGAGGAGGTGTCCTGGGGCAGGGTGAGGGTGAGGGCGGAGCCGAGGACGGGGTCGGCGTCGGCGGCGAGGGAGAAGGGGATGGGGGCGGGCGGGTCGGAGGCGGTGGAGGCGGAGTGGACGGCGAGGGCGCGGGTGTCGAGGAGGAGGTCCCCGGAGTGCGGCGCGGAGAGGGTGACGAGCGCGGACGCGTGGATGGTGGAGGCGGCGAAGTCGAGGTAGAAGGCGAGCGCGGCGTGGGTGGTCACCGGGTGGGCACCGTCGGTGTAGGAGTGCGGATCCACCGGCGCCATGGCTGCTGCGGAGGAGGAGGAGGAGACGGGAACGGGAGGGGGCGGTCGGTGGGGGTCGGTCTAGTCGGCGGTTCTGGCCTTCTTTGGTTGGGGTTGTGTTCGGTCGAGTCTGACGAAAGCTCGACATGCTTTTGCTGCGAAATTGGAAGCTTCCTATGTCTCTGATCACAACTCTCTCCCACTCCCACCCACGAGATGCAATGCGATTATACATCTATAGAAATTATAATAAGGACTTGAAGATAAAGCTCTTTGACTATATCTTGTTCTAGTCAATTGTTGTTTTTAGCGAGTGATGAATAAGGAGTTGAAGATAAAGCTCTTTGACTATATCTTTCTCTTGTTAATTGTTCTTTTTAGCAAGTGATGATGCGTTGGTTAATTTTTTTAAGAGAGGTAAAATATTTACCTCATTTCATTAATTAAGAGGGGTTCGATTAAAAGAATTAGACAGAGACCTATAGCAAAAACATTAAATAAAAAACAGCCACTGTTGTCTACTCTCCTGGTAGTAAACTTTCCAAATATTTTGCTCCGCTATGGTCCAAAAGACGGCCTGCGTTATGATTTTTACGAGGATGTCGGGAGGAGCCGTTAAAACATGGCAAAAAACTCATACATTCCTCTCATTCTACATTTCCTATGACATTAAGATGAGAAGAAGTTGTTGTAGTTCAGAGGTTGGGGTCTATTATGGAGATTGTCATGCGTGGAGTAATCGATTACATATGAACTTGATCATAGTCAGTATCGACGGACTCACCTTGTCATATATGTAATGCAGGTCCAAATGGAAATGTTGGATGCAGGGGTAAATTCAGTTGACATACATGAGTAACATCAGAGACTGACTAAGATTAGCTTCTTTTCATGCTTACGCAGTAAGCTGAAAATTGTCAATCAGTAAGAACCCTGAAACAAGCTGACTTGTTGGACAGGTTTCTCGCACCAAGCCAACCAACCACTGAAGTTTATGAAGACAAATAAAATGGGTTCAAGCAGCCTGTTATCGTACCATGCTGTAATTCTGAAAATTGTTTGGCACGGTACATTTGCATAAATTACACATGACTCATGCCTCGAGCAAAAGCCCACCTAGTCTAGAGTCCCTATGAGAAAATCAGATAACCACGACACCATGGTGCTACGTGCACATCTATTTAGGAAAAATGGCAAACCAACTCGAATGCAAAGATAACACATGGATTAACCACAGCTTAGACAACAATTACCTTAGTTTTTTTTTCCCGATAGAAGTAGAAGACCACAATTGCCTTAGATTTTAACATGACACCGGAGTTAAAAGCTTGGATGGAGAGTGCCATTATTACATTAAAGTATCAAACTGGTAGCCATAATAATCATAAGATAAGGACATGTGTTTAAACGATAATGTAAAATTCATAGTTGTTGTGCCACCAACAGACCGGATAGATGCTATTCCTTGCCACTAAGATGCTTTGTTGGTCGCCAATCCATCAAAGTCCTCCATCTGTCTTGAGCCTTTTTCCTTCCTGTGTCTAGCGACAACGAGCCATCGACGACAAGGTGCGTGATCGCAAGGCAGGAGAGCCAATCAATCTCATATGGACAGAGATGGTACTTCTTGGTTACACGCTCACTGTCAATCCTCCTCATCGACCCATTGCTGAGGCTGAACAGAAAGAGGCCTTCATCATCAACCCAGAGCACCACTGTGCCACTCTTCCCTTGGAACATCTCCAACCTGACTTTTGCCCTAGTCCGCATAGTGACCACCCGCAGCGGCAATGAGCTTGTCATGTCGATCGTTTCAGAAAGCACCCAACTGCTGGTGTCACTGCCAAGCTCACTGTTGTGTTTCCAAAGTGACATCTGAAGGCCCTGCCCGTAGAGCAACAGAAGCCCACCATCTGCCGAATTTGCCAGCAATGGCGGCACCTTGTTGTGCTTTGCTTCGGGTGGGAGTTCCAGGTATGACAGCTCTTGTGCATCAATGTGCAGCGTGGCAACGTGAGTGAGCCTCCAGTGTTTATAGCTGCCACAAAACCAATGGATGACACCATGGGAAACAGCGGCTAGGGATGACAAGTAAAGGCCATCCATTAGCTCAGGAGCTATTAGAGACCTCCTCCACATTCCAGTCTTCGAGCTGTAGCATGAATGTATGAACTTTTTCTTTTTGATCCAAATGGCAACCAGCTGGAAGGACTGGGACATGTGCCCACCAAGGCCGACATCATTGGTGACCAATAAGGCATAATGGTCCGGTACAATTCTAAGGGGAGGAATGTCAAAAATTTCACCTGTCAGAGGGTTGCAGACACATAACACATCCGGCGTGGCCTGGCCGTTGGTGTCTTGTGAGCGGCGGCGGAGGGCCAGGAAGCTATCCTGGGATCCAATGGGCTCATAGAAGTTGAGGCTTGCACCAAGCCCCTGGATGAAGGTCCCAAGGGATAGTGGATTGACGGCATGGTTGGCGGCTTTGCTGCCAATGAATTGTGACAATTCGGACATCGGCATGAAACTTGGTGCCAGGCAGTGGTTTTTGTCCATTTCATGCTGCCAGAGGTCCGGGTCAGACTCGGTGTTGTCCTGGCAGAAGAAGCCAAGGAGGAGGGACGGGGTGAAACCATGGTCAAGGTGCCGCCTCCTAAGGCAATCAAGAAAGGTCTTGTCTTTGATGAAATTTCGCCAGAACTTGCAGGACGAAGCTAGGCGGGCAAGGGACGCTGGATCGGAGATGCTCGTCGGGATCTTGTACATGATGTCCATAGGAAGATGCGGCCTTGAGTCGTCGTCCATAATTTTTCCTGCAAACAAAAGCAAGACACCCATATATGTTTATGTCATCAACTAAACAATTGCTCCAAATGAGTTCGAACAATTTATTCTCTTAGATCCTCTCTAATGTAAGGATCCATGGTGAAGATAGAAACAGTGCATTGGATGCTCTACAATATGCTTTCTTTTATCAAACTCTTAAATCGTGATTCTCATCATAATCATAAGCTAAACCTAAAATATCCGACGAACCTACCATTGTTTAGATGAAACCACGAATACACGATCATCTTACTCCTAAAAGATATGACTCGTGATTGGTGAACATGCGTGGCAAGAACACGTCCGGCACTGTTCATCCATGTTGGGGCTGATTTCTAACAAAAATCCTAACTGATTGAGCTGACATAAAATTGACCAAGGTCAACTTAAAAGACTACTTAAGAGCCCCCAAAACGTGGGACAGATCGATTGAGATTACCACAGATTACTCAACAAAACACCATCCATCAAATCAAATCTGCTGGCTCGGGATGTGAAACAAAATTCCTACAAAGAACTACCGCGAGATCTAATCCATCGACCCCAAGTAGCAGTCTAAGATAATTTTGCACTGGAGAGAGCTAGGAGCGATACCTGGAGGGCCGCCGCCGGTGCGTGCGATGGGATCGACAGGTGAGCGAAGTCCCGGAAGAGGAGGCAGAGCGATGGCGATCAATAATAGCACGTCTAAAGCCACTTTAGCAAAGGTTCTCCTTTGCCGGAGGCACTTCGTTCGTCCGCTTGTCACCCGGAAATATGATGTGACACCGAAGGAACGAATTTTTTTAAAAAGATATTTTTTTCTCTTAAATTTAAGAAATATAAATTTATTTTTAAAAATCAAAACTATATGATCGCTAGCTAATGAAAAGCTAAAAGGAGTTTATCGTTCAACCGCAGGACGACGCGCGAGCTTATTGTCCCACAGTGGACGATAAGAGGTTATTGTCCAACCGTCGGACAATAAGCCATTGTTGTCCAACAATTGGATGATATGATAGTGTTTAACTAAGCTGGTCTTGGATGAAATTAGCTAACTAGATGGACACATATGTGTGTTTTAAGCATATTAAAGTGAGATATGAGTTAACCTTAATCGAGACGAAATGCATTCAAAAGAAAAAAAGTTGGGTGATTCACTTGTTGAGTCAAGACATACAATATATCTGGGAGAGGATCGAGGACCGAAAAATATAGGAAGCAGGCCTAATGCTGATGCATACACAATATCGATGTGCAACGCAAACACCACTACTGCAGATATGCCCATTACAAGCGGTTTAGAAACCTCATCATCAAAAGCGATTGTGGCTATAGAATCACATGTGATCAGGTTTTACAGGAACACTATATATTCCTGATTATTTGCTAGTATTAGGAAACAAAACAAAAATTGCACATATATCACATTCATTCACTATAAACTAATCCATATCACATTCATTCATAGAAAACTAATACATATAACATATTGATTCACAAACTGAACTCCTCATCATTTCATCAACCTCATATCATACTAATTCACAAAGTAAAGTTGGCATCCACTTCAAAGCACACAAAAAAAATTATATCACACTACACGTGCATATATATCATATAAATTTCAAAGTTTTCATTTCTTAACCAAGGCGAACACGCCTTCTTCAAAATCATAGGGGTGCAATTGGCCATATTCATTGAGGAACTCTCTAATAAGGGAGGCAGCGATGAGTTCTCGTATGCTATTTAGATGGGATGTTTCCAATGCCGTCTCCAGGATGCCCCTCTGTTGTCAATTAGAATATATATTAAAGTCATACATTTATAAAATAAAAAATAAAAAAATAATTATATATAGCAGTAGTGTCAAACCTTCAAATTATGTTTTGATAATTAATGACCATGATTTTCATGTTATGGCAAAACGTAGAACACACAAACACTTGTTTCTCCTTGTTGTTGGTGGCACTGGAAAAATATAGAATTGGGTTACTAGTTCGAGTCGTCATTAGTACAATTTTTGATATATTATTCTTGTGTATTAAATGATACCTTAATGCCTTTATCGTGTATTAGCGGTTTACTACCACATTTTCCTTCCATCTCGCCGTATCTCTTCCACACCCTACGTGAATTCAAATAGTTCACTTTAGGCACTGCAATGCAAAATGAGTGAACGGAAGATTTATGTATTTTAGAAATATGTTTGCTTGTTGAGACATCTTCCAAGTAGTTTGACATTAAAATTCGCTCGTGATAAAGAATCTATGTACATGATCTTTGGACGGTGTGGTATATTGACAACGAGAATCCCATGCTCCATGTATATAATTATGTAGCCATGGTTAGTGAATTTACATTAGTTTGGGGGATAAAGTTCAAACCGAGAAGTTGATGAAGTAGCTCATGCAGCACTTATGTCTGGTTGTACAAAAGAAGTATATACTCCTTATCTTGTTTTCGAAGTTGTTGTGGAAATGGTCCCGAGTGAACTCCACCTTGATAGTTGTGATATGTTTTCCCTAAATGTTTAAGCCACACACTAGTGATATCATCCAAACAATTCGTACATCATACTCTGCCTCAAAATGTTAGTAAGGACAAGATAATCATTTATGATGCAGAACAGCAAGTTGCGCAGATTGAAGTTCTCACGCTTGTGAGCATCAAATATATCTTCCCCATGGGTCCATAGTTTTATGAGATTGTCCATCAATGGATTTAGGAAAACATCCATATCATTCTGTTTCAATCCTTGCACAAGTATCACCCTCATAATGTACTTCCACTTCATGCACAACCAATGAGGAATATTATAGATACAGAGAGTCATAGTCCAAGTGCTATGGCAGTTGCTCATGTTTTCAAAATGATTCATTCCATCTGTGTTTAATCCAAACCTTATGTTTCTTGGTTCCCTGTCGAACTCATTGAATTTCCTATTGATGTTTCTCCACTTAATGAAATCAGCATGATGTCTAAGCTTTTCATCATTCTTGTGCTCCTCAACGTGCGAACACAATAGTTTTTCATCCTTTGGATTGGTAAATAAACGCATTAGATAGGGAATTATAGACAGATACCACATGACTTTAGCTGGAGCCCCTTTCATCACTTCGTCCCTCTCATCATGATTGACTTGATAAGGTCCTCCATCTATCTTCTACCTTTTCCCTTCTTGTGTCGAGCAACAACGAGCCACTGATGACGAGGTAGTGTTGTGGCAAGATCAAACACACACGTGAACACAAGAGGACACGAGGGAATTTTGTGCTGCTCAATCTGCAGCTTTGCTATACCTTGCCCCTTTATTTATAGCCATCCTAGAATACACAGAAACCTACTAGGTTTTAGACTCCTACTTCGGGCCCAACATGACACCTATTTTGTGTCCAACGCGACACGACTCCAACAAGGATTTACAACTCATATACATAACATGCTTGGTCTAACAAATCACCCCCTAAGCCAGTTGTAAAGACCTCACTTCAATGACATGTCCAGCATGACATTCCACGCACGTGGTGCCTGACGTAGGCCATATGGCACCTTGTGTAGCTTGAATACCTTGTGCTCATTGTCGCAGTCGATGAACCCAGGTGGCTGGTGCGCGTACACCTTCCCAGCAAGGTCTCCATTGAGAGATGCTGACTTGACATCCATGTGGTGTACCTCCCACCTGCCATGTGCAACGAGTACCAGCAGGAGCCGCGCCATCTCCTTGCGTGCCACAGATGTGAAAACTTCATTGAAGTCCACCACCTGTCGCTAAGCGTATCCTTTTGCAACGAGACGCATCTTGTGCTTCACCAACTTGCCTGCCGGGTCCTTCTTCACCTTGAAGACTCACTTGAGCCATATGGCTCTGTGCCCCGTAGGGAGCGTTGCAAGCTCCCAAGTACCATTAGGCTAGCTCATTGTCCATCGCTTGTTTCCAGCTTGCTTCACCAAGTGCAGCCTCCACGTTTGGTGGTTCTTCCGCTGCCAGGAGACAAAGTCTGGACAGCTCGCCTTGGTGTTTTTATAGAGGTTCGACAGCTTGCGGTAGCGGTACTACTGAGGGTCATCATTGGTGCTGAGCGTTGCATCATGGATGGAGGTGAATTCCACTCAACACCCGTTTGTGCAGGCACTAGTGTTGATGGTGTCAATGTCGCGTGATCCGTGCGGTTTGACCGGCTAGGCAAAGTAGTCCAACCGGTCTGATCGGCCTCAAACAATGGTTTGACTGGCCGGGTTGGGGTTGATGGTGCCGCTGATGTAGTCGATTGCGCGTGCTGATGGTTTGTGGAGTATTCCACAGTTAGCTTGATGCCCGGGCCATTGCTGATTGATCCCTAGTCCCACCAACGTTGCTCTTTAAACGTCATATCTCGGGTCACCTGATTGACGCCCAGTTCCACAGACGTTGCTCTTCAAACATGACATACCGAGTCACATGAAGCTTCTTTGTCTTCAGGTCAAATACCCAGTAAGCCTATGCTCCCTCTTCATAACCGATGAAGACCATTGGCGTGGACTGATCCGCCAATTTGTCGATACCTAGCCCGATCCTCTTGACTTGCACGACACACCCAAAGGTGTGTAGATGTGACACCTTCAGCTTCCTGTTGTGCCAGGCCTCATGTGGCGTTTTTCCATCCAGGATCCTCATCGTTGAGCAGTTGAGGATACACATCACAGTTTTCACCACCTCTCATCTCCCCCAAATGTGGTTGGCATGCCCATACTCTTTAGCAAGCAATGGGCCATCTCTACCACAGTTTGATTGTGGCGCTTGATGACACCGTTCTATTGTGACGAGTAGTGTGCGGTAGTGCAATGCTTCATGCCGCGCATGTTGCAGTATTCCTGAAACTCGATGGAGTTGAACTCGCCACCGCAGTCTGAGCGAAATGCTTTTAGCTTGCATCCCTGTTAAGTTTCTGCCCTCACCTTGATCTTCTTGAAGCGATCAAATGCTTCATTTTTGGACTTGAGCACCAAAAGCCACATGAATTTGCTGCAGTCATCAACAATCAACAGAAAGTATATGTTGTGTCCTACTGTTTCTGGTTAGATCAGGCCATGGAGGTCACTGTGGACAAGCTTCAGTCCATGCTTGGCTCGGTACGTCGTGGCTTGAGGGAATGGTGCACGATGCTGCTTCCCGAGGGTGCACCCGTCGTACAATTTCTCAATGTGGCTGATCAGCAGTACTCCATCCACCATGCCTTTTAGTGCCAAGTCCCGCAGCGCGTGAAAGTTCAAACAGCCATAGCGCGCATGCCACTTCCATGCCACATCGTCGATCTTCGACAGTAGGCATACAGAAGTTGCTAAGTTCAATGACAAAGTGTAGGGCTTGTTCTTGGACCATGCTACCCATGCCAAGAGTGTTCGTTCACGATCGAATAGGCACATCACACCATCCTTGATGACGACCTTGCAGCCAGCTTCATCCAACTGTACCAAGCTGATGATGTTGTTGCGTAACCAAGGTATGTAGTATACATCGATGAGCACTGTGTGCTCCTTATTCTTGCAATCAAACATTACGGAGTAGCGACCGTAGATGTCGATCACGGAGTTGTCATCGAATTTCCCCGTGCCTTTGATGGTTTCGTCGATCGATCTCCTTAGAACCTGCCATGTGATTGCTTGCTCCCGTGTCGAGGTACTACAACCCCTTGATGGTGTCGATGGGAATTACTCACTCTTTGTTGAGGTGTACTTCCTGTGTTACGGTGGTCGCCGGATTGCACATCTCAACGAGCAAAAGTCCCGGAGTGTCATTGCCAACTTTTTTCAAGTGTGCTTCCTCCCGCTTCTTCTTGCAGCATTCGCGTGCCCAGTGATCTGGCTTGCCACAGTATTTACATTTGTCCTCCACAGCGTCGTGGTTCCCGTCTCGTCTAGCAATGTGTGGCCTGGTGCTTCTCCCACGGCTGCGCCTGCCGCTGGGACGACATTCGCCCCTGCCGTTGCTATTGCCGTTGCCGCCGAATGAACCTTCACCACACTCACATTGCTTTCGGTGTCCATCCCACTCCTCCTTAGTGAGAAGTAGACGAGTTCTTGTCTCACCGTCATCGTCCTGCGTGAGTCGCTCCTCGAGTGCACGGAGGCGACCGGTAAGCTCCTCGATCGTCAGCACCCTGAGGTCAAGCAACATCTCGATAGTGATAGCGACTTGCAAGTATCGCTTGGGACTACCTGCTGAACTTTCTTAACGACCTTCTCGTCTTCGATAGCATCGCCAAGGGTACAGAGGTTGTTGACGATACTGGTCACACGCATGTTGAACGCATCGACCATTTCCATGTCCTTGATTGCGAGCGCCTCAAACTCGCGTAGCTTCTGTGCAGTAGCCTCATGGACACGGTCGACACCTAGATGCATCGTCTTGATGGCATTCCATACCTCCTTGGCTGTTTCCTTCACAGCGATCACACCGAGCAGTCGGGCGGTATGGCGCGAAGGTGGCCGCAAGGACCAGCTTGTCATCGTGGAAGTTGACAGGGCCGATGTCGACTGCTTCCCACAGGCCTTGGGCCTGTAGGTTTATGCACATAATGAGCAACCACTCGATGTAGTTGGTCGTCATAGCATCGGGTAGATGACCGATCCGCCACCAGTTTTCTTGATGACGCGCTGCTGGACCACTAGTTCGCGGCCGCCTCACATTCTACTCCTACTACGTCGTTGTGATGGAGTGGTGTGCGAGCATTGGATTTGAGATTGCTGTCCATGATTGCAAATCCTCTTGTTAGAATTGTTGGTCTGACCGGCGGTACACGGTGGTCTAACCAGCGTGTTCTCGGGGCAGGCGTCGGATCCTTGCGTAGGCTCTGATACCACCTGTTGTGGCGAGATCAAACACACACGTGAACACAAGAGAAGACGAGTGGATTTTGTGATGTTCAATCTGCAGTTTGGTTATGGCTTGCCCCTTTATATATAGTCATCCTAGAATACACAGAAACCTAATAGATTTATGGACTCCTACTTCTCGCCCAGCACAACACTTTAAGTCCAACACGACGCGACTCCAACAAGGATTTACAACTCGTGTACGTAACAAGCTTGATCTAACAGTACGTGACCGCAAGGCAGGAGAGCCAATCAATCTCATATGGCCAGGTGGTACTTCCACTACACCATGATCCAAGATTGGGGGCAATGAACTGCCGGGAAAAGTAGGATAAAGGAGGCAATTTAACTGCCGGCATGATCTATCTGCCGGCAAAGTTTTTAAAGGGCCAATCATCTGCCGGGGTAAGTAGACAAACGGGGGCAATTGAGTGCCGGGAATCCAGTGTACTTTCGGAGGCATGTGCACTACCGGCACAACTTATACAGGGCATATTGCCTGCCGGGGATTTCGTAGGGCGGGAGCCCTAAAATGAGGCGCGTTCGCGCGGGATGTTCACGCGGGAATCTATTAGCGCTCCCCACGTACACCCGCGTACACCAAAAAAAAACCCCACCATCACTCCCCAATTCCCCATCCCGATCAATCTCACCGCCGGCTCCTCCCCATAGCGCCGCCGCACCGCCTGCCTCCTCCCCACCGCACCGCGCCGCCTCCTCCCCTCCGCACCGCGCCGCCGCACTGCCTCCTCCCCGCCGCACCGCCTGCCTCCTCCCCACCGCACCGCGCCGCCTCCTCCCCTCCGCACTGCCTCCTCCCCTCCGCACCGCGCCGCCGCACTGCCTCCTCCCCTCCGCACCGCGCCGCGCCGCCTCCTCCCCTCCGCCCCGCGCCGCCGCACTGCCTCCTCCCCTCCGCACCGCACCGCCTGCCTCCTCCCCTCCGCACCGCGCCGCCTCCTCCCACCCGCGCCGCCGCACTGCCTCCAGCGGCCGCGCCGCACCACCTCGTCCACAGAGCACCGCACGCCGCAGCACCATCAACTCCCCCCAACACCGCCACACCACCCCTACAACGCCACTGCACCGCCTCCTCCCCACAGGGCCGCCGCGCCGGGAGAACGCCGATGATTGACGGTGGCAGAGGATGGTTTGACCCTCTCGTCCCTCGCCGGTAATCCCCGCTCCCTCGTCCTCCCCCTTGTGGAGTGTGCTTCCTCTCTAATTCATTCCTCTTTATGATGCATGTGCCGGACTAGTTGAATTCAACTGTTTTGAAAGCTCGAGGAGTGTGCTTCCTTTGGAGTTTAGCTTGTACCGGGATTAGGCACAATTCTCCAATTGAATACCCACAGGTACTGATTTGCATACCATTTTTATGGTGTGGCTGAAATATGCTTTAAGTTCTGATGCATTTAGATAAATTTTCTGGTGTGGCTGAAATATCTCTAAGTCTTAATGCATTTAGGCTATTTTTTTGATGTGTCTGAAATATGGTTTAAGTGTTGCTGCATTTAGGTTACTTATCAGCAATGGACAAGAGTTGGATGGATGAGGATAGGAACACAAAAACATATATTGATGGGGTAGAGGGGTTTATACAGTTTGCTTTTACCCATTCAGCAAGAGGGAACACAATATTATGTCCTTGTACGAAGTGTTTGAATTGTTCTTGGAATGAAGCTAGTGTTGTCCATGAGCACTTGGTATGTGATGGGTTTGTTATTGGGTATAGAAGATGGATATATCACGGGGAGGCATCATGGCCTCTTGCACCTAATAGGGCTGGTGATGAGCTTCGAGCAGATGAGGTTGAGAAGGAGGGTGACTTAGAAGAGTATGATGAGATGGCTGAAATGATTCGAGATATGGCACATCAATTTGGGGATTTGAGTGATAGTAATGGTGAGGAGGATCTAAGTGACCAAGATGCAAATGATGCTTTTCGGCAGTTAGTAGGTGATGCAGCCGAAGAGCTTTATCCAGGGTGCAAGTCCTTCTCAAAGCTACGCTTCATTGTTAGATTACTCCACACCAAAGCTCTTGGAGGTTGGAGTGATAAAAGTTTTGATATTTTGCTAGAGTTGCTAAAAGAGGCCTTCCCTGAAGGTTCAAAACTTCCTAAAAACTTTCATGAAGCTAAGAAAATGGTAAAATGTCTTAGGCTTGATTATGTTAGCATTCATGCATGTGAGAATGACTGCCTTTTGTTTTGGAAGCAACATGAAAATGCGAATAGTTGTCATAAATGCAAAACCTCTCGTTGGAAATCTGATAAGAAGAAACCTGATGGAAAACATGTACACAAAATCCCAAGAAAGGTTCTTCGCTATTTTCCAATAAAGAAGAGGCTTCAACGGTTGTTCATATCATCGAAGAGTGCAACAGACTGCAGGTGGCATGACGAAGGACGTACAAGAGATGGACTACTAAGGCATCCGGCGGATTCACCAGCTTGGAAGGATTTTGATAACAAACAACCAGATTTTGCTGCAGATAGTCGTAACATCAGGCTGATCATAGCAACTGATGGTTTCAATCCGTTTAGATCGATGAATTGTGCCTATAGCATTTGGCCTGTTCTTGCGATTCCATTGAATCTGCCTCCTTGGTTGTGTATGAAGCAACCAAATTTCATCCTTTCTTTGCTAATTCCTGGCCCAAAGTCACCTGGAAGAGATATAGATGTGTTCCTTGAACCACTTGTTGATGACCTAGATGCACTTTTTGAGGAGGGTATTAGAACATACGATGCCTCGAAGGCTGAGTACTTCCAATTGCATGCTGCTGTAATGTCAACTATTACTGATCTCCCAGGTCTAGCCACTCTATCCGCATGTGTTACCTCAGGTGAATTTGCTTGTCCACAGTGCCACTCACATACTTGCTCTCTTTGGTTGAATAAAGGCAAGAAAACTTGTTATATGGGTCACCGAAGGTTCTTAGATCCAAATCATCAATTTAGATCAGATGATAAATCATTTGATGACACTGTGGAGTTCAGGACAGCCCCTGTACCACTCACTGGAGAGGAAGTTTTGGCTCTAACAAAAAACATGGAGACTGTCTTTGGAAAGGACCCTCTTGGGAAAAAAACCACAAGGAAACGTAAGCGTGGGGAACCACCAATAATTCGGAAAAGGAGATCCATATGGTTTAAGTTGCGATACTGGAAAGACTTGCTGCAACCTCATAATCTTGATGTCATGCACATTGAAAAGAATGTGTGTGATAACATAGTTAACACACTTTTGGGCATCGATCGGAAAACCAAAGATAATCTGAACTCTCGTCTAGATCTCCAGCTTCTAGGCATAAGAAAGGATCTTCATCCTGTTGATGTAGGAGACTCTATTGATTTGCCTTCTGCCCCATACTCAATGAGCCCTGAACAGAAGAAATTGTTTTGCCAAGTTCTGAAAGGAGTTAAGTTCCCCGATGGTTATGCATCTGATATACGCAACCATGTCCATGTTAAGGAAAAAAGGATCATTGGACTAAAGAGACACGACAATCACATTCTCTTGCAATACTTACTTCCGCTAGCTGTCCGAAGAACATTGCCAGAGGGAGTCAGTGCTGCATTGATTCGTGTTAGCAGATTCTTCAAGCAAATCTATTCTCCTGTCATTTGCATAAGTGACATGGAGAAGCTAGAGAAAGAAGTAGCTGAAACGTTGAGCATTCTTGAGACCATATTTCTACCATCTTTTTTTGATATTATGGTTCACTTGATGGTTCATCTTCCAACACAAGTGAGGCTTGGGGGGCCAGTAAAGTACAGCAACATGTACCCAATAGAAAGGTCATTTTCTGAACCTGATTGTTGATATCAAATAATCTATATCAAATATACAACCTAATATATATTTAGTCAATTTTGTATAGGTATTTGATGAAGTTAAAGGGGTATGTTCGCACGAAGAGCCATCCCGAGGGGTCAATTGCAAAGGGCTATCTTTTTGATGAGAGTCTTACATTCTGCTCACGTTATTTAGAAGGCTGTGAGACTAAATTTAGTAGAAAATGGAGAAATTATATTCCTCAGCCTGAGAATGTATCTAGTAGTATGCCATTCTTTAACAACAAGGGTCGATATTTGGCTGGAAAGCATACAGTGACCTTAGATCACAAGACATGGCTTCAGGCACATAGATATGTCTTATTTAATTATGATCAAATAGATCCATACTTGAGGTATGTTATTCCAAGCATTTTATTATTATCGGATATGAACTATGTCGATTGTATTGCTAAAATTTGCAAATTCAACTTTTGCAGAAAATATACTAAGTATTTGTCCTCAGCTGGTCATGGAACTATGATAGAGATCAATCAAATTCGTCATGAGAAGTTCCATGAGTGGTTTAGGTTGCATGTGGCACAGCTAGTTGAGAGTGGTGAAGAAGTTTCTGAAGAGATCCAAACTTTAGCCAATGGGCCATTATTGGTTGCGAGGAAGTATGGTAGTTTTACTATGAATGGGTACAATTTCCACACAAAGTCCTATGACGAGGGTAGACCTGTCCAAAGTAGTGGGGTTGCTCTAGTTTCACAAGTATCATCTTTCTCACGTGAAAATAAAACATACTACGGTGTCATAACTGAAATTCTAGAGTTAAATTATCATCACAAAGGAAATATTGTGCTCTTCAAGTGTGATTGGGTTAACAACCGTGTGCAACACAAGTGGGTAAAAGTTGATAAATTTGGTATCAGTCATGTGAACCTCAAGCATTTATTCAACACAGGGGATAAGTTGTCCGACGAACCATTCATTTTGGCATCTCAAGCAACTCAAGTATACTATGTTGAAGATCCTCTTAATAGAGACTGGTGTGCTGTTAATCAACCACCAAAGCCACGAGACCTATATGATATGTTTGAAGTGGAAGATAGAAATTTTGAGCAGGCAAATGAACCTGCAGTGCCAATTCCTGATCTAGATGCTAATGTAAATCTCAGCATTGATGTTAGAGATATACCTCGAATTAGGACAGATATAGATGGAATACTTGTTTCTGCAAATGAGCAACCAAAGTGTGTGATTTTCTTCTTCTTATTTGTTTATAACTTGCTTAGCTATTTCACATTGAATACATCAGTTCTAATGTCCTTGAATTGTCATTTCAGGAAAAAAAATGGAAAGAGAAGGAGATAGGACTGATGCGTTATGTAATGCAAGGGCAGAGGAAATTAGAAAAAACAATGAGAGACTGAGGGCTTTAGGGATTCCTTCCCTTCTGGACGCTGTCAGTGAACCACACAAGACTGTGCCAATGCAAAATAGAAAGAAAAAGGTGATATTCAACTGTTTAACATCATCTTGGCAAAATGCTTTTTTGGTCTTGTTTACATCTGCATTGCCTAAATGATTTGGTCTTGTTCACACCATGAAACTTATAGAGATCCCTAGAAGAGTCTATTCCAGAATCAACTAGAGTCCTAAGGTCTCAATCTGCTAGACATGGGTCAGAGAATGAAGAGGATACTGAAGATATGCCCGCTGAACACATAGAAGAGGATGAAGGTATCTTTGTAGCACTAAAACTTGTATACAGTCTTAGTATTCTTTGGGTTGCATATTTAAATGTTGAACTCTAACTGATATTTTTTCATATTTAAGACCATGATTTGGATCAACAACAAAAGAAGAGGAAGGGTCGGAAGCGCACTCGAATGCACAATGTCTATGATAGAGCAAACCAGCCACCTATTAGAGTGGACTATAATGATAAAGGACAACCAGCGGGGGACAATGCCACAGAATTTTCCAACTTCCTATCCACAGTTGTAAAAAGTAAGATACCTCTTCAACATGATGATTGGAGACAAGTCGATGCTACACACAAGAAAGCGCTGATGGAAATCTTAAGGGTATGGTCTACAGTTGTAGTATATCTATTCTTTTCTCATACACTTGTCTAACAATACACATACATGCATGGTTACAACCAGATATACTATGTTGTGGATGACAATCTTAAGGACTGGGTCATGGGAAGTGCCCACAAGAAATGGCGAGATTTCAAGGCAGATTTGAAAGCTTTGCATTTTGATGAGACAAAGACTGATGAGGAACTCCTTGCTGCTAGGGATGATAGAGTTAGTATTCCTGATTGGGAATGGCTTATCAATCATTGGAGAGGTGAAGAAGCCAAGGTAGGTTGTACATCCTTAATGTCCAAACTTTGGGTAGTTTTTATCACTAATTATATTGGAATCTGAAGCATTATCCATGTTGCATTTTACTTGGTAGAAACGTAGTCTACAAGGAAAACAAAACCGAGGAAAGCAGAAGGTGCTGCATAAATCAGGCAGCAAGAGTTATGCCCGTGTTCGATCTGAAATGGTATATTAATGCCTTACTTTGTTAACATACTCTAGCACAATGTACAAACTTTGTTGACTAATATTATAATAAAATGCATGTAGTATAAGGAGAATGGATATGCCCCTCGTAGAGATGAATTGTTCATTAGAACACACACAAGCAAAGATGGAACTCCGGGCAGCAAGGAAGCAGCCAATATAATTGTAAGTACTTATTAGAAAGCAATAGAGGATGCTAGGAATGATCGTCCAGAACTGTTAGAAAAAACCATTGAGCAAGGTGACATCTTGTCACATGTACTAGGGAAAGAGAAGAATGGGTATGTTCGGTCTATAGGACTAGGACCAAGTGCAGGAGTTTTGGGCATGCCGGGAGCTAAAAAGCTAAAATCTACAAAGCTCCAAATGGCTGAGGAAGAGACAAAAGAAGCTTGGCAGGCCAATGCACTTCTAAGGGAGCATGTAGACCAAATTCAGCATGATACTAGTGCTAAGATTGCAGCCCTTATGGAAGAAGTGTACCAACTAAAGAGGATGATGGCACAATCTATTGCTGGAAACAATGAAGAGGTTGATGGCACAATCTTGGACATGTTGCTGTTTACAATTTTTCTATAACAACTTGAATTGTTGCTATTCACTATGTATTGGCTTTTTGCAGAATATGGGAGTTGAAGGAGATAGTATAGGAGAGTCTGCTACTGCTGAAGATTTCAATATCAATATTCAAGAGGTATGCACTACGTAGCAAGTACTTGCTTGTTTGCCTTGGATGTTTAAATAAAGTACTTATGATTGGTTACTATTTCCTGTTCAAAACAAGAAGCAGCAGAAAGAAGCAACATTTCTCCAAAACAAGGAAGTAGCACTCCGTGAGAAGAAGGAAGCGGAACTCATACAGAAGAAGAAGGAAACAAAATTCCTGCAAAAGAAGAAGGAAGCAGAACTACTACAAAAGAAGAAGGAAGCAACAGTCACACAGAAAAACCATCAGGTGACATTGTACACTATGTTTATATTTCTTAATTTTGTGGAAAGGCAAAGAAGTGGTACAGCATAGTTCTTACTTTTCTTTCATAATTTATTTTAGCAAGGTAAAGAAGTGATATTGTACAATGTTTATCGGCACCATGGTACTCCCGTGGCAAAAGCTACCATTCTATCAACTGATCG